>CM021102.1:520195992-520456297 GCA_007115665.2 Sequoiadendron giganteum
TTCCTTTTCGTGTTTTGTCAACTGGTTCTTTTATCACATTTTTCACAGTTACATGACAAGCGGGGAAAATTTCATGAGGCCCATTATTGCAAGAACAAACAAAAATCATATCACTCAGGTTGTAGAATTGAAATTCAGATGCAAAATATTCAGCCCATATTATGAAAACAAAAAAGAAGACAAAGATGCTTAAACATAAGCAAGTATATCTAATATATATATGTTGTGATAAGACATTGTCAAAATGGCCCTATGGCCAAATATTCAAAAAGTATAACCATATAAATGGCTTTATTACATACATATATGTGAGCCTTCTTTTAGACATATATACACAAAAGGAAAAAACAAGTTCAACTTCATATCTCTACATTACACGTATTGTCTTCATCAATTGGAACATTGTCGAGAGCAACGGGAAGATTATTGGAAATGGTAGGACCAATGGAAAAACCAACATCAACACCCATGATGAATGGCAGAGGGAACACATGGTTCCTAAAATTGGTATACCTATCCACATCATAATATAGCATGACGTTGTAGCAATGCAAGAGGAAATGACATGCACGGGTGGCCTTGTCACGATGCTTTGTGAGTGATTGAAACCGAAAACCACTCAGGAATGGCACCCATGACACCACTACATCTTCTTCAACATGCTTCCTTAGGTCACTCACAATGAGAAGTTCCAATCCATACACCACATTTCTCACCGCCTCGCCAAGACCTCTAAGGTACTTCTTCGGGAAAATCTGAATTTCCAAATGAAGGATCATAGCTTTCGAAGCCTGAGCATCAAGTAGCAAAGCAACGGAGTGCGGACTGATATCAATGTTTACTCAATATTTTTCCTCATACTCAATGCAGTCTCTTCCCAGGACCTACTTCATGGCTATGATAGCCAGTGAATGTTTATTATTTGTCATTTGTTTCAGGTGCCTACTTGAGATCTCTCCCAGGAAAGTCATTTGAGCCTTGTTGCACGCTAACCAGATTGGAGTATTCATTATGTCAAACTTTGTTCAGAACACTCCAGATTATCGCTATGTGAATTTCAAACCTATCCAATCACCTAGGGCTATTCCGCTAAGTATGTTCTTGTTGTTGAATTAGGGCTCATTTATAGAAATATCCGAGGTAGCCAACATACAAAGCATGACGGTAATTGAGTGCTTACTCGAAAACCCCACAAAAAGGCCAACTCGATATTCCAACCCTGTTGTGTTCACAAGTATGAATTATTGCATGCAAGCTTAAATGAGTGGTAATAAATTAACACAAGATGGTGGCAATCCCAAGTGATGACTCATACGGACAAAGGCTAGGTGGCATAACATAGGCTGTTTTGAGCTCCAAGGATGAACTCAAATCTTTTCAGAGTACTCATTGTGATTTCAGCTTGATCGCACTTTAAGAGATATTAATTGCTAAAGGAGATGATGAGATAATGGGCATCACATTGGTGGCTCAATTTCCCATGAAAATCATGCCGAAAGGATGCTATTACCAATACAATTATGAATCCTTGTCTTTTCAAAAGGGGCAAGTAGCTTGTCTCATATGAGCTAGGGAGCTGGTAGTACATGTTGAATTAAATGCAAAAGGTAGCCATTACCTACCTATTTGAATGCAAGAAATCAAATAAATTCCAAGTGTCACATGCAAAAAGTAGGACAAAACATTAAAATTTCTCTAGCATGCAAAAATAAATTAAAGAGAAATAGGGCTATCATAGGAACCAAGTATCGTGCAATTTACAACAAAAGGAGTTAAGCATAGGAGATTGCATGGAATTCACTACCTTGGTGTGAATTAAACCTAAAAAAAAAGGTTGCCTAGTGTTGAAATCCAAAGCCTGGCATTGTGTTTTACGTTTTATTCATACCGCTTCAGCGTGCTTCCTAGGTAAAGAATTTGCAATAGGATGGCTACCATTCAAGATTCACAAGTGGGATTGCAGGAAGGAGGAGAAAAAAGTTTGTTTAACATCATGTGTGTAGCACCAGGCACCTACATCTTCGAAGATGTCTCTTATGCCACACCTGGAATACAAGAGATCCAACCTAGGTGAACACTCGAGTTGCAGAAAAGAAGAGCCTTCACAAGGAAAAGAAACTAATTAAAGAAGAGTGGGAGAACATTCATTATCCCATTCTTGCAAGGAATCCCAATTCACTGAGGGAAGCAGCCTGTGAAAGGATGAAAAAGAATAGCAAACTAGATTCATTGGCACAAAAATGCTAGAACAGTGGGCTGCCTCAATATATGGTCCCTTTAGTGCACCATTTTTGTAAATTAGTTGATGAAGCCATCAAACACTTCAACCTAGAGACCAACACCATTGAAGGCCAAGAGGTAACTATGAACATAAGCAATCTAGCTATCTGGAATATGCTCTACATCTTGGAGAAAAGCTTCAAAGTGCAAAAAATGGAACAATTTAGTCCAAAAAAGGGAGAGTCCTATTGAAGAAGTAGAGACCTCGCAATGAATTTCTACAAAAAAGAGACTTAGAATAAGACAATGAAGATACTAGCCATGCATAAGAGCTTCCATGATGATATGAGGGATGCATTCTCAATGATGGTGCTCACTTGTGGACTAGACTCAGATAAGGAGGTCTAGGAGTTTCAACTAGGATTGGGATTTCAATTGCGAAGACAACATTCTCTCTTCTGGTATGATTTCACCGAATTTCTTGAGTAGGAGATGCTCAACAGATAGCTAAATACAAGCTCCAAAGGAGGTTCAAGTTCCCATCTTTACTTGCGCATATGTTCCTGCACCAGAACCCTGACTTCTTTCAAAGGCGTTTTGAGATCTCTATCTTTGATAAAAATCAGAATAGGAAGTTGGTTTTTGTATGGACTCTACTCCTCTTAGCAACATTTGACTACTATGTGTTTTTCAGACTATATCTTATATTCGGTTTTGCAAGATTTAAGAGAAGACAACACCATCTTACGGATCAGCTCGGACCAAACTAAGTTCATGTAGAACTTTGTTCCAAGGTGTAACTAGTTTTTGGGTAGAGACTTCACATTCATCCAATTGCATGGTTTCACCAGAGAATCCTTCTGGCTTCCATCATGGCTTACTGACCGAGTACTAGCACTGGAGGTTTTTCGCCAGGTTTCAATAATTGATGCAACATTTTGCAGTAGGAAGGCACGTAAGAAGGCATTTTTCTATCCTCCAATAGGCTTCAAGACTATGGTCATGACTAAGAGGAAGGCTCACGACATATTGGAAGCAAAGTTGGCTCATCTTGGTTTGGTATGGATCTACGACAAATAGAACTACAACCCCGACAATGACCTACCAAGTAAGAATGTCAAGGTAACACACTGTCCTCGGCCTTACTGGGAAAAATGTTTGAATCCAGTTTCAGATGCAAATGAATGTATCATCTAATTGGCCTACATTCCCACTGAAGATGGTCAGCCACCCTAGTTGAGGTTCTACTACCAGACTGGGTAGTTTGACAAAACCAAAAGGATGGGAGCAACCCTATGCAATGATCTGATGAACAATTACAACTAGGAGGAAAAGACCAATAAATTTTGGATATACTGCCAAGAAACTTGGAAAATTGAGGCTCCCTATAACAGCCTAGAGACAGATGACAAGTTTGACAAATTGTGGAACAACGAGCATCCATATTCCGAAGAGAGCGGTGAAAATAATTCTAGTATCAAGGAAGCTAAGTCACAGTAAGATGAAGGGGCTCAACTAGAAGAAAAAATACAGAGCACCTCTACACAACAAGGGGTAAGGTGTTTAAACAACCTACTAAGGTTTCCTCTAATGTACGAGTTAATATATCAAGTGCAAAGTCTTCACTGATTCGCACCTAGACAACAAGAAGAACCCTTGCAACCTCGTTGAAAAAATTTGAAACTATAGCAGCCGATAGCTCACCACCAGCAAAGCGATAGTGAATTGAGGCACTTTCGAGAGAATATTCATAGGAACCAAATGTGGAAGAAGAGCCCACAATAGATCAAGAACTGCAGTCATCCACACTACCAGTATCTTTCAATCCCTCTTCTCTAGTTTTGCAAACCTCAACCACCCATGTATCTACAACACCTCTTATTTCATGCACCAACCAATGCACTTCAACCCCTACTTCAACAATCATAGGAGGTTTTTCACAATTCTCTCATACGGCCCCATCTGCCTTTACTCCTCCATGGAATCTCACTCCATTTTCCTTAGCCCACTCTACATCCCAAAGCATTATGTACTCTACCCCTGCTACAACATTTCCAAGTTGATCCACTCTTCTTATCAAATGGAGACCATCATGACTCCACTCTCCTCGTTCCCTCCTGGTTCACAATTCGATTACTAGAGTATTCCCCCTTTCTCACCTCAGACTATCAAGATTCTAAAGAAGAATTCACCTGAGGTTGAGGTCCTCTCATTTCCTTTCTCTCTTCCTCCCAGTTTACCTTTTGCAAGCGGACTCATTAGATCACCCGTTGAATTCTTGTTGGAAGGTGAAAAAACCAAGCATGCACGAGCAATTAGAACTCAAAAAATAAGAGCAAAAGATGCCAAGAAGCCAGTAGAGCTAAAATTACACACTATTTTTCATGAGTCTCAACAGTCACTGCATTTCATGACAATGTTACCAACCGTTAGCAAACTGCAAGGGGAGATGAAATCGAATGAATACAAAATGTATGCTGTAGAGCTCAACTTGAGCATGGCCCAACCATGGGATAAGGTGGAACTCATGGAGGAAACACAATGGGTAGTGACCACTAACTTTCTTAAGACCAGTCACCAACTCAAGAAAAGGAAAGAGATTAAAAACCTTAAGGATAGCGTTGACGTCTTGGTCTCCAAGGAAAAGGCTATGGAGGCTGACTTTAAGTGCCTATTACAGTAGAGGGAAGTGAAAGAAGTGAGGCTCTGAGAAGATTTGGGAGGAATTCAATTGGTTGATCCTAATCTGGTCACTGAGCTGCAACAAAAGAATCATGAATATCGGGACCAGTTGACAAGAGTGGAGTAGAAAATACAACAGAAAGATGCAGATTTCCAACACCATCGAACTTAATTGGAGAATGAATTCACAGAGCTCAAGTTTTCACTAGAGCAACAAGCCATGAACAAAGAGTGATCCAATACTAGTTGGCTCAAAGAGTCACAAAATCTGCAAGGGCAACTCACCATGGCAATCCAAAATATTCTCGAATTCATGCATGATATAGAATGAAGGGATCAAGAGAACACCCTATTGAAGGAATCAGCCTTATGCTCGGCTGATCAGATAAACCTCCTACAAATAGCCCAACAATTAAACATATCATAATGGGAAAGAGTGAAGGCATTCTTCCTAACTCTACAACCGACACTCCACTTTGTGGTAGAGACAACAAATCTTAGCAGAGGGGTTCGTGAGGCAATCAAGCAAATTCCTCAACCCATCATAGAGAGAGTTCCTGAGGCTAAAGGATTATTAAACAAATTATATCAGGTCTTAGATAGATGTGGGGATTGAAGACCGAGGGGTCGCTGCTAAAACAACTAATAGGGTAATCCACTACCACGCAGTTGTCCTCCATTCTAGCGAATGCATAGCTAGGCTGGATCAAGCCATGAATAGCATAAGGGCTAGGTTCTCCCACCTAACTCAAATGAGTTTGCATTCTCTATTCCTTAAGGATGGGTCAGTGGCCACAATGGAGCATATTGTAGCAAAGGTTGAGGAAAGGTAATGGTATGTGCCTGCCTTATAGAGTTTCATCCAATCGCTTACCACAAAATATTTTGAGAACATCACTCAGCTGATCACCCATCTCCTTTTTCAATATGATTCATGGGCTGATATGTCATCGGTGTTGCCTTACAAAGAAGTGATTGAGCTGTAGGAAGTGCAGGAGAATCTGCATAACTTATTGCCCCCATCTGAAGATGAATGGTTGTCATTGTAGATCGCCCTCTCAAAACTCTAAACACACCACCTAATGGATAAAGCTCTGGTCTGCAAACTAGAAATTTTTGGGTTCCTCATTCTATGAGTGAAATTCCCCTGATAAGTCACCAAAAGCTATGAACATAGAAATTCCCAAGCTCCCTTTGGGTAAGGTTATTTTTCCTAAATATCGACCACACCCTCTTTAAGGAAAAGGTAAGGTCAGGCTCCCTTTTTCACAACCCTGTGCCAATACCGCCACTTGTCAACCGAGCGCTCTTCGTTGGATTTTTCAGTTATTTCTTTTCTAAAAAATTGCAATGGGTTTCCATGTGTTAGTCGTTCACAAACTTTTGAGTCTCTTTGCATCGCTTCCCTTTTGGGTCTCGATCACTTGCCACATAGCATCCGTTAGTGCACATTTCTTGGAAGACCCCACCATTCAGCGTAGTATGAAAAAGACCTCCACGTGTCTTCACAATGCAAGTTCTTCATCGCTCAAGGGAAATGATTAGCATCGGGTCCTACGTGATCTTTTGAAGGCTTCATTATGAAGACTAACCAAGCAGGTGACAACTATCACCAACTGCCATGTTCTGTAACTATCGTCATGAATGAATTGCACATGTCCAAGCAATGGTCTATTGGGACCACTACCATCATTTGAGAGGGATGCATCTGACCTTATGACATCCTCGTTTATGGCCCGAATCTTTTTGTTGTAATGGCCAAGGAAAAATCATTGCTAAAACATCATTGCCCATGATCAAAGAATATTTCCTATTACTTGCTCATCAAGCTAGGTTTCGATTATAAATACTGCTTCTTAATTCAAGAAAAAAGAAAAGAAAAGAGAGAAGTTCCAAGAGTTCCAACTTTTGTTTTTGGAAGGAGAATTAATAGAAGAACCAGGCCTTTATTTTCTTTATTAGATTATTGTAAAAGAACTCACAGACTATGCCATTGTTCAACCTTTTTGTTTTCTTTGATATTTGATAAGTTTTATTGTGTCATTGTTGTATTGGATGTATCATTCGAAGAATTCTATAAATCAATACAAATTGTTGCTCTAGATCATGTCTTGAACTCTTCTATCTAGCAAATATGTACGGATTTTATTTTATGTCATATAAGTGAATCATTCAGGGTTCTATCTTTGTTTTTCCATCCTAGAACATAGCAGACCACCAATGGGCCCTGAAGTCTTATCCTCAAGATAGATTTACCATGCCTAATATCTAAATATTGGTGTATCGCCCTAGTTAGATCATTTTATTTGATATTCACTTCCTTTTCCCATTTTAAAACCCCAATTATAGAAGAAGTCGACTTCTTTAAAATATAGAGGTCACTCAGTTTGGTACAATAGGTCCCCTCTAAAACTGAGTTTCCCATAAGAGGTTGTTACTATTGATGGTTAAAATGACACAAACAACATTAAAACAGAATATTTCTACTCTATTTCTCCTAAAAAAGAAAGACTACATGTAGTGGCCTAACTCCCAAGGTCCTGATAGTTGGTTCTCAACTGTCTGATGTCACTCAATTGGTTCATACAACTGTAATATTCAAGGGGCATGTGTTGATAACAAAGGATTCAAGCTATGACTCTTTTTATCAAAATAGTTCCTGTAAATCAATGGGTTTTAAATAAAAGAAAAAGATAGATCAACGGGGTAAATCAACAAGTATGAATTAAATTTATCTAATATCCAAACCTATACTTCTAACAATGAATGTTTTCTCAACCGATCACAAAACCATAGCATGACACAACCCACAGTATAACTGTACCATCGTATACATCTTAGGTGCTTAATTCAATTCCACTATTCGCATATCGCAAGTATTTCCAAGATTTCAAAACAACACACATTCATTCATCATCAAAACTATAGATCAACAGACTTCAATAACTTTAATTCAATGACAAATTAACAAGATAATCTTTAAACCTGGTTTCTTCTAATGACTTTCATCACATAAGAAACTATCATGCTTCAGCACAATCATTGGCATTCAGGTGTATTATAACTCATTAACCTTATCAAACAACACAATTCAATCTAAACTCCATATTTCGTAAACCTACAATTCTATTAACTGTCAAAATATCTAAGTACAATGTATCTCTGCAAAACTCTCTAAAATTTTATCTCCTAGCACTAGGTAAGCCAATCCAATTCACAATTGGCCGACACTTACAATGTGATACCCATCTAATATTTATAGATATACAAAAGAAGTTCGAACTTCACTTCTATCTTAGGCTTTCCACCTTTTTAGGAACAATCAACTTTGATCTTGAGTTCTTACATTAGGCATTCAATTTAATCTAACAATAGAAGATAGAAAATAGAAGAAAAGAAGTTGTGCACCCTTAAGACTGTCAGTGTTGTATGCATGCAACATGCAAGGAAGAAGATCATCATTCAGGCGACATGCAAGGAAGAAGAACATCATGCATGCAAGATTTTATGCATGTGAAGCTGGATCCGCTATGAACTCATCATAACTGGTGAAGACTTGTTGTAGCATATCCATATCTGGCCCATCAATCTAGTCATCTTCAAATTTGATGTGATCCAACTCAACTGTAGCAAACTCTTTCATGCTTTTTACTTTGATCAACTCTCTTCCTGCAGCTTTTATTTCTTCTTTGACTTCTACAAGCCGATCTATCACTAAGTCTCCTCCATCATCTTTCTCCTACATGAGCCCTTGGAATCTTTCATTCCATTTCTCTCTAACTTGACTGAACGGCATGCCATCTTTGGTCATTACATTCACATCTACAATTATGGCCATAACCACTTCCAATTCTTCCAACTGCTCAGTTAAATTATTAACTGCTTCCTGAATTTCATCCTTATGCTTGCTCAAAAAGTTAGTTCTAAACTTAATTATACGAGAAGTCTTTTCTACAAAATCTTTGTTATCATCTTCGAGTATAGATTCTTCTAGAAGCGTAGTTAGAGGCAATGTATTTATCTTCTCTAACTTTTCAATATACTCCCTATACTCTTCTTCTAGTTTTTCGGATGCCTCAATATATTGATGCATCTCTTTTCTTACTCCTTCTGCTTCCTTGTAGGTTTCAAACCCTTTTTCCAAAACCTCACCTACCTCCCGGTTCACTTTGTCTATCCATTCGTCAACCATCTCTGCCTTACCTCTAACCTGCACCAAATCATCAACCTCTTTTTTGCTTAGCAAAACAGGAGTCTCAATTGATGCAACCTGTTGTGACCTTGGAGAGGAGACACTCTTCAAGAATGAATGTAATTGATCCAATTGATCCTTAAGCTCATCTTTCTTTTGTTTGTCCTTGATCATCCTTGATTTTGTCGTTGAAGCCACCACATCAATCAGATTCATTTGTTGATTTCTAGTGGGTCTTCCCAAGTTAACCGTACTCAATTGATAGTCTGTGAGCTGCATATCCCCTACCTCCTTTTCAATCATAGGCATGGCACATTTAGCAACTATCTCCCCTTAATCTGTGAGTCTGGTAGAATGCAAAACTTTAGCCTTCTTCTTAGGCCTTTCCTGTTCAATCTCCTTCATCATGTCCTCCGAATTAAGAGGTTGAGGAGGCGTTCTAGCTCTCTTCTGCAAATCTAATTTCAACCATGTAGGAGCACTAGGAGTAGTCATCATCATGGAAGAGGAAGCGACAACTATAGAGGATGGCTGAACATTTACCTCAGGTTGAGAATCAACCTTTGCTTTTTCTTGTTGCTCCTGCAGCACATGCATCTGCACCAACTTCTCAGCCTCTTCTCTATCTCTTTGTTCCTGCACTTTCTTGTCTTCTTCTTCTTTTCTCAATCTCTCCTCTTCCATCTGATCCTTCTCTAATTTTTCTTTCTCTAAGGCCTCTCTTTCCAACCGTTCTATCTCTAAAGCTTTAAGTTTTGCAGCTTCGGCCTCTTCTTCTTTTTGCTTCCTAACTAGCTCTTCAGCCTCTTTTTCTTTCCTTATCTTTTCTGATCCTTCCTTTTCTATCCTTTCCATTTCCAAAGGTATGAGTTTCTCTACCTTTTCCCTTCCTTCTTCAACTTGATGTTTCTTTATTAGCTCTTCAACATCTTTTTCCTTTGTTAGAGCTTCAGCTTCTTGTTCTTTCTGTTGAGCTTCCTCTGCAAGCTTCAGTCTAGCAACCAGGGCTTCTTTTTCTCTTCGGTTTCTTGCTTTCTCCTCCTTGAGATCATGGATCTTCTGTTTTAATTCTAGCCTATCATTTTCTTCCTTGACCTTGATCTCATGCTCTTGTAGCCTCATTTGCTCCTCCATTTCATCAGTTGTTGTCCTTGTTTCAACTTCTTTTACCTTTAATTGTTGTTGTTGAAGTAAAGCATCAGCTTGTAACTTTGCCTCCATTTCCTTTTGTTTCTCTGTAGCAGCCCTTATCAGACTCTCTTGTAGCCTCTTCAAACTGCTTCCATTACTCTTCCTGTGTCAGAATCTGCTCAATAGTACGCTCCAAAGGCATGTTTTCTTGCAGGTCCTTCTCTGAAAGAGTTTCATCTGAGTCTGTCTCAACTTCTACCAATTCTTCCTCCACTTCTTTTCCTTTAGCAGCTTCAGTCATAGCATAAAGTACTCCTTGAACTTCTTTACTTTTATTTCTCGTGAGTGGGGCTTGCACAGATGACTCACCCAATGCGGGCGTAGAAATAGCAGATTCAATTGGAACATCTCCCTTTGGTGTCTCTTCTTCTTCATCAACCACCTCAAGTTCTATTTCTTCAACATTAGGAGGAAAGAATTCCAATGGCTCTTTGGGAGGTGTCTTCCTTTTAATCCTCTTGTACCCTTTACCTTTCTTGAGGATTGGTCCCTGAGGAGCTTGAGTTCTCAACATTAACCATTGTACACTTCTATCCAAGATTGTTCTTCCAATTTTCTTAATATCAATTACTTCTTCCTCATTCCAATCTATTGGATCTAAGCTTTTAGTGCCAATATTCAAAGCTTCATATGAGGGATCTAATACAATTCCATCATCCACAAAAGTGTCAGGAATATTATCTTTAATACCCAGCTCTACGATAAGTGAGACTGGTAATCTCTCATAATTCTTCTTCCTTAAGTCATATTCATCCTGCCTATCACACCAAAAATCCTCTAACAAATTAAAATGTCTAGTAAACACTGAAGGTAATAAAGCATACATCTTCTTCTTTGGATCAAAATACTTACGAGTTGTATACAATCCCAATTTCAATTGTATCAACTCATTACAAATCACCTTTGTTGCCTTCAAGTGTTGACAGCCGTATTCCCCCAACTTCATGGGAAATTTATGGCATCCTGTCTTGTGCTTCATCCCAAATCTAGCATTAACTCCAATGGCTTGATATACAAATTCCATAAGCACTATTCTATTGCTGCAGCATCTTGGAAGTAAATGGGGATGACCCTCAAAACCAAACAATCTGAAGTATGTAAATTTGGGGTATTGGATGTACCAACTTCCCCATTCAGAAATGAATGTCATAGCTTCTTGACTTAATCTGTATCCTACATCTCCACTCAACTAGTTGATAACCACATATAAAAAGGCATCATTGACTCTCCTGAAGTGAGTCTCAGCAACCTGAAGAGATAATTGATCGTAGTGTTTCCATACCTTCCTTTGTCCATCCAAGACTCCCATTATACCTACTCTATTTAATCCTGGGAAAATCCCCATTCTTACTGCAGCATAGACCACATATGAAGTCATGAAGAAAGATTTGGTCTGTCTGACCCTTGTGAGCTGATCATGTATGGCATTAGAAACAATTATTGACCAATCAAATTGATAATCACCCTGAAAGATCACTTGAATAAAATGGAACATCCATTCCTTGAAATGGAAGGCATCCCTCTTCCCAAACACTCTGGACAACATCAATATCAAATCAGATATCTCCTTCTTGAAGTCTACCCTCTTTGGCTGGTCTGCCAGCTTGCTTAAAGACTTCTTCTCGGTGCTTAACCATCTTTTGTTTAAATGAGACTTATTGGAGTCTTTGTGCTTACTGTATTTCTCCAATACCTCAGCCTCAGTTAGTTGCACCAAATTCTTGGGATCAGGAACATTAAATATGCTTTGGAACATCTGCGGAGTAAGATCTATAATCACATTATTCTGTGAATCCATGGATAATCTTGTAGTTGGATTATAAGTACTGGCCACTATACATATCAACTCCGGACACTGAATTGATAAAGGAAACACAGTGATATGTGCAAGATCGGAGTCAACAATCCTTTGAGTTCTCCCTGTCAAGTTTTCCCTTTCTATAAAGGTCTCTTCATGTAATTCTTCAAAGCTATACTGGCCCAGATTAGTATCTGTGATATCTGACTAGTCTAATTCCACCTTGCTCGCCTTCACCACCGGATTCCTATGATCATACCTTAATGTATAAGGTAACTGTTCTAGTTTCACCTTCTTGATTTTCGGTGCTATTTTTGATGTTCTAGCTGGTTGATTCCTTCGAGCAGCCTCTCCTGACGTTCCTAACATCTCTAAAATCTCCTGCAAGCAAACCTCTAATTAGACCTTCAAATAAATCATCATAAAACATGTTTTGAAAACATACCTATTACATGTACATCAGAGTCGGAACCAGACAAAAGCTCAAAACAATCGCTTTTACAACACTGGCGGACTCGGAGCAAAAACCAATATAGGAACTTTACCAAATAACAAACGGGCTCGAAGTCGGAGTCGGGAAAGTTATCAGAACTAGGATCGGAACAAAAATCGTATTTGGTTTTCTTTGAATTTTCCATTTTTTCATATTTTATTTCCATTCCGCCTCTGCCTCCGATTTGGTTATCATTACTTTGACAAAATACTTTCCCACTATATGCGATGCTGGACACGGGATGAAAATAGAACTGACAACCTTTGCAAACAAAATTCTTAAGTTCAAGATCAGTTCTGATCCCGCCTTCACCAATTTATCCTATACTTCAAGGAAACCTTTTAGAACTCGGAATCGGAAACAAGATAGAAATGGAATTGATAACCTTTGTAAAACAAAACTCTTATGTCCATAATCCATTCCAATCCCGCCTCCACCTATGCTAATCATGACATCATCAAATTTATTCATTTTCAACATAACTTCATGATTAAACCTAGGTCGCTATAAAATGGCAAAGGAGCTTAAAAACTCTACCCTCATATGACCATGGGGAACAATTGCATTTTAGGGCCATTTATTTAAATCTTATTTAAAGTAATTGCAAAGACCAATGAAACCCTAATCTAACAAACCAAATAAAACTAGGGCATGGGTTCAAAACCCTGCCATTCTACCAAGCAATGAAACCCTAATTTAAACAATAAATCTAATCTACCCTAACTCACTGTAAAATCTCTAATCTACCTCACTATAAATGCTTAATCTAACTCACACCATTAAAAAGCTTTAATCTAATCTAACCTACTGCAAATCGAAAACGACACGACACAATCACGATTAAGATGTGAAAGCAGCGGTGCCCTAAAATAGAAAGAAACGACATGATAAAACAAGACAACAAAGATTTAAAGCAAAACAAACAAGCCAGAACAAGAACTTGCTCATTCAATCATATCGATGATCATAACATTGCTTTGAAACACAATGATTGAACACGCGAGCAGATACAAAGCAAAAACACAAGGAACACAACTGCAAATAAACAATGAACAAAAAAGATAAAAGACCTACCTCAAACGCAAACAAAGCCAAGCCAACTTTCTGAATCAATTCGACACAATATCCCTTCTCTATCTCGATCAATTTGCTCAAACGAACTCTGCTATTGCTCTTCACACTCTCAGACTTGTAATAATAACAATAATGATCGGCTTTAACCCTTAATAAAGAAAAAGATGTGAATTTCTACCTACACCGGCAACCACCATTAATGCATTAAAATGCAGTAAAGGCGAAGTCGGAACTGTAAGAGAACTAACACTGGTCTACAGTGCAACTTCAGTCAAAAAGTCAATGACAAAAATTGGCGGGGGCGGAACTAAAATGGAAACAGGATCTTAAACTCATAAAATTTCCAAACATCATTCCCATTTCGGCTCCGTGTCTGACGACTAAAAACAAAACAAAAAAAAACACAAAATTTAAATAAAAGACCAACCTAATAAAACAAAAACACAAAAATCGAGACAAAACAAACATAAAAAAGTAGCGGAGTCGGGATCGGAATAGAATTTGATTTTGCAAATTTTAATAACAACCATCCGAATTCCCACTCCGCTTCCGCTTCCGCCAAAAACAAAAAACAAAGGCAAAGAAAAGACCATTGGGATATAACCAAAAACAAGCCTCAAAAGAACTTTCAGAACCCGATTCATCTCCGGTTCCGATTCCGACAAAGAAACCAAAGAAAAACAAAGTATTGGAAAAACTAAACTCCAAACTTTGTTTCAAAAACAACTAAGTACAAAAACACAAAGGGGGATCCATTTTGTCCAAGACAAAAGATGGGGTGGTTATGCAAGACATAACAGTTACCTTGTCAAATTTTGGCATCAACACTACCCAAGCTCATTGGTTCATTAATTAGATTATCACTTGTTTAGGAAACTCTTCTATGGGTTATCATGACAGCCCCTTTGTGTGTCAGCCTCCATGAGGAGCCACTCTCCCTACAGACACCCAAACCAAAAACCCCTTGCCTCACATAAAATCAAAGTGTACACAACACAAAACATGTGAGGCATGAATCATCTTTCAAACATTTATCATATCACTAAACCAAGCACAAAGGAGGTACTACCCACCGACAAAACAACATAAGTCAATAGATGCACTAAAACAATAGAGTGCCCAAACGAACAAGTTTTCACCTAGCCTCTGGAAGTTATTAAAACATCCACCCACAAATAAATATTAAGGCATGGGTTTTTGTAACTCAAGGAAAACATATCAATACACCAACCCAAAATATAAACGAAACATCATTTAGCCCATCTTTTGAATCAAATAAAACATTAATGGAAAAACCCATTCATAAATAAATATAATTCTAAATGATACATTTCCTACTTAAAACAATGACAAAGTTCATCAACTGATTTCCGATTCCCAAACTTAAACATGTTATTTGGAACAATCAAACACTCCATTAAAATATCTAACTAATTGAACGAATAAAGATCTTTATTGCTTCTATCAAAACATGATTTCACTTAAATAAACATATTGCATACACAATAAAAAATTCATTATTTATATATCAAACATTACGTTTAAAACTAAAATTATATAAAAACACCTTTCTATTAAATATACATTCATATGTATGAATTTTAATTTCAAAATTTTATCCACAATAATTTTTAGTATTTCATTTTCCAATTAGAATATTTAGTTATAAACTTTCTTTTAAAACTAAATCAGGCTAAGAAAGTATGCATACATATACATATATACAATTAACCCAAACCATTATCTCTAGAGAGTGCAGCAAGAGAGAACAAGATCGATTATAAAATAAACTAACACTAAATTCCCTACAGAGTGCATCAACACCTACTAGCACAATCATATACTGAACAGGGAATTAATTCCAGCCATTGTTACCATAAACCAACTCGCCAGCAAAACAAATAAACACCCAAAGAAGAAATTTGACACCAAAAGCATGAGAATAAAGAGGTGACCCAAGCAACTATTATAGCCAGTAGTAGAATACAAAGTAGCAAGTCAATTTCCCGACAAGACTTCATGGATCAAGACATAAAAGGCAGCAAGAACAAATAAAAGAAACAAATCAAACTTCTTGAAATTTAAAGTACTCATTTGATGCACTAGAAAAAAAGGAATGGAAGGTGCTGGTCAAAGATAGAGTACCCCCAACACAACTTATATTCAAGGCTCCAAGAAAGGAGAAAATTCACACCAGACTGGAACAAAACAAGTCTTGACTTTAAAGAAAAATTGATACCCAACCCCTAATGATTTCACCAAGTTTGAGAAAATGAAGGCATACAAAATAGAACATCAAGGCCATGAATAAATATAGATTCAATCTGGCTGGAAAATAGACTCAACAATGTGGGTGACACAACACACCCAACAACGATAGTAAAAGCCAGACAAAGAATTAGGATAAAAGAGAGATGATGCCTACTACAACTAAGAACAACATATATGCAACATAGAATTGGTAGAAATCTCAAGGCCCCCATAATGGACGATATAAAAAGGAAATAATAACGAAATCTTAAAAGAACAATTGAAAGCCAAGTACATGGTTGAGAGCTGAATAATTCGAAGACATACAAAACACCCATAAAATTCATTGAAAGAGAAATTACATACAAAAGAAAATGGAAACTAGATTTGATGCTTGAAAATGGAAACGAAGTGCTCAAATGATCTCTCCTTCACAGTCCTCCAATTCATGCTTCAGAAAAGACCAATTTTCCTATATCCAAAATCTATATTCCTCATTTTTTTTGTTAAACTGGCTGAGAAAGAAAAAGATAAATTTGTAGACCCAAAACTCTCCCCAAAATAAAATCCAATGATAAATCGTTAAAAAAATCCCAAAAAACAGCAAGTTTCCCTCTCCTGTTAAGTTTGAAACTATGCATGCCCATGCATGCAAAATATTTCTAATTTGATTTTCTTTTAATAACTTTTCAATTACTTTTTCTATGATTCTACATTATCACATAATCCCATTAAAATCTTCCATTAAATATTTTATTAAAACTAACTTATCAATTACATATATTTAAAATAAATGATATTCTCATCATTAAACTTAAAATACACAATATTAATAAAAGTAATTAACATCCCATCCAAATATTAATAAGATTAATATTTATAATTGTTGAGTTATAATATCTTAGCCAATTAATTTATTAATTAATTAGTGATATTCACAAAAGATAAAAAATGAATTAATTAAATTAACATACTCATAGAATATTGTTTAAACTAAAACAATAACTTAACGACATCAATAACAACTATATCAAATCACTAAGAAAACATTAATAAAACAATTAAAATAAATGACTCAAAACAAACGATACCAAACAAGAATGAGGTACTAATGGATGACATCATCAAACAATGATGGAATAATGCACACGAATGGGGACACTTTCTTGTCAACTCCCTAACCACATCATAACGATTGGGTATGTGGGGCACACTCAGACCCAACGATGTAGGTGGATTCGGTGCCCGATACTTGCAATCCTGCATAAAACCAAGTGTCCAAACAACATATATATCCAATGTCAAACACACCGTGAGAGAGAATTGCAGTGTAGCAGGGCGCTCACAAATGAGCGATGCAACATTGTCTCTCTCACTCAACCCTCAAACAATAACCATATTATAAACAACATCAACATTAAATAATAAGTAAACAATTGCATAAGAATAACATCAAACACATATGTCCACATATCATAAGCAATAGTAAATAGTATCTTAAACAACCATGTCCAATAAGCAGAACTATCAACCAAACAAAAAACACGGTGAAACAGTCACCAACATAGTCTCAAGTATGCAACAAACATAAATAGTATCCAAACAGTATCAACCACACATAGAAAAGTATCATAAGATTAATAGTAACATGAGAGGCACTGCATCCTCCCCCCTAGAACTAGGCTTAGTCCTGGAAGCTAGAAAACAAATAGGGAAAAGACTCTTGAATGTTGGATGCATCCTCCCATGTCACTAATGTCTCATCATTAGGGTCCCATTGGACCCGCACCTGTTCAATTTCTCTGCCCCTGAGAATGAGCCTCTTGTGTTGAAGAATGGCCATGGGTTCCAGTGCGAGTTTCCCGTACTCTACCTATAATGCATTACAATTGAGAACATGAGATAAATCAGGATAATACAGTCTAAGTATAGAAATGTGAAACAAATCATGTATGCATGATAGACTGGGTGGCAGTTCTAGACGGTAAGCAACGGGTTCAATTCTCTCCAGAACCTCAAACTGGCCCACAAAATGAGGTGCCAACTTAGAGTCTTTCCCATAATAGATGGGGCTCTTTCGTTGATGCACTTGAAGAAACACCTGATCACCAACTGTAAACTAGCAATTGATCCTATGTGCATCGGCATACTTATTTTTCCTATCCTGAGCTTCTATCAAGTGTTCTCTAATGCGAGCAACTTTTTGTTCCATATCCTGTAGCATCTTTGGCCCAAGAACTCTATCCTTGAGGTGGTCCCAACTCAAATGAGTCTGACATGGATGACCATACAACTCTTGGAATGATGTCATCCCAATCAAACTGTGGTAACTCTTATTATATGCAAACTCAACCAGATGCAAATAGTCTTCCCAACAAGACTGCTACTCTATGATGTACATACTAAGCATGTCCTCGAGAACCCGGTTGACCTTCTTGGTTTGTCCTTCTATTTTTGTATGGTATGCAGAACTAAAGTTCAACTAGGTTCCGAAGGCACACTGCAAAGATGTCCACAAAGTAGAATTGAACATCGGATCTCTATCAAAAATGATTCTTCGTGGGATTTTGTGCAGCCTCACAATGTCCTCCATGAAAATTCTAGCCACAGACGATGCAGTATAAGATGATCGAACAAGAGAGAAATGTGCCAGCTTGGTCAACCTATCAATAGTGACCATGATAGCATCATGCCGACTTGAAAACATAGGCAAGCCAACAATGAAGTCTATCGATATGATATCCCATTTCCACTCAAGAACGAGATGGGGCTGCAAAAGACCTACAGGATTTTGGTGTTCTTCTTTTACCCTCTGACAATCCAGACATCTCACCACAAGATCTGCAATATCTCTCTTCATTCCAGCTCAAAAATACAATGGACGTAGGTCTACATACATCTTCTTAACTCTTGAATGGGCTTACTAGGGAGCCCGATGTGCCTCGGTCATGATTAGGGTGCGAAGACCCTTAGTGGGAGGTATGTACATATGACCCAAACACCACAAAATTCTATTGGACTCAAGAGTATTACCTATAAATCTTCCCTCCAAAAATCTACCCGACTCAATCTCTGACTTCACCTCCTAGAACCACTTGTCTGAAGGAAGTGTTGCAAGTATCTAACTCCTCAAGTCCACATCAAGAGTCACAAAAGATAAATCATGTCGTTGGCGACTTAGAGCATTCGCCACTATATTTTCCTTGCCTTGGATGTATTTTACATCAAAATCATATTTGCAAAGAAAATCCATCCATCTCCTCTGTCTGGCATTAAGATTCGACTACATGAAAATATACTGCAAGCTGCAATGATCACTATGTAACTCAAACCTATGCCCCAATAAAAGGTGTATCCACCTCACCAGAGCATGAACAATGGTGGCCAACTCCAAATTATGTATGGGTTAATTCAGCTCATGATCCTTGAGCTTACATGACTCATAAGAAATCACACGGCCTTCTTGCATCCCCCTAAACCCTCCAAGGACACATCAGTGCAAACCACAAAGTCCCTAGTAGGGTTAGGTACTGCAAGAATAGGTGCACTGGTCAGCTTCTCCTTAAGAGTTTGAATTTTTTTCTAAAATTTTTCTGACCAATCAAATATCTTCCCTTTCCTCTGAAGAGAAGTGATGGGATGTGCGATCCTCAAGAAGCCTTGAATAATTCGTTGATAGTAACCTACCAAACCCATAAAATTGTGAATCTCAAGAACATTCATGGGTGTAGGCCAATCAATGATGGCTTGGATGTTTGAGGGATCCATGGTGATACCTTCTCCTGATATAATGTGATCCAAGTATTTCACTTCTGCCTTATAGAACTCACACTTCGCCATATTTTCAAACAACTGATTATCTCTCAAGCACTGCAAAACTTGTCTCAAATGTTCCTCATGATCCTCCATAGTTTTTGAGTAGATCAGGATATCATTGAGCAACATGAGAAAAAATCTATCCATGTAGTTCTGGAAAACACCATTCATCAAGCTCATAAAAATTGAAGGTGCATTCGTCAACTTGAACAACATGACAATGAATTCGTAATGCCTATACCGAGTGCAAAATGTAATTTTGTGTATATCCTCCTCAACAATCCACAATTGATTGTATCCTGACTTGAGATCAATTTTAGAGAATACCATAGCTCCCTTTATCTGGTTAAACAGATCATCTATTCTCGGCAAAGGATAGTGATTCTTCACCATCACCTTATTCAGTTGTCTAAAATCAATAAACATACGGAGAGAACCATCCTTCTTCTTCATGAATATGACTGGTGCTCCCCAAGGGGAAACACTAGGAAAGATAAATCCTTTTGCAAGAAATTCCTCCAACTGCAAATGGAGCTCCTAAAGCTCATGTGTCATCATCCTATATGGAGCCTTATAGATAGGCTCAGCTCTAGGGACAAGATCAATTTTGAAGTCGATGTCACACTTAGGTGGCATCATCAGAATCTCACTCAGAAACACATCTAAAAACTCCTTAAGGAGAGTATAATCATCTAAAGTCACCTCTCGACCCTCCTCCATATCCAAGTCATTGACCATGACCACAAATAATTGACATCCCTAACAGAAACACCTCTTCAGCTGCATTGTGGAAATCATCCGTAAGGAGATAGGTCTCTTTATGCCAAAAATCTCAACCTCACCTCCAAAATCATCTAGACAATGTACAGACTTACAATGATAGTCAATTATCTCTCGGTGACAACTTAGCCAATCCATCCCCAAAATGACATCATAGGAACCAAGGGGGAGAATTCGAAGGTCCACCAAAGTCACAAACGACCCAATTTCCAACCTACATCCTAGAACAAGGGATTCTATCGACACCTTCACCCCAGAGGCCAATTCAATCTGCCACTTAACACCTTGCTTTGCTAGCACCAATCTACATTGCTTAACTACTGAAGGGGAAATAAATGAATCTGATGCACCAAAATCAAAGAGTATAGAAATATGAGTGTCATGTAATACACCTGATGCCTCCACCATAGTACCTTGATGATCAACCTGGAAATTTTCAACCAGTATGAAAACCCTGTGTGGCCTACCAACATCTCCCACTATTGGCTCTGAAGTCGTGGCCTCTAATTAAACCCTATAGTGCTCCTCTACGGGCACCATACAGAAATATGTCCCTTTTGACCATAATTGAAACAACCTATACCATGGCCAAAACCTCTTACACCCAATAGAGCATTAGACTGCTAATAGCTACCCTAGCTAGGTGCAGACTGTGTACTCTATGTCGGCTACTCAAAACGGTCACGCTGTGCTCTCTGCCAAGTATGGTTCTTCCTAGATTGAGGTCTGCCACCGTGCTATGATTGAGAAGTCTTATGCTTCAATTGACATTGATTCTACTACTGCTAACCACCCTTAATGGGCATGGATTGCCTCATGGAAGGGCTTGCAACCTGAGACTACCCACCTCAAGAACCAAACCCAGAAACAGGCGTACTACCAATCTAAACTCCTATGTGGCCTCCTAATGCCATGGCCAAATTTTCCTCCACAAGATGAGCCTTCTCCACAACTACCTCCATAGTCTTCATCTTGAAGACTCAAACTCCACCACTGATTCGGGCATTCAGGCCCCTGACAAAATGTTGCACTAGCATAGCCTCATCATTACCAATCCTGATGTACTACTTAAGCTCATAGAAATGGTGCTCATATTGCTCAACGAATATTTTCATTTGTCCCAACTCATGAAATTCATCTTCATGGAACTGTCTCCAGTGATCAGATAGGAAACGGGCCCTGAACCTCTCCAAAAACAATTCCCAAGTCATTGAACCAATGTCAAGATGCAGTTTATGCTCTTCCAGTCACCACCATGTGGATGCAAATCCTCTGAGGTGCATAATGGAACGCCTTTCCCTAGTATTTCTACCATAGGGATGCATAGCAAAGCGTCGACCCAAATCAATAAGCCAATTTTTTTCCTCCAATCCTCCACTAGAACCGTCAAATGTGGGAGGACGTGCCCTGAGAAGGTCTCGCATATGACCTATGACCACAACATCCTAATTTGTCGCTATTTCATTCCTCCTCAGTGATCTCTCTCTTTCTCTGACTACCCAATGCTCCTCTTTCCTATGACCCAAATGGCCAAGAACCTCTTCCAACAATTGTCACAACTGTACACCTCCAAGTCTCAGTTGTTCTAAATTCGGGCTTCTGCCTTCAGGATTGTTTTGGGAACCCTAGTGTTCCTCTTGTTCAAATTCATGGGAACTCTAAGGTGGTGAGTTGTGGTGACCAACTCTGTGGCCACCACCATGACCTAGTCCACGACCACATCCCCGACCTGTAGGCATGATTATGCACAACAAAAGAGGGAGAACACATAAGTTCAAAGTTACACAAAAGGTTAACATAATGGGCTCACTTAACCTAGAGTACCCAGTGTTAATAACCTTTGCTCTGATACCAAGTTGTACCATCCTACCATGCAAACCCCAAAAACAACAACCAACTAACCAAACATGGAACAATTTTTTATTTTAAAGATAAAATCTATGCAATAACCATTAATTAGATAATCAAACCACATGATGATAATTAAGTAACAACACCTAACTATTCCCATGGGGTTACATGGTTGCATTACTTGTAAATGTTCCCAACCAACAACATCGTTAAAATAAATACCAAGTAAAGAAATAATAGAAGTACACATTTCTCTAGATAACATAATGATAAACATACAACCATCCATAATCAATAGCTTGATGAAAAATAAACATACATCATTTTATTACATTTTAATTCATAGTTCAATATTACAATTGTGGAGCATATTTCCACAAATACAACACATTAAAGATACAGTAGTACATTACAAAAAGCTTCCCTTATATCCACGGTAAGAGTACATCAAGTACAAGAATAATACATCATTGATGAATAAGGTACAAGACATCAAACAGACTTCAACCAAGTGAAGCTCTAGAAACTCTGCATTCGCTTCCACATCACAATCACAACCTGGGAACCCAATGGGGGTGCGTAGCACGTTCCACCCAACCATGTGGACTTGAAGGCCACCCCCGTGCTAAGAGATGAAAAGAAAGGACCCACATCCAAACAAGGTCAAACAGACAAGGCTAACACAACCCAACACATAACAACATTAAACGAAAGCAACAACACTCATAGAGGCAACCAAAGCAAGGGAAGATATATGGGTATAGCATGAGAGTGTCATCACATGGCCTTACATGGATTATTCAGACATCCTATCACAAGGTTCCACCTCCATCTATGGTTATCTTGACTTCCTATCTCAAGGCGCTGCTCCATAGGGTGACTCAAGCGGAACCACTTACCTTTCATGAAGACAAGGCAGTGATCTTTCCAACTAGGTCTTCTCGTCCCATCCTTAGCCTATGAAAGAACTAACGACATGGGTGAGGAACATAATTAATCTTTTTTAGTGGTTAACTACCCAAGCCCACTGGTTCATTAATTAGATTATCACTTGTTTAGGAAACTCTTCTATGGGTTATCCTGATAACCCCTTTGTGCACTAGCCCCATGAAGAGCCTTTCTCCCTATGGACACCCAAACCAAAAACAAAGCAAGGGGTGTACCTCAGCTCACAAAAAATAAAAGTATACATAACACACAACATTTGAGGCATGAATCATCTTGCAAACACATATCATATCACTAAACCAAGCACAAAAGAGGTACTACCCACCAATAAAACAACATAATTCAACATATGCACTAAAGAAATAGAGTGCCCAAATGAACAAGTTTTCCCCTTGCCTCTAGAAGTTACTAAAACATCCACCCAAGAATGAATATTAAGGCATGGGTTCTCATGACTCAAGGACAACACAACGATACACCAACCCAAAATATAAACAAAACATCTGATGGGACTTTTCAAATTCAAAGGGGGGAGGCTAGGTTTTCAAGGTTTTATATTACCCATGATAATATAAATTATCAACTTTGGAAACCCTTACATTATATTTCAACAATGACTTGCTACTGAAGGTAACCGGTCACTTAAGTGATCCAGTTGAGCCTTTCCTTCATGCTCTTACTAGCCCCTTTCACCCAACCTGTCGGTCTCTTTTGCCACCTAGGCTTAAACATTTATACCACCAAAGGTTGTACTAGTCGGTCCCACCTGAATATTCTACATGTCCTATATGCAATTTGGCTAACCGTCCGATCACGGGTTTTCATCTGGACTGTTTCTCGCAAACCTCGTAGGTTTTCCTGCTAATGTCACTAAAGTAGTGCGAGGTCTGTGAGATTCCGCCATCTGGCATGTACAGAGGAGCGGGGTATTTTTCCGAGGCACCTACAGTGACATATGCCCATCTTTTCACCAGCAAAGGGATTTAATAACGGGGTTAATAATAATTGTCCTCGCAGACCTCGCACGGTTAGAGTAAATATTCCTAAAGTACTGCGAGGTCTGTGAGGAGGTGACATGTGGCCTTATTCTTGAAGTGACATGGCTAAGTGGGACCTATTGTCTGGTTACGACCTCCTGTTTTCATGGGTTATGATTGGCTCTATTCTTTCCCAGGCACTGATGTGGATTGTCAACACTCATTGGCTCGATTTGAGTCGTTCGATTTTCCAGGTCTTTTCCATATCGGTGGATCAAATTCAAAGAGGGGTTTTGTTCATTCGTGTAACGGTCTTTTGTGCCCTGTAACTTATTTCATTAATGGCGTGGGTTTTTCCAGAGGATCTTCCCATATTTTTCTTACGTGCGAACAATTCCCTCCTGTTAAGTGCGATGGTGGGTTGTATGCCTTTTCTTCATGAGCCCGAAATACTCAAATGGTGGCTACGTCAACCACTAATCGCTCAAATGCTTGTATTGCATTTAAGCAATTAATATCCCTCGCACCAATTCACTCTATAAATGCTTGTATTGCATTTAAGCAATTAATATCCCTCGCACCAATTCACTCTATAAATGCTTGCTAAGTTACCCAGTGTTATCATTGCATTTTTGAGTTGTTTTGTTTGCAGGTGGTGGTTTTCTCCTATATTCTGCAAGGTATTTTTCTTCAATGGAGAAGTCTGTAGGACACAAGAGTGCTAGAGTGAAGTCCAAGAGGTCGCTGCTCGAGGAGGAGCAACCTGCTCCCGGAACACCCAAAGTTGCTACTCAAAGTGCTAGCAAAAGGCCTAAGTGTTGCGCATCCCCTATTCTGATTTCACCATATTCTAATGGCAATGGGTTTGAAACAAACTCAAATTACCGATGTTACCTGGCGGCCTTGATCAAGCTCATGGGTGTAAATGAAGAGGTCACTACAGTCGAACCAATAACTATAGTGGCACCAAGTCAGGTTGTTGGGTGTTGTGTTGATGTGGCTGGAGGGAAGAAGGTATTTTCACTTCTTACTAAGGTGAGAACACGAAGCGGTCACCTGTACTGGGACCATGGGTCAACTTAGTGTGGGCTGGTGTGTGTTTTTTTCTCGGTGGTTGGTTTTTGATGATATGAACATGCGTGTGCCTAGCATGCCTTTTTGTTTTTCTCTCCGATTGGTTACTGTGTAACCATTTTTTATTCCTCGGATCATGCACTTTGCTCTCCAATGATGAGGAATGTGAATTCGAATTTCATTCTAAATGAAATTCAATTTTGAAATTAACAATGTAGCCTAATGCTTTGTTGCTCTCCTATACTATAAAGGAGATTTCACAGCTCATTGTTAAGGGTCAAATTTTGGATCTAGATGGTTCTGAATATATGTACAGTCAATTCATTTATTGTAGTTTTCTTGGAGGTTTTTCAGTTAATATCTTTTCTAGTCAGGTTTTCTATGAAGCAAGCAAGCTATGCTAATGTAATTACCGATATTCAAGCAATAAATGATAATCATTTTGAAACAATTGCTCTCCTAATTGTGTGTCATAAATTGTGAATGATCCTATTAATGATATTTTCATTCACTTTCAATGGTATATTTGAATGCGTTCTTCATTTTCTTGCTTTAACTCAATGAGAATGAAATTTCTTGAAAATGAGTTACAGATTTATGATTATACATTCAGGATTGCTAAGGAGTGTTGTTTTAAAAAGTAAAATTCGCATGATGTAAAGCATTATGGTGATATGTCCATAATATATGGATTACGTTTTGTATGACTCCTGCCCAATGGATGAGGCAATGGCTATTTTCTTCAAGACTACTACGGGGCTGTAATTCTAAACATGGTGGTCTAAGAGCTGAACAAAACAAAATATTAAACCCTATCTCTCTACAAGAGGCAAATATTACATTGAATTCTTCAATCCCGTTGCTCTAAGATACCTGTTATTATTCTTTGGTTTGCCAATACCGAGAGTAATTACTATCTGATTGCATGTGTAGGGACTGTAATCTGTAGGAAGAAGTGTTCTTACCAGTCATAGAACAGTCTTATGAACACACTTAGGTTTACCCACCTTGGTTTCACAGAGCCAAAAGTGTAGGAGATTTCAGTTTTGACTCAATCTCGTTAGTTGGCCAATAGTCTTTGTAGCTCTTTATTATAGAGGTTGGCTACCTCCTAGAGAATTGCAAATCCTATCTGGAGAAAACACCAACAACATCATTTAGCCCATATTTTGAATCAAATAAAATATTAATGGAAAAACCCATTCATAAATAAATATAATTCTAAACAATACATTTCCTACTTAAAACAATGACAAAGTTCATCAACTGATTTCCAATGCCCAAACTTAAACATGTTATTTGGAACAATCAAACACTCTATTAAAATATCTAACTAATTGAATGAATAAATATCTCTATTGCTTCTATCAAAACATGATTTTACTTAAATAAACATATTGCATACAAAATAATGAATTCATTATTTCTATATCAAACATTACATTTAAAACTACAATTATGTAAAAACACCTTTCTATTAAATATATATTCATATGTATAAATTTTAATTTTAGAATTTTGTTCCACAATAATTTTCATTATTTCTTTTTCCAATTAGAATAATCAGTTATAAACTTTCTTTTAAAACTAAATGAGGCTAAGACAGTATACATACATATATATATACAATTAACCCAAAACCATTACGGCTAGAGAGTGCAGCAAGAGAGAACAAGATCGATTATAAAATAAAGTAGTGTTAACTTCCCTATAGAGTGCATTGACACCTACCGACACAATCATATAGTGAATAGGGAATTAATTCCAACCATTGTTACCATAAACCAACTCGCTAGCAAAACAAAGAAACACCCAAAGGAGAAATTCAACGCCAAAAGCATGAGAATAAAGAGGTGACCCAGGAAACCATTATAGCCAACAACATAATACAAAGTAACATGTCAATTTCTCAACAAGACTTCATGGATCAAGACATAAAAGGTATCAAGAACAAATAAAAGAAACAAATCAAACTTATTGAAATTTAAAGTACTCATTTGCTGCGCTGGAAAACAAGGAATGGAAGGTGTTGGTCCAATCTTGAATACCCCCAACGCTACTTATATTTAAGGCTCTAAGAAAGGAGAAAATTCACACCAAACTCGAACGAAACAAGTATTGAATTTAAAGCAAAATCCATACCCAACCCCTGTTGATTTCACCAAGTTCGAGCAAATGAAGGCATACAAAACAGAACATCAAGGCCATGAATAAATATAGAGTCTATTTGGTTGTAAAATAGACTCAACAATATGGGCGACATGGCACACCCAACAACAGTAGTGAAATCCAGACAAAGGATCAAGATAAAAGATAGATGACGCCTACTACAGCTAAGAACAACATATATGCAACATCGAACTGGAAAAAATCTCAAGGCTCCCATAATGAATGATGTAAAAAGGAAAGAATAACAAAATCTTAAAAGAATAATTGAAAGCCAAGTAAATGGCTGAGAGCTGAATAATTTGAAGATATACAAAACACCCACGAAATTAATTGAAACTGAAATTACATACAAAATAAAATCAAAGACTAACCTGGATTCGACGCTTGAAAATGGAAACGGAGTGCTCAAACGATCTCTCCTTCATAGTCCTCCAATTCATGCTTTAGAAAAGACCAATTTTCTAGTATCCAAAATATGTATTCTTCTTCTTCTTTTTTGTTAAACTGGATGAGAAAGAAAAAGATAAATTTGTAGACCCAAAACTCTCCCCAAAATAAAATCCAATGATAAATCATTAAAAAACTCCCAAAAAATGGCAAGTTTCCCTCTCCTTTTAAGTTTGAAACTATGCATGCCCATGCATGCAAAATATTTCCAATTTGATTTTCTTTTAATAAATTTTCAATTACTTTTTCTGTGATTCTACATTATCACATAATCTCATTAAAATCTTCCATTAAATATTTTATTAAAACTAACTTATCAATTACATGTATTTAAAATAAACGATATTCTCATCATTAAATTTAAAATACACAATATTAATAAAATTAATCAACGTCACATCCAAATATTAATAACATTAATGTTTATAATTGTTGAGTTATAATATCTTAGCCAATTAATTTATTAGTTAATTAGCAATATTCTCAAAGGATAAAAGTTTAATTAATTAAATTAACATACCCATAGAATGTTGTTTAAACTAAAACAATAACTTGACAGTATCAATAACAACTATATCATATCATTAATACAACATTAATAAAACAATTAAAATAAACGACTCGAAACAAAGATACCAAACAAGAACGAGGTATTGATGGATGACATCGTCAAACAATGACGGAATAATAGAAATGGATGGGGACACTTTCTTGTCAACTCCTTAACCACATCATAAACATTGGGTATGTGGGGCAGGCTCAGACCCAACGGTGCAGGTGGAGTCGGTGACCGATACCTACAGTCCTGCATAAAATCAAGTGTCAAAACAACATATATATTCAATGTCAAACACACCATGAGAGAGAATTGCAGTGTAGTAAGGCGCTCATGGATGAGCGATGCAACACCATCCCTCTCACTCAACCCTCAAACAATAACCATATTCTAAACAACATCGACATTAAACAATAATTAAACAACTGCATAAGCATAACATCAAACACATATGTCCACATATCATAAGCAATAGTAAACAGTATCATAAACAACCTAGTCCAATAAGCAGAACTATCAACCAATCAAACAAAACAATGAAACAGTCACCAACATAGTCTCAATTATGCATCAAAGATAAATAGTATCCAAATAGTATCAGCCACAAATAGAAAAGTATCATAAGAGTAACAATAACACAAGAGGCACTACACCCCATCTCTCCCATCCAATATCTACATAATCCAAAATCATCTTATCTCTTGACTCAACTTTCCTTTTCATTGGCAATCCACATGCAAAACCAAAAGAAATCCATCCAACCACAAGAAATATTAGTCTAGACTAATCTCACTAAGAAATCTAGCACATCATCCAAAAGAATCCTTATGATTTATCCTTAATCTTCATAAAATACAATCCTTGTTCAAATTATTATTATCAAGATATATTCCCAATCCTCATGTTGTTCTAAGGATATATGATTTGCATGTCAACAAAAATATCATCATCATAATCCTTCTCAATCATCAATTTTTGGCTTGAATAGGGGAAACATCTTATTTTTCATGAATTATTGCTTGTATGTAATCATTTTATTTACATATATAACATTCTTTATATTATATCACCACAACAACATCATGGTCTTATGTATCATAGTTCCATACAACATATTATTTCTTGTGACCTTTTCTTTTGAGTCATTATTTTAACCTTGGTCCTTATGCCTTGGTGAATCTCCATTCCTTCCATATCTCAACCAATCATCTCATTCTAATATGTTTATCCTTTCATCTACTTCTCTATGTTATCCCCAATCCCTTCTTCTATTTTGAGAGCACACTCATGTTCTTCAAACAAACTTATCATCTTAAGGGGGCATATCTACCTCATTATTCTTTTTCATTCCCCTCCTAATGATTTTGGAATCTTGTCACTAGTACCACCTCTTCCAAAAGAACTATATTTTATCTTTCTTTAAAATTCTCTTATTTATCTTAGTCACATCAACATCTCAAATGTAACACCCCTCTATTTTGCTCTTATGTTTAGATTATGGTGCTTTGTTATTTTATTATTTAATCATTATTTATAGACCAATGTGGATTATATGTTGTGATGTGATGTTACTCTACTTTGATGTTATCATTTGACATACCTTTGATTAGTATAATTATTATTTGGAATAGCATGGTTATCTGCACATGAGTAGATTATACATGTTAGAATTGTCAATTTTGTGATAGTGTATTGGTGAAGGGGATAGAATTGCATCACTCACTTGCAAGCACCCTACAATTCAGCGATTCCCTCTTCATGGTGTGCTCCATTATGATGTATATATGCATGTTCTGTATATGTCATGTTTACAAGTTTGCAGGTACAAGACATTGACTCCACCTGGCTTCACAGGTTTGAATGTGTCCACCCAAAAGTAATGTTGATTGGGAGATAGTATCTAGGATTCTTGTGCCAAGCCTTTATCCTAGTCTTAGTGTGTCATCGGGTCTAATTGGTTTTGCTTGTTAAAAGTTGTTTAATTTTGCTTTGAATGATTATGTTGAAAAGTTTGAAAAAGGGAATTTAATGGATTTAATTATTTAAGATGATTATTAAATTAATCTTATTTTAATGTTAGAAGTTGTGAATTAATTAATTAATTAATTTTAATTGGTAAATAGTCTAATTTTGGTATTATATTATTTATTAATTAATTAAATTAGTTTAATTAAGTTAAATTTGAAATAGTAAATATTTAGAAATATTAAATATTTTAATTTTAAATATTTGGAAGATTTTATGCAAATTGGTTGTTAAAGATATTTTTGAGTTTCTACATGTGTTAGAAGAATTTATGAGGTTGTTGGAAATTTATTCACGGAGAGAAAATTGTGGCTTTAACGAAAGAAGTGAGAAGCTTCTTCATGACAGAAGCACAGAGATATTTTGGGTGTGTTTGGGATTTGCATGGGTTCTGGAAATTTTTTGGAAGAATTGTTGTAGAAAGAAGTTTTGTGTTCTTAAATTTTTTTAGAAAAATTGTTCTCGATAATTGTTGTTGTGTTCGGGAAATTGTATTATTTTGAAGGAAGCTATTGATTATCTAGGAAAATTACTTGGATCTATGGAGGTGGCACTGCTTCAAAATTTACAAATTCACAAGCATTGGACTACAGGTTCATTCTTTAATTTTTGTTTAGTTTATATTTAAAAGCTTCTAGTTTAGATCTTCTCTATAAAAGATTGCATGTGAAAACTTTTAAGTTTGAGATTTGTTTTAAAAATTATATTTGTTGTAAATGGAATCCTCTATGGAATAAAATCCTTTGTAGAATAAATTCCTCTGTAGATTGAAATTCTTTGTGGAAACCATATAAAAATTGTAAATTGGTATTATTGTGAATTTAGATGAACCTAGAAGGAAACACTTTGGAATCTAGAAGAAATTTAGTTTCTATAGGGAAAATTATCTTGTAGGTTGAAATATTCTTGAGAAAATTATAGTGAAATTAATTGTATGAATTTTATTGTTCTTCTTTGAAGATTCATTTCCCAGTTAGTTGTAAAAAGAAACCTCTGTAATTTGATTGAGAAATGTGTCTGTAGAATTCTCTCTATGAAATTTGGCTTTCCATTTTGTTTGCAAAATGTTCTTGTATATGTCCTTTTTGAAAAAATTATTTTCCCCAATTAAACTATTGTTTAGAAATTCTTTATATATAAATTTTATATACATATATGTATTTATATATATATATATATACATACATATATACATATATACAATATATATATAAATTTAAATTATAAAGTGTATAATGGAATAAATGTATCGAAGTAGCTTGTTGCGTCTGTATGACAATCTTATTGTTGTTGCTAGGTATCAATTTTTCTTTGGGAAGAGGGTTAATATTTGAATGTTTTTATTTGTATGGGGGTTGGGGAGGGGCTGCCTCCCCACCACCACCCCATATGGGAGTGGCGATGTGGAGGTAGACCCTCCACCGCCCCCCTCTATGCCTTTGGCTGGGACCAGTTTTAAGGTATGGAGGCTCGGCTATATAAACAACCGGCCTCCCTTAAACAATTTTGAACTTTGCTTTAAAAGTTTTATGTTAGCCTATGTTAAAAGAGGGTTTCGATTTGGTATTTTTTATAAACCTCTTAATATATAATATATATTATATATATAATATTTACTTATTGTGTTTTTGTTGTTTTGTTTAAATGATTTTTAATATCTAATATATATATATATAATTGTAATTATATGTATATATATTATTAGGTATATATTTAATGTATATATATATATATACTTGATGATTTTATTTAATAAGTGCATGCATGATATTCACAATTAGAGATTTAAAAAGAATAATTTATTTGTATGATATAATCTATTAGAGGAAATAGATATTTTATTAAATGTAATTGGGGAAACTGGTGTAATAGATAGATTGATGTTCTTATTTGTTTGAAAAGAGTTTTATATTTAATTAGTTAAATTGGGCAATTTTTATATTATTGTTTTTCACTTAATGAAGTTGATTTAGGAAATCCAAATGAAAGATCTATTTGTTTGGGTTGATTGCCCTTTAGTATCTAATTTCTTCTATTTACATTTTGGGGAGAAGTTGGTTTAATAATAAATTAATCGATTGTAAGTCTTTTAGAAGAGTCATTGAATTTAGGGGGTTGTTGTATTCGTTTTGTCAGCCTTTCAATTTCCCTTGGGTAGTGCGCTTGTTGTTTTCAGTGAGACACCCGATTTTATCGAACGGGGATGTTATGCCTCCTTTGTATGGAGTGGATTTTGTTATTTGTTTCCTCCTAAGTTTGGCGTGGTTTTTTTCCTCGTGTTGACAGTAGGAGATTATTCTTGATGGGGGTCGGGATTTGAGAAGATCTGTCGGGGTAACCCATGCACCTTGTGGTGACTCTCCTATGTCAGCAGAATGTTTGGTTTACTAGTTTATTTAGCTGTTTAACTCTGGAATCATTGTGCCCTTTGAGTTAGTGTTGTAATTATGTTTGTTTTTAGTTTTATGTGAGTCGGTGTCTAGAGGTAGTAGGTTTGGTCTTGGATCCTTGTTACTATCTCCTAGCATGGAGGGTGGGCCTTTGGGTACCACTTGGTTGGGAGGAACCTGCACCCTACACCATTGGGTCCCCTTTATTCTGATCGTGATGGTGATATTTCCAGTGGAGAGCTCATGGATTCCAGCTTGGTATTTCATGCTTTGTTATTGTTATAGACAAATCTTGTATTTTATTACCCCTCAGTTATATCGAGGAGGTCTCATGTATTATGTAACACATTTGTATGAACCACCTCATTCTGGGAATGAGTGATGTAAACCCTTCTTGATGATTTAATGTAATATTGGAATCTTGTTGTATATCTTATTTATGTGATGTTATTTCTATGTTTGAATGTGTGTACTTTAATTCTTGTTTAGTAATTAATTAAACACTTTATTTGAGTATTGTATATGTTATGGATTTAGATGTGACCTTTGTCTCGTGCCTTAGAGGTTGGTGCGGTAGTGTAGTGCATCTTTCTTGTTAACAATGCACTTTTAATAATAATAAAAAAAATTGTACGCTTCCGTAGTTGTTGCAACTACCTCTAGGGTTACGAGGCGAGGCATTACATCAAAGAGGGAAAACGTAGACACCTAAAATTATCTCTAATCATTTTCTTGTTGACCATAGTCTAACATCACCTAATTCACCCCACACATATCTCTTTCTAATGTTAATTAAATAAAACCAATTATTTAAATAAACTTTCAATCATCTTCTCAGTATTAATTATATAGATTCCATTCATTTGTTTGATTAATTGATCATTTCATCATTTTTATCTATAGTCCAACCTTAATTAAGTAAAATTAACATTTATTTAAATAACTTCACCCTTTAAATCAAAATCTTCTAAAAACAAAATAAATATAACATATTTATCTAATTCTCCTTTTCTCCCTTCAAATCAATAGTTGGGTAAAATTAATTAAAATAATTAATAAGCCACTTGCACAACCCTAAGTATGCATTAGCCAAGTCAAAATTGTGAATGGCATTCATGCACTTTCACCATGATTCACAAGTCTCCATAAAGTCCTCTCATAAAATCTTGTCCATCCATTCGATTTCGAAAATCCTAGCCCTTCACAAAGTTCCAAAAAAGTTTTTTTTAATTTATGAAAGAATCCTTTTTTATCCTCACCCTTCTCCAAGAATATCTCCACCACCTAAATGTCTTGGATCACAAAACTCCTCTTGTGCACAAATTAAAAGGTTCCACTTGGAGGCTTCTCATAACTCCAATCCTCTCAAGAAATATCCTCCATTGATTTCTCAAATCAATCATTATCATTGGTCTCTCATCCTCAAAATCTATAAATAGCTCATCGTATGAGCTATTTTAAACAAAAAACCTTGAATACAATGTTATGCTACTTGTTTGATCACCAATATCTGATATTTCATCACAAAGAATCTTGAGAACATCCACATTTTGTGTGCAACAAGAGCATTTTTATGAGACTTTAGTTTATTATATCTTTTGTGTATTAGTAACTTATCTTAATCAAAGGTGGTAGTTAGACATAGAATATGAATTAAATTTCATGGTTTTGAGTCTTTTAATTGTGTTCTATATTTTTTTTTTTATATTTTGGAATTTCCTCAAAAATTTATCTCAACATTTCCCTTGTCAACCATATCCTAACATCACTTGATTCATCGCATATATATCCTCCTACAATGTTAATTAAATAAGACTCCTTCCAAGCATTGATTAAATAAATTTCAATCATTTATTTAATTAATTGATCATTTCATCATTTCCTTTATAGTCTAATCTTAGTTAAATAAATTTAAGATTTATTTAATTAATTTCACCCTTTATTTCCCAATCTAGAAATTAAATAAATACAAACTATTTATTCCAATTCTCCTTTCCTTAAACCTTTAGTTATCTAAAATTAATTACTTAACTCATAAATCCAATTGCACATTCCTAGGCATCATTAAGCCAAGTCGAACTTATTTAGATCATGCATGTACATGGTCCCATGCTTTACAAGACTCCATATAATCCTCTCATCAAATATTTTCTCATCCATTCAATATAAAAAATCCCATCCCTTCACATTACTTCAAAAAAATTGGTCTTCCAAAAAAGTCCTTTTTTATCCTTACCATCCATTATTTTCTAAGAATATCTCCACCATCCATATTCCTTAGGTCATGAAACTCCTTTTGTACACCAATTACAAGATGCAACTTGGAGGACTCTTATGGTTCCAAACCTCTCAATAAATATTCTCCATTTATCTTTTGAATCAATAAGATCTCTTTATCCTAGCTCCCTTAAATCTATAAAATGCTCATTACATGAGTTATTTTTAACCAAAAAAATGAATGCAATATTAAAATACTTGTTTAAGCATCAACATCCATAATTATTTTGGGCAATTTATTTCATCTTTGATATATTAGTCTCTTATCTTAATTAGAGGTGGCAATTATACTTAGATTTCATAATTTTGAATCTTTTATTTGTGTTTTATGTTTACATTTTCATATTCGCATTAATATTAATATTTGTATTGATATTATAGTATGAGTCATCAAATTATAAACAATAGTCATATGAATGCTATTGTGTCATAGTAATGACATATGAATATTTATAGACTACAAGCTTAAGGTTGGTGATTAATAGAGTTGTTAACCACAAGGAAAGATTATGTGCACAAAGTGATTTCCATTTATCTTAAAGTGTCAAAGAATAACTTAAATAGAAAGGTAACCACTAGTTGTGAGTCAATGAAAAATTATAACAATGAAGACAAGGGTACACTGAATAGATGGGGACCTACAAAGGACTCATTTTATAAATTTAGTTATTATTTGAAACATATTGACACCAAGGCAAAACCATTGACATAGATATAAAATAACTAGCATGAATGTAGAGTCTAGACTATAAATTATTTCAATGATTCAGTAGTAAAAGAAAATAAAAACCCCTATCAATCTCCCAATTAATTGTAGTAGTATCCAAGATGAATTAGTTTAGAATTAAATACATATGGACTTTACTCAACCAATATCCCATGATCATTGATATAAACTATGGAAAAAAATAGAATGGGAAAAACCATGCAAATCTTTGGAATAAATCAATGATAATTTTATATACCAATATCAACACATGATAAATACAATAAATAAATATACATATATATACAATTTAATAAAATTTATATCATCATCACATAAGAAATATATAGGTCTACATGATAAATATGATTATAGAGATTAATCTTATATTCACTGGGAATGGGAGACTAAAGTAGAGTTCTAGCCTCTCTCTATTCATCAAATATTGAGAAAGCGTCTCTTGTCTTATGGTTGATAGTAGATCAATAAAATTTAAACATAAAAATCATAAATTATGAAGAAGAAACATATGAAGCAAATGTATAATGATTCAATAGAGAAATTTTTGATTAAATAAGAATCTACAATCACACTAAATTTTTGGTCATTCAACTCTAAAAATTTAGTAACTTTTGCATGGGTTAATGGTAAGTGCATGAAAAAAGGGATAAACTGAACCAAAAGTGGCCACTTGTTTTCCTAAAATCAAGAAACCTAAACTTAATGACTAGTTCAAGATGTGTATGCTCAAAATATTGATTATATGATAAGAACAATAATAATGGTACTTTGAAACTAGTTTCTAAACTACTATTTTAAAAAATGGTTAAGATTAAGAGTGTGAAATGTTGATTGCACATAAAAGTATTACTATTTTTATCACTAAAATATAACAAAGTGTCTAGTGTGCACCCTTTTTTTGTGTTATATACTTTTAAAAACTCGTTTGTAGAAATATAGCCAAGACTAAGTGCTAGAAGTTGTGTGATTTTCTATATATTTTCTTGATTTTTTTTGTTATTTTTTGAAGGAAATGAATCTTTAAAACTAAATCACTAAGCATGCATGTTACATAACTTACACAAAAATGATAAAAAAATATAATTTTTTAATGCATAAAGAATAAAACATAGAACAATTTCATATAATTTTTAAAAAAAATTAATGAGTAGATCAAATTTATAAATAAAAATCAATGTATGTGTCTCTAAGGAATACAAAAATATTGGTAAAATAAAATTAAATATATATCTTAATAAATTCATAGTAGGAAAAATTATATGGTTAGAAAGCCAAGAAGCATACCAACATTTTAGTGGTATTTTTCATCATATTATTACAAACCAAGTAAATTTGATGATGATGATGAATTTTTAAAATGAATATGAATGTGAAAAACACGCTTTTTGGAGGTAAAATACAAGTCCAACCCTTAGGCATAGCCATCCAAGCCTATTCCAAGCCTAGAATGGTGGGACTATTTTCTAAATAAATAATGTGAGCACATTATGTAATGCACTTATGTTGAATATAATATTCTCACATTATGTGTGATTTCATTTTGCTTGAATAACTTATCAAACCAAAGAAATGATCTACCTTTTAGTTTAAACCTAAAATCACTAATCAAGATAGCATCATCATCAATGTGTTTAAATTAGCAAGAAAGAATGTTTTAACATGCAATGAGGCATCTATACAACCATCATTTAATTATATCTAAATTATTCTTCATAAAGATCTATAATAGAATTATTCAAAGGCAATGAAGTGTTGATATAATAATCTAATGACATCCTCATCAATGTGCAAGTAATCATGTGAAACATGACAAGCAGTAGAATAATTATCATGAGTATCATCATTGTGTGTAAAATTAGGTAAATCATATAATTACATAAATCTATGGAATTAGTGTCATCACATGACATATAAAATAATGAACATCATTTAATTCAACAACATCATAAGTAAAAGTAAAATTATGTCATTATGCTCATCTTACAAGATGTATTACAAGGTAAATAATTACTACACATGTAAACATCATTATCATAATCTCTAGCATCATCATTAAGCTTACTATAAGATAAGAAATGAAACATAAGCTATATAATCACAAGTCTATACTATGTCATCATCAACAAGTGTGTTTTGTAATAAACATGTGCTCAAAGATAAGTATCATCAAAATCATGTTTGCACACCATTATCACTCTTCGTAGAAAAAGGATGCAACAAGTTATAATCATGAAGAAATGAAGTAAATGTGTCTACTAAGAAAGTACGTATAGTAACTCCATAAAATAATAAAACAATATATGTGACCATACAATGCACCCATAGATAATTTGACTCCATTAATATAATAAAATGTCATAAACTTGATTCTAGCATAATAAATTCACATATAAATTGTGTAAACATCTCTTCGCTCTATTTATCTTGTTGGAATAATGAAGAAGATCATACCCCTTGTTAACAGTTTTGTTGTCATTAATGTCACCATGATATATGAGTTGCAACTACAAGACTCTAAGTCACATTAATCTGTTAATCTAAACTAGTAATGCAAGAGTAGCCTCCGATATTTTTCTCCAGAATCCTCTCTGGTAAATAGCTGCTACTTCAGTTTTTGGGAAATGGTCTATAATTGATAATTGCATACATGGATAGGGAATTGTGCACACTGTTGTTCATGGTTATCACTGGTATCACTCTGGTGTTGACAATTTTTCTATTAGGTCCATTGCTGGCCGACCTATCAAGTGGATAAGAATAATGGATTAAATTTTGTTCGTATAATTCATGCTGACAACTTCAACTTGCCACACATTTGAATTATTATTGAGAATATTTATCAAGTCGACCTAATTGATATCCTTGACAACCAAATATATATATATATATATATATATATATATATATATATATATATATATATACACATATAAGATGTTTTTGGTAGAGTTGAATGTGAATGAATGGAGATGTGAGTGGGATTGAGTGAATATTAATAGAATATATGTGAAAGTGAAAAAGGGCAAAGAGTGATCTACTGGCATGTGAATTCTCCTAAATTACAAAGGAATTGAATCTACACTTGAGGTGTACTTCTATCAATTCAATTATGGTGATTAGTCAAAATTGCTACTTCATTTTTGTAGGTAGTGAGCCTCCCATTTTGGATAGTGAGTCCTAGCAGTGAGCCACCCTTTTGTAATATCTTATAACTGGTTATACTATATTATGAGTTAATCATCACCGTTAGTTTTCCCACTTTGGGTTTTCCACATAAAAATTATGGTGTCTCTTGTGTTATGTGTTTCATGTTCTGTTGATGATTTTGCTTATCTTATTTATCATAGCTTTGGATTGATTGGATGGTATTTATTCAATAAGTTTAAGAATATATTGATTCACCCTCACCTCTCAATATATTGGATATTTAACAATTGGTATCATAGCTTGGCTCCTCTGGAGAAGTCTAACAGCTTAAGAAAGATCTTAAAGATTGAACAAATGGGGGATAATGCAAAACTCTAAACTACCCTTGATGATCTTGACAAATCTGAAAATGAGAATAAAGATATGAAAGAGAATCTTGATGAAGCAAATGAACGTGCCCGAAAATTGAAGGAACAATTAAGGAAGTTCAAAGAGAGACATAGAGAAGCCAGTGACCAATTGAAACAAGCAAATGAAGACATTACTGGACTAAAGCTGCAAGTGGAAGAAAATAAGAGGATTGAAGAATGCTTGAATATAGAGATAAAGAAGAATTCTGGTGAATTTTCTAGGCTTGAACAAGAAGTAGTGAATCTAAGAACATAACTGTCAAAGGAAAAAGTATGTGAGGATAGTTTCAAGATAATCTCTACCAAGATTGATGAACTAATTGTAGGACAAAAACCTTCTAAAGACAAAGGATTATTGGGATTAGAAATAGGTGAATGCTCAAAATCAATAAATGATCAAAAGTCTTAAGACAAAGGAAAGCAAAAAAGAAATTCAAGAAGAAAACCACATGCCAGACAGCTAAATGCACAAAGGTACCCATCCTTCAATGGCACTTTTTTTTCTTGTAACAGGTTTGGGCATAAGGAAACTGAATGTAGAAGCGGGATGAATCAGGTTTTTGGTTCTTTTCTCAAACAATGCTATGCTTGTAATAAGTTTGGACATAGAGCTAGTGAATGCAAGACTTAGATGATGAACTAGTTTAATGGGGGGAGGATGAATCAATCATTTACTCGTTATTTCTATAACTGCAATAAATATGGGCATAAAGTGAATCAATGCAAAACAAGGTTTAATGGAAGTCAATCAAGTCAAAGAAACATTGTCTACTATAACTGCAACAAACTAGGACATATTTCAAAGGTATACAGAAGTAAAAAGGGAAATAAATATTCTATGAAAAAGAAGTAGGAAATGAGTAATATATGGAAAAAGAAAGAAGATTCAGGGCCTACTGATGCATCTGTACCCTCATCCAGTGCGGATGATTCCTCCAGTAACTAGACCCAACATGGTCTTAGGGGGAGCTTTAGTAGAAAATATTTTGAACCCCCTATTTTTGAGCATGTCAACCCATGGCATGAAGAAAGATCATAAGGAATAAGTGTGCAAAGGTTTTGAAAAAGAAACCAAAAGAAAAGAGACTTGTATGCTTGTTTGTGGAGCATAGTAGGGTTTCTTAGTGCAATTAAGAAAATTTAGCAATTTTTTTGAATTCCAAGTGCATAAAATGTGAATTAGGGCATCACATTAATCTATAAAGAAAAATTATGAATGAATTCTAATCATTTGTGCATTTGAGAGGAGCAGAGAATAGCTTGGAGTGAATTAGAGTGAATTGAGGTGCGACTGGTGCAAACCCTAGTTTCGAGTATCTGTGAAGAAAAAGGTATTTTCAATTTTGTGCTACTGTGAGCTTGTGGAAATTCTTTCTTGAATCTTTATAAGAGTTCAGAATATATAAAATGGAAACTCTTGTAGTCGTACAAACAATAGAAAGACCTAGGCCCTCTATTAGAAAATATTCAATGTAGTTTTTCAAAGATGACCCTTTGGGCGCCTTATCTTTGATTCCTCACGGTGTCATGTTGACAAAGGATACAAGGATGTACATTAGGGTTAAGTCAGAAGAATTCAATCATATCAAATTGATTGATATATGGATGAATGAACTCACTGATGATAAATTATTGGTAAAACCTGAATACTTGAATCTTGTGACAAAGAATTTGGACTATTGGAGCAACTTTCAAAATTTCAATTCTACAGTGGCTGACCCATATATAAAGTTGGTTCTCAACATAATGCATGATCAATTCTTATGGTCTCATGAACCGCACTTGATAAACAAGGAAGTGATCAAAGTTGTTACCAGACTATGTGACACCAGATCAGTACTTGTGTTAAAGGCAGTGAAAAATGAAATGGTATCAAAACTCATTGGCGCTGCCTATGACAAAAGGGCTCTAGCAACAAAACATATTACAAATCCAGCCATGAAGTATGCATCCATAATTATTGGCCACAAAATCTACTTCACCAATACAGAGAACTTTGTGTCTACCACAACTATCTACACTAGTTATGATATGTTTGTAAATGGTACAAACTATGATCTATGTGAGCTTCTTAGGAAACAACTGCTTGAGAACCTGAGGATGTCAAAGGAAAAGAAGTATCCTTTCAAGTTTGGTTCTTTAATTTTATGTTTGTTATTCTATTTTCTGAGAATGCTTCTGGGAAAATCTAGAACTGTGTTGGGATCCATCCTAACCTATTTCCCATTAGATTTTTGAGCACATGAGTAAATTGGGTGATGTGAACAATGTAGCAAATGCCTTTATGACATTATTTTATGTGTTCAAAAAGAATATGAATGAAAGAGATAAAATTACGAGAAATATTTTGGAGAAATACAAAAATGAGATTATATTTCATGTATCTTCTAATGAGTGTATGAGAGAAGTGGTTGAACCCCAGACCATCTAGATTCAACCTCTGGGTTATGAAGTTTCAGAATATGTTATTGAAGGTTATGTGCAACTCCTATTGAAGATTCCTAAAGATCTGAAAGAACCCCGAATTAGAACTTATGCAGAGAAATCCAAGGAAGTTTGCTTGGAGAAAAACAAAGCTAAAAGCAAGAAAAATGTGGAGAAAATGCTCAAGCAATGTTTCACACCTAAACAGTTAGCTCGAGCAAGATTTGTTCAAGGAAAAAATAGAAGTACCTAGTGTAAGGAGATCCGATAGGACCCCTCCTTCCATACCAACTTTTGGACCAGCTACAATGAAGTTTGTTCCCAACACTGTTGATAAAGGCAAAGGCCCGCCTCCTTCCATACCTACTAATAGATCAGGAAAAAGGAAAGGTGTTCCTCTGATAGCCCTTGTCAAATGAAGAAAAGAAAAGGCTACTAGAGAAAAGAATATGAGTGTTACAAATGATCAGGAGGAAGAGGAAGAAGATCCTGCTACAAAATTGATAAGAAAGAGAAGGGTGAGTGCTTCCTCTAGTGAAGGTGTGTCACAGGAAACTAGCATTGGCTTGAGGAAAGTTCAATATGTGTCATCTTCAAACGATGCTGATGAATAAGATGTTCATGATGCAAAGAAGGCCAAAATTACAGAAGAAGTTCCATTGGACTAGGAAGAGAAAAAAACCTCTTTGGTAAGACTTGGTTCCCCTCTCAAACTAGATGTTTTGGTGAATAATTTGGTGAATCAAGATGATATGGTGAAGTCCACTATGGAAGTGTATAATCTAGTAGGAGAAGAAGATAAAGAAACAATAATTATGGTCATCATCAAATATGTCATTATTTTGGAAGCCAAATGGGATAATATTAGGTGTGATGTTCCTAAAAATTTGTGGGAAAGACTAATGAAAAGAAGAGTAGAGGAAGTTGAGCTAGAGGAGAAAATAAGGAATAAAGCATATAAAGAAATTGCACCCTCTCTTTCTCTAGATAACTTAGAATATTTGAAATATATTTGTGCTAAAATGTTCGGGGAGAAAAGAAGAGTTAATACCTTAATGACAAAAGATAAGAAATAAATCAAAGGAATAAGGAAGGAAACAATAAGCACTATCATAGACATTGTAGAAAAGTATGGCATGATTGGTGCATGCGGTTTGGCCTTTGAACCTAGAAAAGAAACTTCTACAAAAGTTGTGGAAGAACCTCCTTCCGATGCTGCTAATGATAATATACCTCTGGAAGTGAATGACAATGTCCCTCCATAAACAAGTAGTACATATGTTCTACTGGAAATCAATATTGTTAATGAGAATCCAGAAAATGAAAAACTTGTTGAAGAAAATATTGAAGCAGAAGTTCATGTTGGTACCCCTCTGGTACACCTTGCTGAAGGAGATAAAGATAAGGAAGAAGAAGAGAAAAGGGAAGAAGAAAAATAAGAAGAGAAAATTGAAGAAGATAAGGTAGAAGAAGCAAAATTAGAAGAAAGGGAAATGGAAGAGAAGAACGTAGAAGATGAAAATGTAGAAAAAGATAATGTAGAGGAAGAAAAAGCAGAGGAGGAAGAAGAAAATAGAAATATGGAATCTATCAGAACTACTAGAAAGAATGAAGAAGTATCCTGACAAGTTATAGAATCACATAAGCCCACTGGAGAACCCTCCTCTAATGATTATGTTTTGAAGTGATTACTATCAAAATAGATCAGATTCCAACAGGTAATTCCTCCAAAACTTCTAAAACTTCCAATAAATCAAGGTTATGCAGACCTAAACAAGATTTATCTTGTACATAAATTGGTGTGAGGTGATGTATTTCATGCATTTGATAGGAGAGAAATCTTAGAAATGCATTAGAAAGGGACTGAGCCTATTGGAGACGCCATTAAGGCCCTATAGGATGTTACTCTAGATACATTTGTCGATACATCTCTCTCTTTGGTTGAGAACTTGAAGCTTCTATTGGACTCCTTCAAGGAGCATGGTATAGGACTGGTGGAGAAAACAAAATAGGATGTAGAGGAGAAGTTGAATGAGAAAAGGTTACTGATCCTTCACGATAAATGTGCCTTGGCACATTCCAATATAGAGAAGAGCCTTGAAGTTTTAAAGGCTTGTGAAGTTGAAGCTAATTTTGTGTTTGCATATTGTATAAGGTGGCCTGATGTCACTCAAAGCATAAAAGATCTCATGGAATCCATTGAGTCCCAGTTGACCATTGTTTCTAGCACCTATAATGCATCAATGGACAAAGATAGATCAACTTGGAATGTTATTTCTGCACCCAAAGAAAAGTTATTTATGTTACATAATCAGAAGGAAGAGATAATCAAAAAATTCAGCTTGCTTGGTGATAACGTGAGAATGGAGTATGTTTCAATAGCCAATACTTTAGCTAATTCTGAGAATTTGGCAAAGATAAATCTATCTCCAGATACTCCGGATGAAGCTGAAGAAATTTTTATTGCTTTAGAATCTTTGAACAAGTTGTTGGTATCTGCTAAGAAGAGTTGGGAGGATGGAAAAATGGCCTAGCAAGGCATTCTATAGGAACTGCAAAATTCTCCCTCCTTCGGGTAAAATATTTTTTTGTTTTTAAATTGCATGAGATAACTCCTCAGGGGGAGTTCATAAGTTTGATTCCATGTGTTTGAACATTCTAGACCATGTGTACACATCTTTCATGTTTTTTTGTTCGACCTTTGTCCTTGATGTCAAAGGGGGAGAAGAGAAATGAGAAGTAGAGCATATTCTATATAGCTTTGTATATTCTTTTTGGAACATGTTTCCACCAATGACAAAGGGGGAGATTGTTGGAAGAATGAAGAATATCATACCCCTTGTTAATAGTTTTTTTTCATTGGTGTCACCATGATATATGAGTTGCAACTACAAGACTCTAAGTCACATTAATCCGGTATTCTAAACCAGTAATATAGGACCAGCCTCCGGTATTTTTCTCTGGAATCCAACTGCTACTTCAGTTTTTGGGAATTGGTCTATAATTGATAATTGCATACATGGAAAATGAATTTTGCACACCGTTGTTCATTTTTATCACTGGTATCACTTTGGTGTTGACAATTTTTCTATTAGGTCTATTGTTGGCTGACCTATCAAGTGGATAAGAATAATGGATTAAATTTTGTTTGTATAATCCATGCTGAAAACTACAATGTGCCACACATTTGAATTATTATTGAGAAGATTTGTCAAGCCGACCTAATTTTTATCCTTGACAACCAGATATATATATATATAATATGTTTCTGGTAGAGTTGAATGTGAACGAATGGAGATGTGAGTGGGATTGAGCGAATATTAGTAGAATATATGTGAAAGAGAAAAAGGGCGAAGTGTGATCTATTGGCATGTGAATTCTCTTGAATTACAAAGGAACTAAATTTGCACTTGAGGTGTACTTCTATTAGTTCAATTTTGGTGGTTAGCCATTTTTGTTACTGCATTTTTGTAGGCAGTGAGCCTCTCATTTTGGATAGTGATTCCTAGCAGTGAGCCATCCTTTTATAATATCTTATAATCGATTATAATATATTGTGAGTTAATCCTCACTCTGGTTTTTCCCACTCTGGTTTTTCCAGGTTTTTCCACGTAAAAATGTTGCTGTCTCTTATGTTATGTGCTTCATATTGTGTTGATGATTCTTCTTATCTTATTTATCATATGCTTTGGATTTATTGGATGATATATGTTCAATAAGTTTATGAATATACTGATTCACCCCCCCTCTCAGTATATTGGATATTTAACATATCTCTCCCTCTCTATTTCTCCCTCTCTTTATACTCTCTTTTATTTTCTACTCTATCACTATATTTCCCCTCTCTCTATTTCTCCCTCTATCTCTCCCCTCTACTTATCTCTCCCTCTCTATTTCTCCCTCTCTCTAAACTCTTTTTGATTGTCTACTCTTTCACTATCTCTCCCCTCTCTCTAAATCTCTCTATCTCTCCCCTCTCTCCCTATCTATATCTCTATCTCTCTATCCCACCTCTCTCTTTATATATACCTCTTTGTCTATCTCCCCCTTTATCTATTGATCTCTATACCCCCCTCTAATATAAGAGCATCAGGGGTGAAGTGCAATCCCGCACAACCAAAAAAATCTTTTTATTTAATTTTTCCTTTTTCAATTTTGGGTTTGTTTTTATCTTCCAGGAATGATTTAACTCTCCGTTTACCTTCCTTCAACAACCTTGGAAGGCCCTGCAACTACTTCACCCTTCAGTAAAATAAAAATTTCCAAATTTACATCAAATGAGTAAATAAATGTGCTAACAATTCATTGCAATACAATTTTTCATTCTTTTATTGATAATGTATGAACAAGATATCATATTAAAATTACAATAAAGATTTCATTTCATTGCAATAACTTCACAAGTACAAGTAACAAGAAAACATATCTTAACTAACATAGCTCCAATGAGCTTTAGAACAAATAGTAGTAAGAAGGTCCAAGAATCCGTCCTTTCAAATCTTGGTTCTTCAATCACCTATTGTGGAGGAGAAACATTACTCAAGTGCTTTTCCACCAACCATGGAATTATAATGTGGTCCCTGCACATCTATCATTCGATAGATGTCCCTCCCTTCGACAAATAGATTGGTAGAGTACCGATACTATTAACCAACTGAGCATAGTGTTGTGTACTATATAACTAGAACCTTGTAAACCTACAACCTTGAACTAGTATAAGGATCATGATGAACTGACAATGTAGTATCAAGCATCACATAGTCTAAGTGGATGTCGTACATTGCACTACTTTGTCCAAAGTATTCTCATTTAGTATTTTGAATGAAGGTCACTAGCATATACAATACTCAGGGTCAATTTAACTTAGGGCTATCTTACACTACGCATAGGTATCTCCCTCAATGGATAGTCAGTCATCCCAAATAACCTATGACATACTAATCTACTAAGTAATTACATAAGCTAGGTATATCCTTCAATGGATAGTCAGTCATCCCAAATAACCTATCACCATATAATCTACTAGGTAATAACCTACTCAACTAAGTATGTACATAGGATAGGTATATCCTTCACTGGATAGTCAGTCATCCCAGATATCCTACCCTCAAAGAATCTGTATTCATATAAGTACATTAAACCTCTCCCATAATGGGTAACCTCTCCTAAGAGTAAACACCAACTTCCCTAGTTAAACAAATAACTTAGATAAGAGTGCCTCAAAAGACTCTTGAATTCAATCAAGCCTAATAGAATAATTAATAAGCAACTAGCATTCTCATATTTTGGAGATAATTAAAAACATGTAACAAACAACTAGAAATTGCTTTAATTTCTATTTTCCAAATAATATCATTTTACTTCCTAAGCACATACATAAAATGCACTACAAATAGTATAATAACCTCTCTATGCAAATAGAAAATACTTTTCCACTAGCATAAAATCATATTAAAAAGATAGTAGAAGAATATCCCATGCCCAATGTTTAGCTTTCCTCTAAATGTTGATATCTCAGCTTGTTCTCCCATAACTTAGGCTCTATCAATTACTTGGAAATTCCCTCACAAGTTGTTGGATTTCTCACTCAATCATCAACTCACAAGTTGCTACCTTTCTCACTTAGAAATGTATATTCAGACTGTTATGGATTATAGTTGAACTCAAATGTAATTCTTTGGTAATTTGATATTGAAGACTGGTAATTCTGAACTCACAAGATTATATACTTTTTACAAAATAAAATAATACTCTACAAAAAATGAGCTCTCAAGGTAAATTCTCCATAAATTAAGAAAGTAATCAGTATGTAATGATGGATTGGGCAGCTATTTATATAGCCCCTAGCCCATCAAATTCCTCTTCTGCAGGCATGTAAACTACCAAAATTGTGTTTTAATGTTTCAATTTGATAAGTGGCAGATTTCTATCTCCATACTCAGCACTTCCAGAGGTGAGTCGACCTCTATCATTGATAGAAGATTGAAGAATGATTCAAAATTGCACATGGTGAAATGTGAAGGATCGACACCTACAAGCATCTCCCAATTATGGTGCCAATCATGAAATCTAGCGGGTAAATAATCACAGTGAAAAAGTCCATTGTTGTTTGTAATCCACATAGCCTACATTCCAGGCTTGATCTCCATTACTCAAGTTATGTTTGCATTCCCAGAGACTTGGTCTCAGTCCTGTGTGCATGTTTTCTTCAACACCATATTTCATTTAATTTCTAAAGTTCCAAACTATGGTTCATGAAATATTTCCCTTTTCACTATATTGGAGATTGATGTATTTTATTTTCTATGGTCAAAACAATATTTCAATTCATTCTTATTTTCATATTTGGTGATAATAATCGGTTGATATATGAAGCCCAATTCATATAGCTAGAGTTTAATATTAACTCAAGTGGAAAATAATTTAATTAATCTAGAAATAAATGGATTTCCATAGTTGAAGACAATATTTTGAATTTTCACATAAGAGTAGGAAATAAGTTGATTTCCTATGTTTGAAGATTATGATGCAGGAGCATCCAATGGTGTAAGGGCAATCCTACATCACCCAAAAAAAAAAATATATTTACTTTCATTTAGATTTTTTTTTGTAGATGTTTTTGCATTTCTAGATACCCTTTTCGTCGAAGAAGAATTCCCAACTTTCAGAACTGCTTTTCTGCTTTTTCTGCTCAACTGCTATTTTTAGTAGGTATGAATTTGAAGGCGTGAGGAGACAAAAATTTAAGGGAAGCTTCAGGACATAATAATAAACACTTTGGTGAAAGAATCAGATCAAGAGCATTTCCGGTTCAAAAGTTATTCAAGTTTCAATTTCTGCTTTTTGCCTTATGAAATCTTCGGAGCTAATTTTGAGGTACTTAGAGGCTCCGGATGGGCCTGAAAAATTGGCGGAATACGAAAGTGGTTAGCCTTTAGGCCCCACTTTCCGGCAAGAGATCTTCGCGAGAGCTTTCCGAAAAGGTATTATCATTGAAGATCTGACGGTTAGATCTTGAGTTAGGGCTTCCGAAAGTTGGTGCATAATTTGAATCCCGTTTTTGGCTCCAAACAAAGAAACGGGCTATTTATGGGCGAGTTACTGTTTCTTTTAGGCAGTTTTTGGGGAAAGAAGATCGCATGCTGCGAATAGGGGAATTTCTGTAGTTTCTTTCTGTAATTTGCATGTATTGCAAAACTGGAGGATTTGAGATCCTCTGCATGTAGGAATTTCATACTTTGAAAATAATAAGATTTGTTAGTTTTTCTGTGTGATTTTCTGTGTCTCGGGTTGCACCCTCATCAGATTAATATATAATCAATGAAGAAATAATTTGATTTTCCAAATAAGAGAAATTAATATTAAATTAATTTAGGAAATAATTATATATTTTATTATATAAATATAATTATAGTTATTAAATATATTAAACATATATATATATATATATATATATATATTAATATAACTATAATATATTTATATGATTTTTAATACATAATTATGTATATATATTTAACAAATATATATTTATATCGTGAGCTAGTTAGCATACTTTCGATATAAATATATTTATACATATATATATATACAATTTTGGGAGGCAATAATAATAATATTAATATTAATATCCACATATTATAGGTTGTGTGCATCTATACATGTATATACCTGTATATACAGGTCTATGTACACGTATGTGTAGGTATACCATATTGATGCATTTGTATGAGCATATCCATCTGCCAATCATACACTTGTATTGATATGTATATATATATATATGAATATGCATATATACTATATATATGTATATATTTCCACTCCCTATTCACTTGCATTCATTCACATTGCCATCATAATGATTGTAATACCACAAGATAGATACAAAGATAAACATCACTCATAAAACATGTAGAAGTAAGCAAGACTCCTATTGTAATCATACAAGCTATAGATGACTTACCTAAAACCCACACAAACTGACTCAGTTCACTAACTCTAAGGTGGCGTGTGTATATGCTCAAACAGATTACCTTATCGATTACCCAACCAAGCTCCTCTCATGAGTGATACTTCTCCTCTCCCTAGAGAATGGACATTTACCTACAACCACTAGCACATACCTTAGTACTCCTTTGTTCACAACAATAAGCAACATATATATAAAAATATTTAATGTTAAAATAACAAAACTTCAATAACCATCTATTCACATATATGCAGTATTTCACCATGAATAACAATGATTGAGATAACATCAAATGAAGCAATTACAAATGAGATGACATACATATTGATAACAAGGTACAAGCATCTCCAGATTTCACATTACATTCATATTTACCTTATATAGTGATAGTAAATAGTAACCTCGCAATTTGGGATGTAACATACTTCCCCCCTTGTTAATCATCGTCCCTGATGATTTATATCCTTTTATCATACAGTTAAATTCAAATAATTTTTTACTTACAATTCAAAAAATACATAAGATTTACAATTCATCCTATGTAGAAATCTTGTCCTTCCTAGACCTTGTTTTGAGTGTCCTCATTATCGCATAGGGAAAAATTGTATTCCTGTCACATACTTACTCTCCCAAAGAGTTTTATTACACATACACATCCAATATATAATAATAGTAACTATAGAAAACACCTAACACATAGTGATCGAAGTTCATTGGCCCACAAATTTATGCTTAGTATAATCCAAATAGAAAAGGAATAACTATGTACTGCACACTACATCGTGGGTCCAATCCTTCTCCTTTTATAATTATACTTTTAGAAAACTCATAAACCGAGTACTACTCATTCGTCCCTCACACATCCATTTTCCTACCTTAGAGTACTTTCCATTGATTACTTGTCCATCTCGAGCATGTCATTGCTCCTATACATCTATCAAATCCTAATACCGCTTCATACTTAAGCTTAGTATCGACAAAGTTTCATTGATCAAATCGATCTATTACTACTTTTTGACAGTTTATCAAGTCTATGGTTTACTCTATTTCCAAGTCTATTTCGGCTTAATAGAGTTTCCAACCTTTCCATTTTGGGTATGTGCAAGATCATGATGGGCCAACAAGTGGCGATATGTAAGTGATATGATGACCCATGTGGCTGACGACTTTTTTTTAACCAAAAATTGATGAAACGAAAAGAGTTTTTAAAGGAGATTCTCAGCTTTCCACCAATATAAATTATGTTTTACTTTGAATTTAATAAATAATTATTATTCATTTTCTATTTGAATTACGACTAAAGTCTTGATTGATAGGCTAATTGAAAAACATCTATAGCTTTCAAATGGTATCACATTTTTTGAATCCAAAATATGCATCACATTATATGCTTCACATACTATAGGATTAAAAAAAAAAGAATTGAATTTCATGAAGTTTTGACCAAGTTAAGGTGGTCATACATACGAGTTTTTATTTTTTTTAAAGTTGTAATAAAAAATTCATAATTAATTACTTACTTGGAAAAAAATTACAAAAAAATATGCATCACATTAGGACATGAGTCCTCTACTTATATCTAAAATATTATTAAAAAATATTATCATTTTATTCTGGTTAGGGTGGTTAGACAAACACCTACTTCTTATTTTTTCCCTGAAATTTAAGTACTACTGCATTGAAATCTCAAATTTTCACCAAATAGAATTTTTTATTTTTTAAATAAACCTAGTAGTTTAGAAACTACATTAAATTTTCTACAGATTCTATTCTTACATATTTTTGAAATAATATAGATAACTTATTCAAATTTTTACGTCAAGTTGCCTAACTCTGATTTTTTTGAATTTATTGCCACTTAAGGCCCTATTTTTTCCATGATGATCCTGCACATACCCTTTTATATAATGGTCTAAACTTGAATGTTGAAGTTTATAAATCGTTCAAGATTTAGTCTATCATTTTCGCTTATTTGACTATAACAATATATTGCACATTCGCTCAACTAAATGTTTCATAGTATGATCATGGTTTACACAACCCTATCATTATTTGCTAAACTAAAATAACCTCTCAGGATTACTAAGTAACTATTTTCCCACACTATATTATTTAGGACCAAAATCCTATAAGTCAAGTTTCTAAAAAGCGTTGGTCACTTTGATGAGTTTGTCCACTTAGAACATTATGTCAATTCTACTAACATAGACATATTGATTTGTCTTGTGTTCTATCACTTCCCTTCTAGAATCTCAAGAGAGTATACATGTCCTACGGATGATCACATCTGGTCTTCATTTCCTGGCATACTAGACATTACCTTACTACATTTCGTTCAGCTTCTTCTTCCAGATTATAGTGGATCCTCATCTGACAATTCCCTTTGTCATTCTGATGTCCTAACTCTAACATTATTTTCCTCGTTTCCATTCTTGAATCTTCCAAATTTTTGGATACATAGGTTCTTTTATATCCAATAATAGTCTATTATTTGACTAGAAATGAAAACCTATTTTGATCTCATGCTACCTTTGATTCCCATGTAATAATGGTTATAAGTTTTGCAGAGATAAGTCCCATTTATCTTAGGACATCCATTTCATGGATTTATTTTATCCTTGGATTATTTTCAAAGATGCATTCCATCTTTTAACTCAATCTAATTTTCCGAAATAAAAATTGGTACTAATTGCGAGTATTAATCCTCTCTTCCTTCCCCCCTTAGTGTTTCCACAAACTTCAATCTACTCAAGTTTAACTCTTAGAAAACACTTTCTTCTTTGAAATGATTTATCATTCCTTCTCATTGGATTTCCATTGTCTTCTCCTACCTTAATGGCATACATTAAATATAATTTTCCCAAAGTTAGATTCTTCGTTATTTTTTATCTCATTGATTTCAATAACTTGGATCATCCATTAGGAGATTTTAATGAATAATCAATAACTTTACAAGCTAACCTAGTTACCACTTTATTCCAATCCTTGGAATCCTATTCTCTCATCCTCTAGAGATACCAAAGTTGTTTGGTCTCTTTTTCTCATTTTAATCAAAACTCTAATAACCTTATTGATTTTGGTTGGTGGAGTCATGCCCACATTGTTGATTACTTTGTTTCTAACCATTCTAGTCTTTTCACTTTTTCCTCAGAACTAACTCTTTCTTTGAAAGATCTTATCTTTAAACAAGAATGAGGTTTATGTCAAGAGTTCTCCAACCCTTGTGGATACTTCCTTTGTTGACTTCCTACTTCGATCTAATTTATGTTGACTTTTCATATTCATAGATTCGTAGTTGTTTTTACCAAATCCAAAAGTTCCTGAATCTTAACAATCATAGTTTGCTACTATAAAAGGGTTATCTCATTCCTTCACATTCCCTTAGAGTCATACATCTATTTTGTAGGATAAAAGTATTTACTAGTTAATCTTTATAATCTTCCTACATAACCTGATTGCATAATCTTTCGCAATCGTAGGTATATCATAAGTTTTTGGTCTAAGTGGATGTCATACATTGCACTACTTTGGCCAAAGTTTTCTCATTCAATACTTCAAATGAAGGTCATCTATCATATACACTACTGAGGGTTAATTTGACTTAGGGTTATCTTACACTATGCATAGGTATCTCCTTCAATGGATAGTCACTCATCCTAGATAACCTACAACATACTAATCTACCAAGTAATGACATAAGCTAGGTATATCCTTCAATGGATAGTCAGTCATCCCAGATAACCTATCACCATATAATCTACTAGGTAATAACCTACTCAAATAAGTATGTACATAGGATAGGTATATCCTTCACTGGATAGTTAGTCATCCCATATATCCTACCCTCAAACAATTTACATTCACATAAGTATACTAAACCTCTCACGTACTGGGTAACCTCTCCTAAGAGTAAACACCAACTTCCCTAGTTAAACAAATAACATAGATAAGAGTGCATCAAAAGACTCTTGCATTCAATCAAGCCTAATAGAATAATATATAAGCAACTAGCATTCTCCTATTTTGGAGATAATTGCAAACATGTAACAAACAGCTAGAAATTACTTTAATTTCTCTTTTCCAAATAATATCATTTTACGTCCTAAGCACATACAAAAAATGCACTACAAACAACATAATAACCTCTTTATGCAAACAAAAAATAATTTCACAATAGCATAAAATCATATCAAAAGATAGTAGAAGAATATCCCATGCCCGATTTTTAGCTTTCCTCTAAATGTTGATATCTTAGCTTGTTCTCCCAACACTTTGTCTCTATCAATTACTTTGCAATCCCCTCACCAGTTGTTGCCTTTCTCACTCAGTCATTAACTCACAAGTTGCTACCCTTCTCACTCATAAATGTATATTCATACTGTTATGGATCGCAGCTAAACTTAAATATAATTCTTTGGTAATTTGATATTGAAGACTAGTAATTCTCAACTCACAGGATTATATAATTTTTAGAAAATAAAATAATACTCTATAGAAAATGAGCTCTCAAGGTGAATTCTTAGAAAATTAAGAAAGTAATTAGTAGGTAAGTAATGATAGATTGGGTGGCTATTTATAGAGCCCCTAGCCCATCTTATTCCTCTTCTACAAGCATTGAAACTGCCAGAACTATGTTTGAATGTTTCAATTTGATAAGTGGCGGATTTCTATCTCCATACTCAACACTTACAAAGGTGAGTCAACCTCTATCATTGACAATAGATTGAAGAATGATTCAAACTTGCACATGGTGAAATGTGAAGGATCAACACCTACAGGCGTCTTCCAATTATGACACCAATCGTGAAATCTGGCAGGTAAATAATCATAGTGAAAAAGTCCATTGTTGTTTGTAATCCACATAGCCTACATTCCAGGCTTGATCGACATTACTCAGGCTATGTTTGCATTCCCAAAGACTTGGTCTCAATCCCGTGCGTGTGTTTTCTTCAATGCCATATTTCATTTAATTTATAAAGTTCCAAACTATGGTTCATGAAATATTTCCCTTTTCACTATATTGGAGATCGATGCATTTTATTGCTATGGTCAAAACAATATTTCGATTCATTCTTATTTTCATATTTGGTGAGAATAATCAGCTGATATATGAATCCTGATTCTTATAGTTAGAGTTTTATATTAACTCAAGTGGAAAATAATTTAACTAATCTAGAAATAAATCATTTTTCATAATTGAAGGAAAATATTTCTAATTTTCACATAAGAGTAGAAAATAGGTCGATTTCCTATGTTTGAAGATTAATATATAATCAATGAAGAAATAATTTGAGTTTCCAAATAAGACAAATTAATATTAAATTAATTTAGGAAATAATCATATATTTTATTATATAAACATAATTATAGTTATTAAATATATTAAACACACACACACATATATATATACTTTAATATAACTATAAATTATTTATATAATTTTTAATACATAATTATGTATATATTTAAAAAATATATATTTATATTGTGAACCAGTTAGCATACTTCTCATATAAATATATTTATACACATATATATATACAAGTTCAAGAGGCAATAATAATATTAATATCCACATATTATAGGTTGTGTGCATATATACATGTATATACTTGTATATACCTCTATGTACATGTGTGTGTAGGTATACCATATCGATGCATCTGTATGAGCATATCCGTCTATTGATCATACACCTATATTGATATGTATATACATATGAATACATGTATATACTATATATATATATATCTCCACTCCCTATTCACTTACATTCATTCACGTTACCGTCATAATGATCATAATACCACAAGATAGATACAAAGATAAACATCACTCACAAAGCATGCAGAAGTAAGCAAGACTCCTATTGCAATCATAAAAGCTATAGATGACTTACCTAAAACCCACACAAATTGAATCAGCTCACTCAATCTAAGGTGACATGTGTGTATGCTCAGATAGATTACCTTACCGGTTACCCAACCAAGCTCCTCTCCCGAGTGATACTTTCCCTCCCCTTGGAGAATGAGCATTTACTTGCAACCACTAGCACATACCTTAGCAATCCTTTGTTCACAACAATAAGCAACATATATATGAACATGTTTAAAGTTAAAATATCAATAATTAAATAACCATCTATTCACATATATGCAGTATTTCACCATGAATAACATCAATTGAGATAATATCAAATGAAACAACGTCAAATGAGATAACATACATATTGATAACAAGGTACAAGCATCTCCAGATTTTACATTACATTCATATTTACCCTATAGAGTAATAGTAAATAGTAACCTCACAATTTGGGATGTAACATACTTCCCCCTTGTGAATCACCGTCCTTGATGATCTATAGCCTTGTAACATACATTTAAATTCAAATAAAGTTTTATTTACAATTCACAAAATACGTAAGATATACAATTCGTCCTATGTAGAAATCTTGTCCTTCCTAGACCTTGCTTCAAGTGTCCTGACTATCGCATAGGGAAAATTTTTATGCCTTTAACATACTTACTCTCCCAAAGAGTTTTATTGCACATACACATCCAATACATAATAATGGTAACTATACAAAACACCTAACACATATGATCAGAATTCATTGGCCCATGAATATATCCTTAGTATAATCCAAATAGAAAAGGAATAATGATGTATTGCGCACTACATCATGGGCCCAATCCTTCTCCTTTTGTATTTATACTTTTATACAACTCATAAACTGAGTCCGTTTGTCATTCACACAACCATTTTCCTACCTTAGAGTACTTTCCCTTGATTACTTGTCCATCTTGAGCATATCATTGCTCCTATACATCTTTCAAATCCTAATACCACTTCATACTTAAGCTTAGTATTGACAAAGTCTCATTGATCAAATTGATCTATTACTCCTTTTTGACATTTTATCAAGTCTATGGTTTACTTTATTTCCAAGTCTTTTTCGGCTTAATAGACTTTCCAACCTTTCCTTTTGATATAATGGTCTAAAATTCAATGTTGAACTTTATAAATCATTCAACATTTAGTCTACCATCTTTGCTTATTTGACTATAATAATATATTGTGCACTCACTCAACTGAATGTTTCATAGTATGATCATGGTTTACAACCCTATCATTATTTGCTAAACTGAAATAACCTCTCAAGATTACTAAGCAACTATTTTCCCACACTATATTATTTAGGACCAAAATCTTATAATTCAAGTTTCCAAAAAGCGTTGGTTGCTTTGATGAGTTTGTCCAATTAGAACATTATGTTAGTTCTACTAATATAGATAGATTGATTTGTCTTGTGCTCTATCACTTCCCCTCTAGAATCTCAAGAGAGTATACATGTCCTATCGATGATGAAATCCGGTCTTCATTTCCTGGCATACTAGACATTACCTTACTACATTTCGTGCAACTTCTTCTTCCAGATTATAGTGGATCCTCATCTGAAAATTCCCTTTGTCATTTCGATGTCCTAACTTTGACATTAATTTCCCCATTTCCATTCTTGAATCTTCCAAATTTTTGGATACATAGTTTGTTTTATATCCAATAATAGTCTATTCTTTGACTAAATGAAAACCTATTTTGATCTCATGCTACCTTTGATTCCCATGTAATAATGGTTATAATTTTTGTGGAGATAAGTCCCATTTATCTTAGGACATCCATTATGTGGATTTCTTCTATCCTTGGATTATTTTCAAAGATGCATTCCATCTTTTAACTCAATCTAATTTTCCATGATAAAAATTGGTACTAATTTTGAGTATTAATCCTCTCTCTTCCTTCCCCCTTAGTGTTTCCACAACTTTCAATCTACTCAAGTTGAACTCTTAGCAAACACTTGCTTCTTTGAAAGGATTTGTCATTCCTTCTCGTTGGCTTTCCATTGTCTTCTCCTGCCTTAATGGAATACATTAAATATGCTTTTCCCAAAGTTAGATTCTTTGTTGTTTTCTATCTCATTGATTTCAATAACTTGAATCATCCATTAGGAGATTTTAATGAATAATCAGTAACTTTACAAGCTAACTTGGTTACCACTTTATTCCAATGCTTAGAATCCTATTCTCTCATCCTCTAAAGATACCAAAGTTGTTTGGTCTCTTTTTCTCGTTTGAATCAAAACTCTAATAACCTTATTGATTTTAGTTGGCGGAATCATGCCCACATTGTTGATTACTTTGTTTCTGACCATTCTAGTCTTTTCACTTTTTCCTCGGCACTAACTCTTTCTTTGCAAGATCTTATCTTTAAACAAGAATGAGGTTTATGTAAAGAGTTCTCCAACCATTGTAGATACTTCCTTCGTTGACTTCCTACTTCAATCTAATTTATGTTGACTTTGCATATGCATAGATTCATAGTTGTTTTTACCAAATCCAAAAGTTCGCGACTCTTAATAATCATAGTTTGCTACTATAAAAGGGTTATCTCATTCCTTCACATTCCCTTAGAGTCATACATCTATTCCATAGGATAAAAGTATTTACTGGTTAATCTTTCTAACCTTCCTACATAACCTAATTTAATAATCATCTGCAATCGTAGCTATATCATAAGTTGTCAGTTTAGGAGTTTCCAACTCTACAGACGAATCATAAATAGTCCCAATTACTCAAATTCCCACCTTCCTTTTTACTTCCCTAAGTTATTTTCCTTTCCATAGTGGCATAACAACTTTTCAACCATTATCCTTTGATAATGTTTACACATTGTTGTGTAATGTGCTCACAGGTTTCAGTGTAGAACCTGGTAGCTCTGATACCACATGTAATGACTTGACCCTTCAATAAAATAAAAATTTCCAAATTTACATCAAATGAGTAAATAAACGTGCTCGCAAGTCATTGCAATATATTTTTTCTTTCTTTTATTGATAATATATGAACAAGATATCATATTAAAATTACAATAAAGATTCCATTTCATTACAATAACTTCACAAGTACAAGTAACAAGAAAACATAGCTCCAATGAGCTTTAGAACAAATAGTAGTAAGAAGGTCTAGGAATCTGTCCTTTCAAATCTTGGTTCTTTAGTCACCTATTGTGGAGGAGAAGCATCACTTAGGCACTTTTTTTCCAGCCATAGAATTATAATGTGGTCCCCCACACATCTATCATTTGATAGATGGCCCTCCCTTCGATGAAGAGACTAGTAGAGTAACCGATATTGTTAACCAACTGAGCATAGTGGTGTGTCCTATACAACTAGAACCTTGTAAACCTACAATCTCGAACTAGTATAAGGATCACGATGAACTAACAGTGTAGTCTCAAGCATCACACAGTCTAAGTGGATGCCATACATTGCACTACTTTGGCCAAAGTGTTCTCATTTAGTACTTTGAATGAAGGTCATCTATCATATACACTACTCAGGGCCAATTTGACTTAGGGCTATCTTACACTACACATAGGTATCTCCTTCAATGGATAGTCAATCATCCTAGATAACCTACAACATACTAATCTACTAAGTAATTACATAAGCTAGGTATATCCTTCAATGGATAGTCAGTCATCCCAGATAACCTATCACCATATAGTCTACTAGGTAATAACCTACTCAACTAAGTAAGTACATAGGATAGGTATATCCTTCACTGGATAGTCAATCATCCCAGATATCCTACCCTCAAACAACCTACATTCACATAAGTATACTAAACCTCTCCCATACTGGGTAACCTCTCCTAAGAGTAAACACCAACTTCCCTAATTAAATAAATAACTTAGATAAGAGTGCCTCAAAAGAATCTTGCATTCAATCAAGCCTAGTAGAATAATATATAAGCAACTAGCATTCTTTTATTTTGGAGATAATTACAAACATGTAACAAACAACTAGAAATTGCTTTAATTTCTCTTTTCCAAATAATATCATTTTACTTCCTAGGAACATATAGAAAATGCACTACAGACAACATAATAACCTCTCTATGCAAACAAAAATTACTTTTCCAATAGCATAAAATCATATTAAAAGATAGTAGAAGAATATCCCATGCCTGATGTTTAGTTTTCCTCTAAATCTTGATATCTCAACTTGTTCTCCCAACACTTCGGATCTATCAATTACTTGGAAATTCCCTCACAAGTTGTTACCTTTCTCACTCAGACATTAACTCACAAGTTGCTACCTTTCTCACTCAAAAATGTATATTCAACTATTATGTATTACAACTGAACTGAAATGTAACTCTTTGGTAATTTGATATTGAAGACTAGTAATTCTCAGCTCACACGATTATATACTTTTTAGAAAATAAAATAATACTCTACAGAAAATGAGCTCTCAAGGTGAATTCTCTAGAAATTAAGAAAGTAATTAGTAAGTAAGTAATGATGGATTGGGTGGCTATTATAAAGCCCCTAGCCCATCAAATTCCTCTTCTACAGGCATGTAAACTACCAGAATTATGTTTGAATGTTTCAATTTGATAAGTGGCAGATTTCTATCTGCATACTCAACACTTCCAAAGGTGAGTCGACCTCTATCATTGACAATAGATTGAAGAGGGATTCAAACTTTCACATGGTGAAATTTGAAGGATCGACACCTACAGGCATCTCCCAATTATGGTGCCAATCATGAAATCTGGTGGGTAAATAATCACAGTGAAAAAGTCCATTGTTGTTTGTAATCCACATAGCCTACATTCCATGCTTGATCGACATTACTCAGGTTGTGTTTGCGTTCTCAGAGACTTGGTCTTAGTCCCATGCGTGTGTTTTCTTCAATGCCATATTTCATTTAATTTCTAAAGTTCCAAACTATGGTTAATGAAATATTTCCCTTTTCACTACATTGGATATCGATGTATTTTATTGGTATGGTCAAAACAATATTTCGATTCATTCTTATTTTCATATTTGGTGATAATAATCAGCTGATATATGAAGCCTAATTCCTATAGTTAGAGTTTAATACTAACTCAAGTGGAAAATAATTTAATTAATCCGGAAACAAATCAATTTCTATAGTTGAAGACAAATATTTAGAATTTTCACATAAGAGTAGGAAATAAGTCGATTTCCTATGTTTGAAGATTAGTATATAATCAATGAAGAATTAATTTGATTTTCCAAATAAGAGAAATTAATATTAGATTAATTTAGGAAATAATTATATATTTTATTATATAAATATAATTATAGTTATTAAATATGTTAAACATATATATATATATATATATATAATTTAATATAACTATAAAATATTTATATAAATTAATATACATAATTATGTATATATATATTTAACAAATATATATTTATATCGTGAGCGAGTTAGCATACTTTCGATATAAATATATTTATACATATATATATATACAAGTTTAGGAGGCAATAATAATAATAATAATAACATCCACATATTATAGGTTGTGTGCATAAATACATGTATATACCTATATATACCTTTATGTACATGTATGTGTAGGTATACCATATTGATGCATCTATATGAGCATATCCATCTGGCAATCATATGCCTGTATTGATATGTATATAAATATGAATACGTGTATATACTATATATATGTATATATGCCCACTCCCTATTCACTTACATTCATTCATGCTACCATCATACTGATCGTAATACCACAAGAAAGATACAAAGGTAAACATCACTCACAAAGTATGTAGAAGTAAGCAAGACTCCTATTGCAACCATACAAGCTATAGATGACTTACCTAAAACCCACACAAACTGACTTAGTTCACTCAATCTAAGGTGACGTGTGTGTATGCTCAGATAGATTACCTTATCAGTTACCCGACCAAGCTCCTCTCCTGAGTGATACTTCCCCTCCCCTTGGAGAATGGACATTTACCTACAACCACTAACACATACCTTAACATTCCTTTGTTCACAACAATAAGCAGCATATATATAAACATATTTAAAGTTAAAATAACAATACTTCAATAACCATCATTCACATATATGTAGTATTTCACCATGAATAACATCAATTGAGATAACATCAAATGAAACAATGTCAAATGAGATAACATACATATTGATAACAAGGTACAAGCATCTCCAGATTTCACATTACATTCATATTTACCCTATATAGTAATAGTAAATAGTAACCTCACAATTTGATATGTAACATGCCCCTTCTTTCATACACTTTGTTTGGTTTGAAATTCAGATGAAATGATAAGGCATCTGGTGTAATTTCACATTACACATGAAAAGAAAAATACCATGCCCTAGTTGGGATATGATTTTTTATTTTATTTTTGTAACTCCTAGGAATAAATAAAAGAAATGGAATTAAAGTTTTCTAGGGATGTTGGGTGCTTGGAAGTGGAGGTGTTGGAAGGAGGTAGTGGATGGTGATTTTAGAAAAGAATTGAATTTTTCAGGGAAAAACAATGAAGAGGCTAAATGCATGAATCCAATGCCCAAAGGAGAGGGAAAAAAGTGTTAGACTGGAAAATTTGGGACGAAGAAAACCTAACGCCTAGCTTGGAGAGTGGTTTGCAACAATGAATAGAGGAAAAAGATAAGAAAAAGTAAGTTAGAATGTGATGAAGATGATTTGGGCACCCCAATCTCCATGTCCAGAAGTTTGAGAAGATTTATTTTTTTCCTGTAGCATGTATTTTTGTAGAGTTGAAGTTGATTTTTGGTTCTTTCCATAACTTTTCCTATAGGAGTTTGCATACTTGTTTTGAATCTTGCCTGTAGGTGGTTGTGGTTTCAGTTGAAGCTTTGATAATAAATTAGCATGTTGATTGTTATAGAATTTGTAAACTTCTAGTATTTATTTGAATGCAAATAAAATAATCTTGTGCTAGAGATTTTATTTAAATATTATTTTAAGTGTTGATTTTGTGAAGGAAAGCTACAACAATTGACAAACCTCTTTGGTTTCTCAAATTTTGAACATCACCCTCCCTCTTTATCTCTTTTTATCTATATCCCTATATATCTATCTATCTCTCTATTCTTCCTCTCTTTCCCTCTCTCTATCTCTTTCTATATCTCTCCCCCCTCTCTATTTCTCTCTCTAATGCACTCCATATCTCCCTTTATCTCTCTATATCTATCTCTATGCATATGTTTCTCCCCCTCTCTCTATCTCTCCATCCTTACCTCTCTCTTCTCCCCCTCTTCCTCTCCATCTCTTCCTCTATGTCTTTATCTCCCTCCCTCTCCATCTCTATCTCTCCCTCTATCTCCCTATCCATCTCTATCTCCCCCTCTCTATCTCTATCTCTCCCTCTCCCTCTATTTCTCTAGATATCTCTCTCCCTCTCCCTCTCCATCTCTCCCTATGTCTCCCTTCCTCCTTAGACCCCTCTCTCCCTCTCTCCCTATGTCTCCTCCCCATCTATTTCTCTCCCCCTCTCCTTCTCTCTCACCCTCTCCTTCTTCCCCTCTTCATATTATATCTTTGCATATCAGGAATGTATTATGGCTTGGTTGTAAAGCACACACTTTATGTGAACTTTTACATAATACACACATGTTTTCTTCAAAGATTTTGATTTAACCACTTTTTGTCTCCCAATTTAGTGTAGCCACCCCGTAAATCACCTATAATTTTGTAGTGATGGCACACAATTTCCCTAGAATACTTACAATTGCATGGAAATAATACATGTTTCCCTAAAATTCCTATAATTGCATGGTGATTATAAATAGTTTTTCTAAATTGAAAAAGAAAAATACCTAAGACAAGGAGACACAATAAAGTAAATAGTAAATCAAAAGGATGAACACATAAAAGAGAACAAGTTGACATAGATAAACTAGGATAAGGCTAAGGGAAGTGGATAAGAGGATCGAAAAGGGGTTTAAAACACATGTGAACAAATAAATTGATTGCAAAATGTGATGAAAAAAATTACAAAGGATACAATTGTTAATCTTACACGTGTATATTTTTTAGTGCTCATGTTTATTTTATGTTCATTTAGGATTCACATACACTTCCATGGGGGAAAAATGTAATGGTAAAATTTGTATACACATGTCGATTCCCATTTATTTTTTGACCCATTTTAAGAGGATATATCTTAATACAAAATTGTATAGAAACATTTAGCACACTCTTGTGTTAAGTTTGGCTCCTTTTCTAATCCTTGTCCATCCTCATTCACACCCACTTTCACACTTCCATGCATTTGACCTTGTCTCTACTTTATTTTCTCTAATTCCCACATGTTTATAATATTATTAGCCCCTATATGCTTTATCCCTACCTTGAAATCTATATTCCTTTGTTCTAGGTTATTTTTGTAATGTATGAGAGTGATCCTACACAACATAGATCTAACCTAATATTATTATTTTAATTCATAAGATTGAATCCCATCTTTTCCTCATAGTTTTTGGGAGCCAACTTGGTACATTTTTGTGTGATGATTTGTTATGTCTTGATATTTAAAGACATTCATTTGAATAATAATTCATTATCAATAATAATTTGAAATCCTAAGCATTAAGGAGCAGGTAATGGGAACATTTTGACTTGGTGCAATGAAAATAATATTATTTGCATTAGAATTTACAACTCAAATCACTTGCAAGCTTGCTTGTTGTCTAACAATATTTTCCAAGGTTGTAAAGCTAATCATTCAAGAGGGTTGACTAAGGAGAACATGAACCCTCATAATTCAACTACATCTTGAAGGTATTTCTAAATTCAATAAGTCCCTATGCATTGACAAAAAAGTAGGAATCTTGATGAACGAGATCATAGAAGTATGCACTATGCAAAATCAAAGTCACATTTCAAGGATCAAATACAAATTGTGTGGAATTGATCTAGAGTTGTAGGATTGACCCTCAAGGATTTTCAAGTCTATAGAGAGCTTAAAGATAGTTTACATTACAAGGTTATCAATTTTCTACACTAGAGTGAATTGATTTTACAAGCAATCGACAATCATAACCCATATGTTTGAAGAATTAAGTGTTTTTTTTTTGTGAGGGTAACTTGATTTTTTTTAGCTTAGCCTAAACTAGAGAGGCCACAACTAGGGCTCTTCCCATGTCATTATTATTTGTTCAAACTTGCAATCTCAATGGTCCGATAGGGACATAGAGCATGTGAGCTCAATGACCTAGTGAAAGTTTGACCTTTAGTTACAACAACAACATTATAGTTTATTAACCATTGCACCCTACCTTAATCAACAAAAACTAAATACACCTTTCACTCACATTTAATTTCTTAACATAATATTTATTACAACGTTTAATTATCCATCTATGATTTACGTCATGTGCTTAATTAATCTAGATTAATCTAGGGTTATGGAAGCAAAATCGTCATTTTCTTTGTTAAAGTTGGAGGGCGACAAGTTATGCTCATCGTCATGCAATTGACTGGTAATGGTGGATTGCGTAGACAAGATCTAAGAAAAACCATTGAAAATGAGAGGAAGTGATAATTTTTTTAAGGATATGGTTTGAACATGGACCCTTAGAGTTCATGCTAACGAGGAAAAAGGAAGGCCCACAGCACTTCCTTTAATTAAAATAACAATTATTTTTATGGGCTGATTATAATCGTGTAGAAAGTTTGGGAGCATGGAACATATTTTTTAAGAATTGTAACAAAAAGAAAAGAAAAAATGCATTGTTTTGCGTGTAAAAGGAATAAAGTTATGGATTAGAAAAGTGAAGCTTTTGCCAGGACAAGTATCATTTCAATGTGGACGAAGACTTGATAAGGAAAGCAGGGGAAGGGAATTTAAAAGTGTCCCAAATCAAAAGTTGCTTGTCCCACAAGTCATGCTTTCTTTCATCAAACAACTGACTACCCACTTCACACTGCATAACTGTCAAAAAATTATGTAATGGAGGACAGATTTTTCTCTACTTTCATGGCTATCTTTCTCATCCAATGATCAAAACACACCCAAAAAGTTTTTGTGGACACCCACAAATTCAAACCAGAGTTTGAATGAAGGGAAGGTGAAGATGAAGCTTGTTGATTACTATGTAAAAGAATCTCGAATATTGTAAGTTGTCTGCCATTATTGGCTTAGATTGTTTTGGCTGACGGGGAGTTGGAAAAAGGGAAAAAACAATCACATGGCCAGATAAAAATCACCTTTGGAAAGAAAATTTGGCATAGCTGCAACTATAAAAACTGCTTTGGATCGTATTCATTCACTATAATATACTTTAAAAAGAAAAATCAAAGGCCCAAAATGCGGTATCAGAGACTGCATAATTGCTGTAGCAAGCGACCTGTTAAGAGAGGTCTTTGGTCCCCCGATGAAGATTTGAAACTCACCAGATATATCCGTGGTCATGGAGCAGGGAACTGGCCTTCTCTTCCTGACAGAGCTGGTAAGCAATTCAAATCAAATTCAATTTGGGTCTAATTCAGTGCCAGATTTAACCAAGTGGGTCTGCTGGCAGGATTGGAGCGTTGTGGCAAGAGTTGCAGGCTCAGGTGGATGAATTACCTGAGGCCAGGCATCAAACGAGGGGAATTCTCTGTGGAGGAAGAGAACACCATCATCTTCCTTCATACTCTTTTGGATAACAGGTATTCCTAGATCTGGTTATGGCTGCAAAATCTAACCCTTTGTTGAATTCCACTTCTGGTTTTATAGAAGAAACTTACTTACAGTTTGATACAGAACGTTTGTAAAGCTTATACAGCCTTTATTTCAGTATTAAGATTTCCAAATGACAAACAAGAGCTGTCTGTCTGTTTCTAGGCATATTATCAGCTCAAGATAGTCACTGGTAAAATAATTTATCTTCATGATGATGGATGGTTGAGTGTGATTCAAAATATCCATGTAAAAAAATTCTGTTTGCTTCAAGATATATTATCAGTATAATCAGTAAATAGTGATAAAAAGAAGTATTTTTATGATGATGGATCACTGAGTGCAATCCATCCTAAACATCGATATAAAAATATACACAATTTGATTCCATAAACAATCTTTTGAATTTATACCCATCACTGAGTGCAATCGATCCTAAACATTAATATAAAAATACAATTGATTCCATAAACAATCTTTTGAATTTATACCCACTTGAAATTAACTGATTTTCAATAAAAGTTACACTTCAAAAACATAACTGACATACTGTGATCTTCTATCTACCTCTACTGAGCTTAGCTAAGTTGTCATCTGTCTCTGAAGAACTAGGAAGAATTTCACTTTCATTCACTTCTTGAATAAGCTGTTGATTGTTTTCATTTAGTTAAAAAGCTGTTGATTGGTAAAATACTTGTCAATTTGATCTTACATCAAAAGATCAAGCCTTGTCAGAATTTGTAAAGCTTGTATAATTACAAAGTTACTTGCTATACAATATTTTAGCATAATTTTACAAATTCTCTGCCAAAAAATTAGAGGGCAAAAGACATGCTTTTAAAATTGATTACTTGTTTATAAGCTGGACTTAAAAGTCACCAGTAATAACATTTTCATTGTTTTGGGCTTTACAGATGGGCTCAGATTGCTAGGCATTTGCCAGGAAGGACTGACAGTGAAATCAAGAACTACTGGCACAGCCGCCTTAAGAAAAAGGAAGTTTTTGCTTCGACTTCTACTCATGATGCTTCGAACTCTTTAACGCCATCAAGTGAAGTCGATGTGCAGTACTACTTGCCTCCTGCCGCCATTGATGACAGCAGTGGTTCTCTTCAGCTTTCCACCAGTGACCTGCAGTGCTGTGTTGAGTGGATGGATTCATTGCAGCATCAATTAGCACAAGATAATGCCATTTTCTTGGAAACATACCCCAGATTGCAGGCCTCCTCGTATGACGCTCTGCTCTATAACGAAGACCCCACCATTCCTAATGCCATGGCTCATTCAATCATAATAAACCAGTTGGATGCCTCCAGTTGATGGGGATTCTTTCCTAGAGCAGTGAACTGGTATATCATTGGAATCACCACTTCAATGTTTCAGCTGTGCAAAATTATGGCACACAACTATTAAATTCCATTGTATTCATATGACTGTTAATATCATGTCTTATACAAATGTATGACTATTATATCATCTCTTATACAAACATATGATAGTGTTGTATTTGAGGTACTGTGCCTCTCTTTTTGAAGATTACTGTGTTATATCTGGGGTACTGTGTCTCTTTTGGAAGATTGCTGTGTTACTGTGTCTCATTGGAAGATTAGTTAGGAAGGAAAGGTATTACTGTGTTTATTTGAGCACTGTGTCTGTTTCTTTTGGAAAACTAATTAGGAAAGAGATATTTGGACGGTTTTATATAGTTAAGTATGTTGTATATAAAGGTTTTTGGATTAATTGTGTGTTGTTTATTTACGTTAATATTTTAGATCATATTTTATTTTTTCATTGATTTTTTTATTTTGATGATGGGTTGTTTTTGGTACTTTTTGTGGTGATGATGAATAGATGAAAGAATGTGATTCTAAACATTGATACAAATAAAAGTTTATTGATTTTGATCCAAAAACTTTCATATTGACTATAATAGACTGTGGAAATATATTTTTAATTAATTAATATCTTGTTATGCTGACTGTTTAAAAATTATATGTAACTTGTAAATAGTATGTTGCAACTGTTTATAGGATAAATTTAAAAAACTTAAAAACCATTGTCCATAAAAATTAATATTATTTAAAATATTATATTTATATAAAAAATGGATGTAATATTTTTAGTACTATTAGATTTGTTTTTTGCTTAAGATTTCATTTAAAGGTATGTTTATGTTAAATTTGTATGGAGTTAGAGCATTTTATTTCAAGAAATCTGTGTATTTTTAAATTTTACAATAATGTATCAGATTAGAATTTTATTTTTTTTGATACGTAAGATATTTTATTCTATTGATTTCACAAAAAAATGAACATTTTCATTGACTGATAGGCCAACTGGTACTCCAAATGTATAGATTTTAGAAAAATAATTTTTTAAGTATTCAATGTATTATAAGATTCATTTTACTACTTTTCTATTAAAAAATCATGTTTGTTGAATTCTTATTCATTATTAGAATCAAAGATGTATAAATATTCATCAAGAGATAATCTAACATAGAACACACAATTTTAAAAGACATTAACAGAAGTATTTATCTCAATATTCATTTTAAATCTCTTTCTGTAACTTCAATATCAAGATCTGAAACAAATTTATTATAGATTATAATATATTTTTTCCTTGCCAATCAAATATATTTTTTAACATCTCATTATCCTAATTTAACTAATTATATACAATAATATACAAATTTCAAATTGTGAAAATTACAACTCACAACTCTTTGAGCTCTTCCATTAATTTTCTCCAATACGGTTATTCCTTTGATGACTGGCAAATTGGATAATAATAAATATTCTTTTTCACGTGGATGACAAGCAATCAACACTTGTGTCATGGATTCCTTTCTTGTAGGCGCCACTTTGTCTTTGATTTTTTGGTAATAATGTTAACTTTAAAGTTAGGTCAAGTACAGTTTGTGATGGAAAGCTGGTCCCATGAGATCAAAAGTCTTTGTTCAGATCCCACACAACTTTCCAAGTTACAAAATGTGAACCATCAAAGTTACTGTCACGTTACCAGAAGCATAATAATGTTTCTGAAAGCCTGTGTGGGTCCAATGGAGCTCTCCCCTATCATGCCAACTCCATCCAAACCTCCCAATCAAGTAAGTATGATTCAACTCTACTGCATTTAAATTCAAATCCTTTTAGGTTTTATCTTTCTGGGCAGAGATAAATTAGATATAAATTAATGGATAAGGATTGAAGTTATTGGTTTTGCAAATCTTTTAAGATTTTCTTTCTGGGTAGAAATAAGTTAGATATGCATTAATGGATAAGGATTTTCATAGTTAGAATCTTAGTTGATATTCTTCATTAGTAGTAATCAAATTGGATTTTTTAAGAGTTGTGTTAAAAGCTGGGTGGAATAAATATAATATCTTTACGTTTTATTTTGAAAATATATTTAAAATGTGAATTGTTTAAAGTTCATTTAGAGAGCTTGAATCTAAATATGCGTCTAGTGAAAATGACATGTCTTGCATTTTCTCTTTCATTTTAGATTTAATTTGATTTATTTGTCTTTAATGTAATTATTGGTATGTTAGACGATGTATTTGTATGTTGAAGTTGACAAATAATTTGATCCTAACTTGATTTAATATGTATTCATTCTTAGGTTCTAGTCCTAATCTATAGTTATTCATTTATCACTCAAATTGAAATTCATAGTTGCAAAATTGAAATAGGTCAATTACATGAATATTTCACAAAACCTTGAATCAATATCTATACTTGCCAAATTTGAATCACCACTATTATGCACAAATCCCTAATAGGATGCACATGCATGGATTATGTTGATTGAATAGGTGGAAAACTATTGTTGTTCATCATGTAACAATAGGTATAATGTCAAGGACTCAAGTGGACCACCTCTTCACAATGAGGGAGTACATTGTGGATGAAAAGAATGGATTGGGTGTGTTGATGATGGTGTGAGTATTTCTTTTTCTTCATGAATAATTGACTTCGATGGAATCCATTGAGTTATTTTCTAACAGATTCGAGTATAGCATCCAAAGAGGTTGTCTTTTGCTCAAAAATCTCATTTAAATGGGCTATTTCAATTGCTCATACTAGGTCATTCTCATGTTGGATTTGCTCTAATATTTGAGCTTGTTCTTTTGCAAGGACTACAAGAGTTGATAAAATTTCCCTGGACTTCTTCATAGTTATATAATTTCCATTCAATCATCTCTTAATCTTACACCCATAGGTGTGATATGTCAAGTGTGACCAAGAAAGAAATAATATGAGCAAAAATTCCTTTGAAGCCTTAATGTATGTGCTCTCAATTAACTTTGTAAATAAATTGTGATTTACATGTGCACGCTTTTTTATGTTTTGATTATTGAATGTGTGAGTTTTTAAAAATAAGTTTGAAGATTGTTTTTCTTGAATAGAGAGGTCCTAATGTTTGTTTTGTTTGTTTTGGTGTTTGCAATAAATTTTTAAACTAATCTAAATGTTGAAATAACAATGCAAATGAATCAAGCTTTTTTGTGTAGATAAATTGTATCTAAATGTTGTGAAATGTAATAGATGCTAAAATAAGCAATGCTAAAGTAAATAATGAAACTAAGCTACCATTTTTATAAGTATTCTATACTTTTTGATGTCCAAATGAGCTAACTTCAAATGTTTACACTTCTTGAAGTGGATTATGAAAGTAAACTATATTTTTGTGTTCTTATGTTGTGTAACTATGTGCATGAAAGAAAGACTCTTATGATAAAAGATAAATCTAAACACTAAAATTAGTAAAATAACTTTTTTTCCCTTTTTGTATTAAATATAATTTAAATAAGAAACACATAAAAAATAAATGAAATCAGTTAATAATGAATTCAAACTTTAGTTTTTATTATTCTCTAGTTAAATTAACACTTTTAAAAGTTGGAACAAAACATGAATGCTTTGATTTTTCAATTATAATGTTGATAAAGAAGGTTTGTGTTCTATTTTTTTTCTTGTTGATTGCCTTTGTTTGATTGTTTGTTTTCAATTTCACTTGCATTTTTAAGAAAAAAAGTAATGCTTTGTTATTCTTATTCAATTGTTTGAGTCGAAATTGAAAGAATAATATTGTTGTTCTGCAAGTATTTCTTACAAGAACTAAACTATTTTACTCTAACAAATTATATATATTCCATCTTATGTCTAAGTTTTAGTGCAAAGTGCAACAAAATTAGAGAAATAAAATTACTAAACTACACTAACAACAATCATTTGACTTGCAATAACATGCTTATTTTATAAAAAAATAACTGAAATTCCACAAATGTGATAGTGAATAATCCAACATGTAGAATATATCAATTGTTGTCAATAGAAAATTCATTCTTAGGTACCCACCTACCTAATATCCTCTCTCTTTTCAACTTTAGAATCTTACTTTAATGGAAGGAAGGTGGGAAACCAAACACAAGGGATAATGAAAAAGGGGTACTAATATTGATGATTGATATTGAAACTTTATAGTTAATAAAAATGATAATTTCAATGAGCCTAGAGATTGCACACATACATGGTAGGAGTATAGAAATTTTGGTGCGATCTTCTAATGAAACCTAGACCTATTATTATGCATAGAAATGGAGGAGAAAAAGCCAATAATATTTAAACAAATCATCAAAAGAATCTTCCAAAATATTTTTCTCCTCTATTCATATCACAATATCCATATAAGGAATGAGCTAGATTTTTACTATGCTCAATGCATTCAACAAAAAATAGAATATAAGCTCAAAGGAAAAAAATAGTGAAAAGATGGATACATATAAAATATCATGCAAGAGAAAATAAAATAAAATAATTAGTTTTTTATAGTTGTAGATTAAGGGAAACTAAGGGAAAAACATGAATCAATGATAGCAACCACAAAACTACTTAAATCCAAGCCATGAAGACTCTAATCTAACAATGAAGCACAAATGACAATAGAAATCAAATAATAAAGCAATAAACCTCAATTCTTATGCCATAGTTGAATCACCTCCATTGCTCTTCTCCATTTTGCTTTGTTTGCTCTCAAATTTGTAGTATGCAAGATATTCGATAAGCTTGATGTTGATGCAAGATAGCTATATCCCAAAATAGAAAACTTCAAAGATTGTGGTTCTTTGATGATGAATGATATGAGTGATAGAAAAATATTGAAGATTATGGCTATCCAAGATGAATGATATGAGTAGCAAAATATTGAAGATTGTGGTTGACCTTGAAATGAGGATGATGGCTTGCTTTTATAGATCCCAATTCAAATGAAGGGTTAGGATTGAGAGATGATGTATCATGATCAATGGATGAGATTAATTGAAAGGAAAATAGATAAGGATAGGAAGAAGGGACCGCGATCTAAGAAATTGGAATAAGAGGTAGGGCTTAGCTAGAAAAAAGGTAAATTAAATAATTAAATAATTATTTAATTTAGGGAATGGTGAGATGGATAATTAATTAATAAAAAATACTATTTAATTATAATTTAGAAGAGGTGGAACGCTAATTATTAAATAATTAAAATAATTATTTAATATAGAGTGGATGAAAATGAAGAATAATTAAATAATAAAAACCATTATTTAATTATAAGGGAGAGGAAAATGATAAAATAATTAAATAAATATAATTTATTTAATTATGGAGGAAAAAAGTTAATGAATAATTAAATAATTAAAATAATTATTTAATTATAGAGGAAAATTAAAAATAAATAATTAAATAAATAAAATTTATTTAATTATAAAGGGAAAAAAGGATAATCAATGATATAATTTAAATAAATTTGATATTTAGTTAAATTAATCAAGGAGGAATAAAGATAAAGTGAATTAATTAAGTAATTAAGAATTATTTAATTAATAGAAGAATATGACACTAGAGAATAATTAAATAATTAAAATTATCTAATTATGCTGGGAAGAAAGCGAATTAATGATAAAATGTTGCTTGCAGGCTCGGGATATTTTTCAGTGTCTACATTTCCCCCTCTTTGACATAATACGATTTCAAGTGTTGTGTCAAAGAATAATCATGAAAATAGGCTCGAGAGATGCCCTAGTGGATGCAGGATAGGAGGATGCCCCATCGAGAAAATTGACAAATTTTCAAAAAATTCCAAATTTTTTAGGCAAGTTTACCAATAAGCTAATTTGATAGGCACAAATTCATTGGTGATGAAAAACTTGGCTCAAAAGTTGATCTAGGGATGAATGTGTGGGATGCTAGTATGAAAGAAAAAGAGCATTGAGGAATGAAATGAAAGATAAAAAATGGATGAATTGGGACTTGCTATCTTGAGATCTTGCTAGCAGATGATCAAGCTCTTATTTGATTGCATAATTATCATCATAGAACTTATTATGGAAATGGATGACATAGATCAAGGTGTGGTATATTATCCCTTGAAAAACATTCACACAACAAACAAGGAGTGTCATGATGCAAACTAGTAACCACAAAACCTTGTCGAAACATGTGAGGAAATAACCACAAAACATGTTGATATTGACACAAGAAAGCGTTAGATTTACCTTTAGCTTGCATAGGATGCTTTGATTATGCCAAATGGAAATTCAATTACATACAAGGAACCAAGTTTCCCAAGTCATATTGCCAAGACAAATCATAAACAAAAATCAAAGAGAAAAAGGTCATGGTCCATCATCACTCTAAATCCTTCTTGGGACATCCTCAAGGTGCATAGTAACATGACCGAAGATAAATTGATAAAAAGATATAAAGCAAACTAGACCAAAAAATTCAACAACCATTTAGATCGTTTGTCAATGATTGCTTGCTTATATGATCAAACTTTGGATAGTGATAGCATCTAGTTTTAGGAATGGTACACCTCGTATAATGATGGATTCAGTCTAGTTTCGAGGGTGCAAAAAATTGTATAAGATAGTTTGATAGGTTGGATAGCTAAAGTTTGGTTTCAGAAATGCGGCATGTCATATAAGACATTTAGTCTGGTTTCGACAATGCAACACCTTGCATAAAACTATTTGATAGCTGATAAGGATTGTTGATTGTTTGTTGTTTAATGTTTGATGCTAATGTTTTGATAGGTACCTGTGTTTAGGCAATTGATCTATTTGGCTTGAGGTTTATTTGTCTAGTTTGTTTGTTTCTTCATGATTTGGATAAGCTTGGTTCTCTTGTTTGATAACTACTTGTGTTTTCTCAAAATGTCAACCTTAGCAAGGGATAGTTTATTATGATACAATTTGGGATGGATGAAGACCTTGTTATGACAAAACCCTAAGGGACTAACCTAATGCTTCAGGGGCTCATTCATGATAACCTTTCCTACGTAAAGCATAGAGACAACGTAGTTTGAATGACCTTGACCATGGATAGTATATCATGAAGATGTAATATAAATGGTCTTAACAACTTATTATAACAAAACCTAAAGGACTGACCTAAGCCTCGAGGGCTCATCGATGATGGTCTCACCTACATGAAGTTCTAGAGGCAATGTAGTTCGACCACTTAGACTAACACAATCTTTTTTTTTGGAGTTTTTGATCTTTTTTAATTTTTTTGGATTTTGATGTTTTCTATTTTTTTTGGATTTTGACATTTTTTTTTTTTTTGGATTTTGATGTTTTCTGATTTTTTTGGATTTTCCTGATATGTTTTGAAGTGTTGAACCATGCCTAGGATCCCATATGAAACCCAAGTCTAGGAATTTCCCTCGGTCAAGGACAAGACCAATTTATTATGGATGAAGAGATGGATGGGCAAAAATTTATTATATATGGAGATGAAAAGTGCAAGAGGCCAAATGTCAATTATTCTCAGACCATGAGAGGAATGACTAAGCTTTATTATGGGAAACAAGGAGAGGGGAAAGTGTTTATTATGGAGTGGGATGTGTGTGATAGACCATCGATGGAAGTGGAAAATAAAATAGAATGATAGTAGACAATGGAGCAAAGACTTACTACACATGGTGCTTGTTTGCTAGGTTTTCATCACAATACTTATCCAAAGTGCCACTGAAGTAGTTTTCACTATTGGATAGATTATTTCTCTTTACTATTTTCTTTTTTTCTTTTTGGTGTCACTAAGATGCCTATTTGTTAGGTTTTCATCATGGTAATGTTTTTTTTGTATTTTTTCATTTTTGATGGGATTCTTTGAAATATAGGTATAGTACTTGTGAAGGTGCATGCTATTGATAGGATCTAGTAAAAATTCACCTTCAGGAGTAGAGATTTGATAAGCATCGGATCCATATGTTGTAGTTATGATGTAAGGACCAACCAATTAGGTGCATATCTGGATGACCATGCCAAATGAAAGGATATGATTTGAACTTGGGTGTGAATAATGGATGTGAAGGATGATTGATGTGGCAAACAAAGGAGCTAGGGTATGATTCTTAACGTGCACATTACATGGGCCGTCAAGATTCACATGAAAAGGAATTTGGGCAACCAGTAAGTTATAACATGTGAAGGGGTCATCCTCAAAGGTCCATCGAGAAACATCGCCAAGGAAGATGGAGTGATATGATGGGTGTGTGGATATGGGTGGATTTGGTAGAGTGTATGGATTGGGTGAAGGTGATGAAGATGGAGACTTTGGATCCACAAGTTCACCTTTTGATATTTTTCTTTGATGAATTCCCCTAGTTATTTTGGACAAAGAGACATAATTGGAGATCAATTTTTTATCTTTCATTTTTGAATTTTATTTTCATCTTTGCTTTGTTCGATGGAATTTGATTTTGACTAAAGAAATTTTCTTGATCTTTCTTTCTTTGTGTGCTTTCTTTTTATTTTGGATCTCCATTTGAAAAAGGAACTTTCACCTTTGATTCTTGAGTTATATCTTTGTTATTCTCTTGAGGTGATACTTATTGATCCATGTCTATGAGGTGGAAAGAATGTGTGGTTTGTGAAAAAGGTTGGTGATGTACTCAATGGATTCTATATGAATATCCTTTTCAGTGTTGTTAACATCAAAGGAGGCTTGCACATCCTTAATGAGTTGGAAAGAAGGCTCAAAAAAGGAAAAAGTAGGGGATGCATACCCTAACTCAAGATGGTTGAAATGGAAGGGTGATAACTCAGTGGATGGAATAGAAGGAAGAGGATCATGAGACGGATAAATATGAACTTGAATATCCTCAATAGGATCATGATCAAAGAGGGTACTATCATAAATGTCATGATCAAACATGGGATAATCACAATATTGAAAGGATTGGGATGGAGTGGATATGGTAAGGACTAAAGGACCTTCAGGTTCCCAAAAGTTTTATGTCCCAACATGGTCATCTATTTGCATATTCTTAGAAAGATTTGGAGCTGACTTAACATCATCCTTCTAGGTCTGTATATTCTTAGAAGCATTAACATCTTCACCTACAAACTTAGGTGATGCAGATAGCTTCCCAATACAAAATGAACTATCAATACAATACTCCCCATGTCCTTGGTTCTAAATCTAGATTTTACCTTCGGGAAGGGGAATGAATGGAGTGGAAGATATGGATAACAAGGAAGGATCAATGTAATGCAAGGAGGTGGATGGAGAGGCTTCCCAATTGATACGTACTTGATGTTTAGTGGTTCCCTTAAGGTACTGTAGTATTGGAAGGGGTCAAGATCACCTGATATAGTAATTTTGATGTTGTTATATAGAAACTTGAGGCATTGATGGTATGTGGAAGGAACAACCCTCATGACATGAATCCATGGGTGACCAAGGAGAAGGTTGTATAGTAGATATAGATCCAAGACATGGAATATCATGTTTTGAATAGAAAACCCAACTCTCATAGGAAGTGTGTTTATACCCTTGAATGAATACACAACATCATCATAAGCCTTGATAATTATTTTCTTAGACTCATCTATACAAGCTTTAGAGAATCCCAATGTCATGACTAATTTTAGGGTGCATATATTCAAACTAGCTTCACCATCTACCAAGACTTGTCTAATTTTTTGTTTGTAATGATAGAAAAAGTACTCCCTGGCATGACCTTGATTTAGTGTTGTATTTGTGTTTAACACATTCACATTAGGTCTTGGGCCCTTGTGAACTAAATGGACTTAATTATACATTATTCAAGGTGTTGTAAAGCGTTGTACCACACTTTCACACTTTTCTAGTTTTTCATTATTAATTGGGCTTATTTATGCTTTAATTGGCCTTATTTTGCATCCACAAGCCTCATTTAATGCATCTTTCCGAGGATAACCCCGACACAAACAAAGATCCAATCATAATTTAAGTGTTTTTAGGTTGTGTGGCCCAAATTTAGTGATCTGGGACTCATATGCCACCCTAGGTGTATGAGTCCCACCTAAGTCTTAGGGTCCTGATCCTGATTTTACATGAATCTAATAATTTTAAAAAATGTGTCCCATAGTTAGGCCTAATGGGACTCATACGCCACTTCTAGCGTATGAGTCCTGTGTGGCCCAAAATAAAATTTAATTCAATTTTTTGGTAGGATTTTATCCTCCTAGATCTGATGTCGACTTGTAGTGTTGTAATTTCAAGAAATTTGGCATAAACAAGTATAAATACAAGGTTATTTCACACATTTTTCACCTAGCAAGAAATCAAGTAACCTAAGCTTTCAAGTATTCATGCATTATAGAAAATTAGAGTTTGCAAGAGCATTCAAGTGTTTACAAGAGCATTAAGGGATGATTATCAAGTGTTTTGGAGCATTATTCAAGTATCAAGCATCATGTCAAAGTAATCATGTATCATGTTTGTTTTTGAGCTAACATTTGTGATGTAGGGTTTCATGATTCAAGCTAGCATTCAATTCAAGATATATCACATTCAAGCAAGATTCAAGATCTACATCCATTGGAGCCACTTCATACATCTTTGCAACACTTTATTACTAGGTTTTGGTGAGTTACAACATTATATTTGTTCATTTTATTTCATTACATTACAAGGTTTGATTACCAAAATGGGATTTGACCAAGGTAAACCCCTTTCCACTAACAAAACAACATTTTCCCCTCTCTTTACTATGTGATTGGTAGATCTAGGTTGAAGACATATTGAAGAGCAATATTGGAGAAAAGTTGTCAAGTTTTCAAAGTTGTCACCTTGCATTGGAGATCATTGAAAAACATCTATAGGTTGCAAATTAGAGTTTCAGACCTATAAATCAAGTGGAGAAGACATAGCAGAGTGAAGAGTAGATTCAGACTTCAAATTTTTAGAAAATCCTAATTGGACTGATTCGCCACTTCTAGCGTATGAGTCCCAGTATCTAGTGAAGTTTGCAGTTTTTAGGAGTTCTAGACATATCTCTGCTAGATTTCTATTCCTACCCAAAATCCCTAACCCGGGACTAAATCACCTAGCCTAGCGTATGAGTCCCAATCAGAATTACATTCAATATTTTTACCATTTTAGGATTTCATTCAAGCCTCTACAAATTCTCATGTGCACATCTTTGATTTCCCAGTTTTACATTTTTATTTACATGCTTTTCTAGGTCATTTAATTAAGTCTTGCATGTCATTAGGTTTCATAATCAGATCTTGCATTTCATTAGTCTTTCTAAGCCTTAGCTTGATGGTGAACCCTCTTTTAGTTTCTAATCAGACCCTAGGACATCTTATTGCAAGATCTATTTCCCCTACTTCATCTTTGGATTGAGATCTCTAGGGTTTCCTTGAATGATATTGAGAGAAACTTGGTGTTCTATGTCCCAAACCATAGAGGCATCCATTTTCCAACATATCATTTTGGTGAACCTGCATTAAGAGCATCTTAATTCTTATTTAGAGTACATCATCATCCTAGATCTAGCTTGCATTAACATTTCATTAATATTTGCATTTTATGGTTTCTAAATCTTGCATTAGTGAAAGTGCATATAGGTTGCATTTTTAGCATCTTGCATCATTGAATATCATTTGAAATTTGCACTTCCATCTAGTATACAAATCATTGAAACTAAAAAGCATAAAAATCACTTAAAGTTATTTGAAAGTTATGAAAAAAACCCTCACTGGGACTCATACACCCCTCTGGGCGATTTAGTCCCAGTGCAGATTTTAAGCTACATTTTCCAGAATTCAAAACTCCATTTTTGAGATTTTATTTTCTATTGATAACTTTATGTCTCATTTATAGAGTTTTTGTTATATTCATTTCATTGCATTTAGCTTAATTTCATTTGAATTGCATTTGCATCCATCTTGCATTTAGTACCCCTTGCATGAGCTTTTCTAGTTGGTTTCCTATTGCTAATACTATAGTGAGACAAATTTCGAGACTCATGTCATCTCGTGATAGTACAATCATCATGGATCTTGGGTTATCTATCTCTTTCGCTTCTATTGTTAACATTAGTTCACTAGGTATAGACAAAACCCTTGACAAATCTTGGCCTTCAAGTAGTGTGACGCATGTTGAAACAATGGTTGCTAGTATTCCGCAAGAAAACATAATCCAAATTCATGAAGACTTAGCAAACCTAAAAAATCAAATAAGTACTAAGAACATTTCAACTACCACCATCCCTACCATATATAACATACATCACATGCTTGAAAGTGAAGACAAAGTTGACCTTGTGCATAACATAGTTCAGATCTTTGGAAAACATCTTACCTCAATCTCTAGTTGTCCTTTACCTCCAAACAATGTTACAAGCCAAGGAGGAATTAAAATTTCTCCTCCTACAACAATTTCATCTATTCCCACCTATACCAACCTTCAAGTCACAACAATAATGCAACCTACTAGTAATGTGATTCCTCTCTTAGGTATTTTCGCTAGCATTCCTGGTACCTTTGTGGCATCACAAGTCATATCTCCTACCACTTTACCACCTATAAGAATTCCACTCACTTGTCCCTCAAACAAATACACCCCTCCACATTATTCACCTCCATCTCAAAATGAAAAAAATGATCCTCTCATACACCAACTTTTGCAAATTGTTTCATCCCTTCAAAAGCAAGTTTCCACTATCAACCAAAATCAAAATGGCCCACCTACATATTATGTCAAAAGCAGCCCCTTGTCCTTGGAGATATTGAGAACACCGATGCCACAAGGTATAGAGGTGCCTAGATTAGAGAAATATGGAATGAACGAAGATCTTTCTAACCATGTTTCTGCCTATACTTTCTTATGCAGTGACTTTATTCTTGATGATAAACTCTTGGATAAAATTTTTCCTAGATCCTTGAAAGATGCTACCTTAGAATGGTTTTCTTCATTATCGAACAACTCATTTCGTTCATTCAATGAACTTGTTGAGGAATTTATCAACCATTATCAAGTGAATATGACTCCTAAAAATGACCTTGGTTGTTTTGATGAGATGTAAGCAAAAAGAAGAGGAAAAGATTATTGAGTTTATTTCACGCTATCGATCACTTTATTCCCAAATTGATGTAAAGGTTTTTGAACCTCACCTTCAAAAGATGTTCATAGAGAATTTGCAAAGTAAGATACAAGATAAGCTTACCATGATGAAGTTATCCTCCTTCATGCACTTATGTAGTTCCCTCCGTGATTATCAAAATTCGGTTAGTATTTGTGATGAAAAATCCACCTCTAGCCAAACCAAGAAGTTTGGGTCCACAAACCAGAATAATTATCAACCTTTTAGAAAAATAAAATAAAGGCTTTATTCAACTTAATCCCCCTCAACAAACAACTCAACATGTCGATAACCAAGTAGTTATCATTAAAATAATGATATCCTTTAGCTATAGGGACCTGAAAAGGAAATTCACTCCCTTACCCAATACCCTTCATAACACAATGTTACAACTCTTAGAACATAAAATAATTACCTTAACTCCCATTAAAACTCACAATCTTAATAAACCTTTACCTTTGATCTTTAGATTGAATGATTATTGCCATTATCACTGACAAAATGGACACGATACAGAACATTGTAAGTGTCTTAAACATCTTGTGCAAGACCTCAATGATTCTAGCCGAATTTCAGTTGAAGGTGTTAATGATCAAGCGAATAAGTCTGTTTCCCCTCCTAACCAAAACTTGCAAATCTTTACCAACCCTATGCCTAATCATAATATTTCATTTGTCAAAGCTAGTGAAACTAAAAATAATGATGTGATGAATGTTGACATAGATGATGACAACAATGATATTATTCAACATGATCCTATAGAAAATGATTAACAAGATCCTATGGATGATATGGTCGGATTGATCGAGGTCACACCTCGTAAGTTTCAGACTAGGGCCGAACTAAAATGCCTCTTGAGATTTATTTCTCCTCACAAGATATACTTAAATATGCACCTGATGGTCCTCTTTAAATAGCCGACTGAATCTATGGCAAGCCCACTAATGGGATATTAATAGATCTCGTCTATGGAGAGAATGTGATCACTAAAGAATTCTTACTTTTGCATAGGCTCTATCAAAAAATATATGATGAATCAAAAGCATGGATCAAGAGGCAGAACGGTTTTGCTTGCCCTACGATGGGATCAATCACCCTTCCTTTACAAATAGGACTTAAAACATTATATGTCTCATTCTCTATCATCTTGAAGTCAGATCAATTTCATGTGAAGCTAGGCTATCCATGGCTTCGCTCCATGAAATTTGTCCCATCAGTCATGCATAAATTCCTAAATTTTCCCTTTGACAATGAAATTTTTACCGTGCATCATAGTGGCTTTAACCCTTTGTCTTCTTGTGAAAAATTTTCACTAGATTTCTTTTGGCCCAAGCCTATGGAACCTATTAAACCTCGAGAAGACTTATTTTTCAAGTCCTACCAAAAGTTCAAGGAAAAATGCATAGCAAAACTATCCCTTAAAAACATACCTCAACCCACGATTGAGCCTACTATACTTGATGAAACCATGATTGAACCTAAAGACATTCCAAATAACCAAGACCAACCTAAGATGGATCCTTATTCTTCCTCCTATAAATGACCAAGAGATAATGAAATGAATCCTATCACACCTACTAGGATAAACCAAGTTTACAAAGTTGAAGAGAAGGTGGTTGAACAACCTTCTATGGTTCCTTCCATTCCTCCCCTTAGGGAAGAAAAGAAACCTATGGTTGATCAACCCACTCCTACACAAATGCAACTTGAAGGTCATACTAAAATAAACAAACATGCTAGAGAGTGTAGGTGTAGACGTTGTGCTCTTTCTCGAAAGATTGATGAAGAAACAAATAAAGAAAGTCAAGATCCAAACATGACTGAAGCAATGCATGAAGAGTATCCCCCTTCGTTGAAACAAAATGATCTTATATCACAACCACAACAAGAGTTGAACCCTTCTTTAGACATTATCATTCGACCTCGTATTGTGATTAACTTGGATGATGATGATGAGGTTGCTAAAAATGATGAAGAGGTGCATAATGATTTGAATACGTTATTTTCCTCTTTTATGAGCTTACATGATAATTCTCCTAGGAAGAATGTTGAACTTGGCAATGACCCTAGTTCAACACTTGCTATTGTTCCTTTGGCTAGTTTTCTACCTTTTGTATATGATGAACATGATTGGAATGTGGATGACCTACTAATAGGTTGACTTGCATGTGCCTAACTAGTCTTTTTCATTGTTTCTTTTTCTTTTGTGTGATTGTATGTGTTTGACGTGATCCATCATAACGTTCTATTTGATGTGTGCATCTCTCTCTTTGTGGCATTCCTTTATTTGTACCTACATTCTTCTCCATGTTGTATATCTTTTATCTTTTCCTTTTATCTTTCCTTTTGGAGATGACGTAAGGCGTCAAGACATTCATGTCTCTTACATGTTGACCCACAAGCTTTTTATTTTTCTTTATATTTTCATTTATCTTGTGTTTTTCTTTTGGGGATGATGCAAGGCATCAAGAAATTTTGGTCTCTTCCATGTTGAACTGAAAGTTTTTTCTTTTTATTCGCTCTCTTTGTGTCATTCTTCTAGTTCTATGAGTATTTGGGGAATGATGATAGTTCCAAGCTCTCTTAAAAATATTGTAGCAAGAACATACTCACCTTGAATCCATGGATCCCTTATGTGTTTGAGTTTCATTTTAGGGGAAACCCCTCTTTTGCATGATGTAGCTTTATTTGGAAACATATGACTTGGCATAGGGCTTTCCAAGTTAGCTCTCATGTCCTCTTTCTTGTTAGCATTTATCATTTGCTACTAAAGTAATTGCTCACAACATGGTGTTTAGAAATTTTGTTGAAGTGGGGGCATACATTGGCATTACTCTTTTTTCATTTTGCATGTTTCATGGTGTAGTCTACTTACTTCATGTGATGTGTCTTTTGCTTTGTGTTGACATTGGGTGTGATGTCCTTCAAGATCGTGATCTCTCTTAGCATATTATATTCCTCTTGGTGGCTTGATGTGATTCAATGCATCCCATAAGTTGTGAATCTTCTATTATTTGATTGGCCCTGATGGCACTCTCAAATTTTACAAATTTGAAGTGCCCATTTCAAAAATTTTGCTTTTGCACTTTCAGAAGTGCACCTGATAAATCAGTCTGAGTGACCTACTTTGAAGGGTCAGAATTTGAATCCTGTTAATTTTTGTGCAAAACTCATTTGCACACATATTCAATTGACATATGTGAACATGCATGTCAGTTTTCAGCTTCCCACGATGAGTTTTGTCAAAGTTTTGAAAAGCGAAGTTGAAGGGTTTTGACACTTTTCTGCTGTTTGCAAACTTTCAGTTTTGCAAAGTAGCTCCCCGTTTGAGCTTGCATTTTGCAATTGGTTGATCGTCAAGTCAAAATTAATGTTGTTTTGTATTCCCCATACCAAGATGAGATCGTATGTCAGTTTTCAAATTCTCATGAGCTAATTTGCTATTTTTACCAAATCAAAACCAAATGCAGTTTGTTCAGTTTTGCATCTGCATTCCTGATAGCATTTTAGAAAGGTCAACTTTGAGCATCAGTATATTTTGATGGGTGATGGTTCAAGAAAACTCCTTTTGCACATGTTCTAAGGGTATCTAAGTGTTCTACTATGTCCAGTGGCAGCTCGGAAGGAGTTGATTTGCTATATTTTCAAAATAGCAATTGGGTGACTTTTAATTGATTCTGAACAGACTATTGTTTCAGAAAGTTTGAGTAAGTGACTTTGTAGATTAATATCCGGTGCATCAGATTTCATTTCTCCAAACCATTTGTTGTGTTGTATCCTCGGGTCAAATGACTACATGCTTGCAAGTTTTGATGGCTCCAGGAGGTCATTTGGCTAGTTTACCAGGTCGATTCCAAGGCCAACTTGGCTAGTTTTCACCATTTTGCAAAAGTGTCAGAAAGTAGATTTTGATGAAGACCAATTCATGTTTTCACTTCACATGCATTCAAAAGTTGTCTTAGGGAAATTTGAGCAAGACACGTGTTTGAAAACAATTTCTTTTTAGCCAAGCCCACATGGGGCCCGACATGTTTTGCACGATGGTGAAATTGTAAGTGTTGTGTTAAGGAAATCACTTCAAGTGAATTGATTTGAATAGGGCATCACATAGAGGGTATACTCACCTTCAAGTTTTAAATTGCAAAGTGAGATCCACTTTTCAAAATATGGAGTTTGAAAGTCATGCCATCATCAGTCTCAAACAAATGTTGAATGTTTCTTGTAAAGACTTCAATGGAAATCATATTAAGGCATTAAAGAATGGAGAATTAAGCATGACTCCAAGTGTGGAGGAAAATATTCACAAATTTGCAGCATCACATAAGACAATCAGAGAGGCCTAGCAATTTGGGTTTCTTATGGTGCTGACAATATGGAATTTATTCCAAAGGTCTGTGCTGCAGATTATTTTATAGAACCTCTAGTGGAAAATTGAATTACTAGAGAGTATATTGAGCCAGGATATTGTCGTAGTGTTTTGGATTTTAATTTTGGAAGAATATGCTATGAATATGTCAATTGTTTAGAACAGAATAGAAAGGTTGACAATGGGAGCCAAAAATTTTGACCATGGAATATCGAATGGTATTGGTATGGAATCACTAATTCAGGGGATTCTACTCAAGCCTAATGCATGGGGAACTTCGGGGAATGGTCGAATTCAGAGAAATAAATTAGGGATTAGAGTTGTATCATCTGTGATGGATGACCATGAAACTAAGAGTACACATCATTTGAAATAGAGCAGAGTTGGGGCTATGACTACGCAACTGGAAAAGCCTCTCTTAGTAATTCTGAAGCAGAAAATGAAAAACAAGATTAGTAAGTTTTATTGTTTGAAAAGTCAGCATAGATGTCTTTCAATCAAGTGGAGGTTCTTGGAGACGCAATTAGGCAGCAAAATTCTTACGTTAATGTGGTCTCATGGAATGCCATGACTGGGCGCAACAATGCATATGCTGAAAAGGCTTTAGGAACTTTTAAACATGGGATAGGAATGGGTGAATGACAACAAATTCATTGAGTGGAGAAGGTGCCATTGAACCATTTTTTAATGCTACATCATTATTAGCTAAGTGGGGCACCGACACAGGGATGATAGGTAAATCTGCTTTCAATGCAAATTTCTCCAGTTGAAGGTGGTTCGCATAGATACATGATATTACAAACTCAAATAATTTGCAGCCACTGTGTATTCTAATTGGTATAGAGGCAGGTGGCTTGTATGGCGCAATACCCAGGAACAATTTTACACTAACAGTGAAAATGTATCAAAATTGTTTGAGGAAATTCTTTTTATTTTGATAACAAGGTACGACCCGCGCTTGATGAAGGGGCATCAGATCCTTTAGAGGAGATAGCATTGATAAAGTATATGGAGTTGTAAAAAAGGCTATATAAACTTTCAAGCAACTACATTTGGCCGAGCAACATGGGAACGTTGGCATAGGATGCAAATGGGCATGGCTAAAGGACGAATGGAGGATCCTTGTATGTGGTGTCCTAGAGCAGTGGCGAAGGGAGAAAATGAACCGTTTAACATAGTCCCTCTAAAAATCATCATGCGATATAATTAGAGCCTCTATCAAATTTGCTCATGGAATCGATTTAATGCTAAAGGAAGGAGCCAATGCAGTAGCATAGGCATGTGAAACTATTTGAAATCTTTTAGAAACTCGAAGCAACTGCAAGAAGTAGTTGCATAGCAGAGGGGAAATTAGGGTATGCTCATCCATCAAAGCATAGTTTTAAGCAAATGCAACTAGTATGTGATTGAGGTTCGACGCCATGAAAGCAGGTCATATACATTCATCAAGGTTTGATGAATGGTAGCGGTTTGATGTGGCATATGCCCAAACAATTTTGTTCGAAAGACTTTAGAAACTTTCAAATAAATGTGATGAGAAATCCACACCATCACCATGCCTAGGAGCAGCTGCGTAGGAGGTTACCATGATTGTTGGATGCGTACACATGGAGAAATTAGGGCATCGATGGGCTCTAGAGTTTGATCGACGACCAGGAGTGAAGGATTGATGCAACACCATCTTGGCCATTGATCGCGGACCTCACACAATAGAAGGCGACGCCAACAAAAGTTATGCGGGGTGTGCGAAATCGAGCCACATGGGTGGTGGTCCCAGCAAAAGAAAATTTCTCGTTGAGGAATTGGGTATACTTTACATGGCCGATAGTGAAGGATTTTAAATGAACAAAACATTTAAAATTAAATGTTGGGTGCGAAGCCAATTTAAGTGGAAAATAAAAGGTGGGCCCCATTTAAAGTGACAAGGCTGGGATATATTTTTTAATTGCCTGATGAAATTGTTGAAGGCATGGTTTTTAAGAGATAAAGCTACACCCATAATTTTTAATTAAGTTAAAGAGGTAAAGTATTTTGCTCGATAAATGTAATAATTTTTAAGTGGGCATGGGTAAGGTTTTTTTGATTACCCCATCAAACAGTAAAATTTTTAAATATAGTTGAAATTTGACGATTGGCTACAAAGTAAAATGGAACGGAGGTATGAGTAATATTCACTTTATGATAAAATGTTATTTCCTAAAACATTTGTAGCCACGGTAAAGGGCAAAAATATAAAGGGTTTCCACGGGAGAGATTGTATAAAGTAAATAAGTATTCACTATGAAAAATATTTATTTGCTGGGAAATATAATGTGCAGCTCCAATATTTTAAACGCAGAATTATGATGAGTTTTCACAGGAAAACAAAAATGACTTTTCCAGCAGTTGGGTGAATGATGAGATTCTCCACATGGGCAGATTTTTTGTTTCAAAGCAATGATGAGCAAAGGCAGTTTTGAGAGAATAAGTTTGTTGCTGCAAAGGAAGAGAGATGAGAGATTATTTTCAGCTTGTTGATCAACGGGAATGAAGCTTCTAGGTGGCATTGGAAGATCAAATTTAGGGTTGCTCTTGTTTTCTCCTCTTCTTATATATCTTCTTTTCTCTTCTCATTGTAGGGGGTTCCAATTTTTTGAAATCTCTGCAAGTCAGGCAAAAGCTATGGGTAGACTGTAAAGCTAGGGGGAAATATGACTGTTAGTCATTCAATCTGAAAGTGTGTGTTCTGGATTATTCTTTTATGTTTATTTTAGCTAATAATTGTCTCCATGGCTGAATTGTAATGCTATTTTGGATTCAATAATAAAATTGTCTGAGTCTTTTCATGCACATTTTTTGCATTTGAGTTACATCTGTTGTTGCCTTTTGTTCTATGAATGATGTAATTGCTTTAATAAAGCACAAGTTACATTTATTATTGCCTATTGTTCAGAGATAGTGTAATTTCTTTAACAAATGTGACAAGAGTGTTATGTTTTAGGTGGATTTATAAGAAGAATTATCATAGAAAGCTTCAGTGGTCTGGTTATCATAATGTGACAATATTTGCAAGACCTTCAGAGCATATTCAAAACTAAAAGATGAATGCTAGTTATATGACTTCATAGCCCATTTTTATGGCACTGGTCCATTATCATGCTTTTGTTGTTTTCAGTTTGGTCCCAACTCTTTGAATCAAAAACCATTTCAAATCTATTTTGCTGAGTTGTGTTTGCCTTGTTGTCCATGCTGGTTAATGAAATTAACTCAAGGTGTTAGCCAATTTTGAGTGATATTTTAGGTTTCTCAGCAATTCTGTGAGAGCATTATCTGTTAAGCAATATCCTGTTACTTGTGTGTCTATATTTTTAGATGTTGCTAAAGGGTTACCCCCTAGGTCTTACAGAGCCTGAAGTGCACGGGAAATGTGTGTCAATTCTATTTCTTGTCAGTTGACCACTAGCCTTTTTGGTTATTTAATATAGAGGTTGGCTACCTCTTAGAGAGTTTCAAAGCCTAGCTGGAAAATTAAAACACCAATAGAATGACGACTCTACTGGGGAGAATTTGTTAAAATTATGATTGCAAAATCTAGCCTTAAGAGTTATTGCATAGAGTCAAATGATTTACAATTCTAAATTGAGTTCATATATTGAAGGATTTCAACCCTGGAGGAAGATTTGTTGTAGTGAACCTGAAAGTTCATGATCTATGGTACTCTGCTGGTGGAAGGAACTTAGAAAGAAGTTTACATGTGAAAGAGCTTCATAGTGTTTGAAGTTCAGTCCTCTTTGAAAAGAGGTGGTGACTCTGTCAATAGAACTTGTTGAAAATTTGAAGACAGTTCTAGATCTACAAATATTTCCAATCAGGAAGACAATTTGCAGCAGCTGAAATGTTTCCAGGTATTCCTCATTCTTGGTTTTCAAAAAAATTATATATGAAAACATATTTGAACATATTAGGCAAAACTTTGGTTCCCTATTGAGTGATTAGCACTAAGAGAGGGAAATGACAGTAATATTTTGTTTGCATACTTCTCAATAGTAATTTGCAGCCTATGTGCTCTGTTGGAGAAGTATGTTTATTCTAAATTTTCGCACTAAATAGATCTTATGTGTAAATGCATTTGAATTATGCATTATGGTATTCTAAGTTCATAATGAAAACTAGGAATAGGGCAATGAATGATTAGTTGTAGGGTTGATATGTGAAATTTGAAAAAGGCATATCAAAATGTTTCAAGATATGCATCCTAGTATGGTTCCGGATGGAACTATGGTTTGTGATCAGTCCCAGCCAGATTGTCAAAGAAGTTGCAACACTGGAAGGTACAGAGCTATCAATTTCAGTGGCCTTAGTGGTTACCCAAATGAAATTCTAGCTAAAGTTGGAAATAAGTTACCACGATTCATTGGTGATAGGGATGAATCAACAAACAAGCATTTGCAAGAGTTCAGTAGTGTGATGGATGATTATGAGATTGATCAGGAAGATGTGATCATGAGGTTATTTGTTCAGTCCTTGAGAGGAGATGCAAGAGAGTGATTATGTTATTTACCAACATCTTCCATTCATTCATGGGAAGAGTTCAAAACAGTGTTCCTGAAGCAGTTTGGTGAAAGGATTAACCCTGTTTTGATAAGGAAAAGGTTCATGAACATGGAGAAAGGAAATGATGAGTTAGTCCCATCTTTTAATCTCAAGTTTTTAATGATCATAAGAGAGATACCTGAACACATAAGGCCAAATGATGTTGAATGTTTGGTTGTGTACTTAGGAGCATTTAAGAAAAAGATAAGTTATCTCTTGAGGGATAAAGAGCCTACAACGCTGCACCAAGCATGTCAAATGTATTTTGATATTGAGAACAATTTGAGGTTTTCAATGATGAAAGGACATAAGGTTTTGATTGTTGGTCATCCTAACACATCTCATGCAAATAGGACTCATGGATCAGATAATAGAAGTGCTTGTCAAGAGGCTAATGTTGTTGCTCTGATTTCTCCATCATCACAATATGCGGATCCTAATGAACTCCATGTTGAAAGGTGTACATCAAAAAATGAAGACTCATATTGTATGGATGAGGACATTAATTATAATCAGCTTACAATCAACACATGTGCAGATCCTTGCATTGGTAATGAATATGAAAATACATGGCATAATGAGAAAATAGATATGCATGAAATTTTTTTTTGCAATATCTTGTGTGATGAAGAAATGAAAGTGATGCAAGACATCATTCCATGTCAGGTTTTGGTTAGTGGAAATAATGCAATTGCTGATTATATCTCATCACAAATCAGTGATCAAGGCATTGAAGATAGAAGTTCAAGCACTTACTCTGAGGAATATGAGTATGGATTATGTAGTGATAAGTCTTCTTCTAATGAAGATGCTGGTGAAAAACAAATTGATTGTTCTTTTGCTGATTATGCATGCTCCTATAGGAATGATATAGAGGTACTTTCTTCACATGAAGACTGCAATGAAATGAATGCTCATGAAATCACTTGTCCACAAGTGAATGATCCATTTGTACTTGAGATAAACTTGTAATGTAGTTCAAGTTTGACATCAATGGAGCATGTCAATTCAGTGATTGATGAAGAATGTGGAGATATTCATGTGTATGTTCAATTTTCTGACCATGAACATAGTGATGGGAATGGTGAAGAAGGTGATGAACCTGTTTATGAATTTTTTGTTCATGATTGTTTATATGAAGCGGAGATGGGAATGTCAATATGAAAAGGATGATGAGGTGCAGATTGATGAAGAAAGGAATTCATTTATGAAGGATCAAGTTATGCATTGTGACAATTAGATGGATCTAGGATCAACATTATCACCCATAGATAATGTGAAACAGTTTGATGGATTTTCAGATTGCCTTGACATTACAAAGCCTTTTGCTCAATGTGTAGTGCAGCCATATGACTCAAATGATGATGTGAGTGAAGAAGACTTGTCCCATGTTGTGACTATTCCTCATGTTGATAGGAAATAGTTTAGTGAGCATCCAAATAATGAGATGTATGCACCTATGGGTTGCATTCATGAAGCTTCAAATGTACTACATAATGGAACTGATAAAGAGATGGAAACAGTTTCAGATGCTTGGCATAGCACACCATGTAATGGAACTACTAGTTGTTCTAGTTATGAGATCACAGAGAGGGTCCATCTGTAGTCCTATGGTTTTGATGAATTTGGTAATTTGTTTGAAGATAAGAGTGATGATGAGATAATGTATTCATCATTCAATGTTCTAGAACAGTGTGGTCCTGATTACAATATTAACAAGATTGAAAGCTTTGTCAATTCTGAGCTTAGTATCATGGGGCATGCTCATGCACTTTCAACTCATAAGGTTGATCATGCTGATTTTTATTATGTTGATCATACTAGCTTGAATGAAGTAGGCTTGGAATTTTTTATATCATATGAGGATAACATTAGCATGCAAGATGTGGATGACATGATTTCACTCTCAGGTGATCAGATTATGCATTATGATGAAAATTTGAGTAATAGGATGCCACCATTTTTGGGTAATAATTCTATGGAGCTTGAAGAGCTTCTTGACCATGATATCTCAGATTATGTGGACATGGCAAAAATTTCAGATGTGTGTACTGAACAATCTGAGGATGGGAATGAAGTTGAAATTGTGTCTATATGCTCTTCTAGTGATTGCAGTGATTTTGAGTGCAATGAAAACTTGAAGGATTTGGACCTTCATGCTGAGGAGGTTGAGGTTCTTGTGTCAAAAATAAATATAATGGAAAATCCATTGTTTGATGAGCCCCCATCTTCACTAGAGATGAGAAATAATGACACTTATTGGTGCAAAGATAACCCACTCTTTGTTGAGAGTTCCAATGATGCATTTCTCACATGGTTGGAATGTGGTCTTGAGAAAGCAAAGGAACACATTGATGAACTCCTCAAGGGCATTTCCTATGACTATTTTACATTTGAAACAGGTGTTGCAGGTAAGGTTGAATATCTTGATGCCAACTACTTGGAGAACTTTAAAAAAATTCAGTTTCCAGTTCAGCTGGAAGGTATTTTTATGGAACATGACAATGAGATGAATAACAAGATATGTTATTTTCAATATGAACATATTTAATATGATGAATATAACACATATGTGTCATGTAATGATGAAAGTTTATAGTTTATGTCTGATTATACAATGAAGAATGATAGAGATTATACGCTCAAAAAAGTTGTGAGAAATATCAGTGGCAGTGTTTGTAATTGGGCAAATTTCAGTGATCATCACATTTGTCTGCTTGTAAGAAGAAGGTCACCTATGTTATTGTGGTATGACAGAGGAAAGCATAGATTGAGGGAGATCAACTCTTTCTATAGAATTGTGTTCGACAAAGGTAAATGTTGATTCCCATTTTTCATTTGGTGGCTTGGGGTCACCAGATGAAGTTCAAAACAAGGTTAAATGAAGGAGCCATTAGAGCACACTTGATGGACTCAGTATTTAGTCTACTCCCCCAGAGATCTAGAATCTTGCTATGCCCACAAGGGGCATACATCCCAAGTTGGAGCCACTGATGGCACTCTCAAATTTTGCAAATTTGAAGTGCCCATTTCAAAAATTTTGCTTCTGCACTTTCAGAAGTGCACCCGATGAATCAGTCTGAGTGACCTACTTTCAAGGGTCAGAATTTGAATCCTGTTGATTTTTGTGCAAAACCCATTTGCAGACATATTCAACTGCCATATTGAACATGCATGTCAGTTTTCAGCTTCCGATGATGAGTTTTGTCAAATTTTTGAAAAGCAAAGCTGAAGGGTTTTGACACTTTTTTGTTGTTTGCAAACTTTTAGCTTTGCAAAGTAGCTTCCCGTTTGAGCTTGTATTTTGAAATTGGTTGATCGTCAAGTCAAAATGAACATTGTTCTGTATTCCCTATACCAAGATGAGCTCATATGTCATTTTTTAGAGTCTCATGAGCTAATTTTTTATTTTTACCAGATCAAAACCAAATGCAGTTTGTTCAGTTTTGCATCTGCATTCTTGACAGCATTTTAGAAAGGTCAACTTTGAGCGTTAGTATATTTTGATGGCTGATGGTTCAAGAAAAATCCTTTTGCACATGTGCTCAGGGTATCTAAGTGTTCTACTATGTCCAGTGGCAGCTCGCCAGGAGTTGATTTGATATATTTTCAAAATAGCAATTGGTTGAATTTTAATTGATTATGAATAGACTGTTGTTTCAGAAAGTCTGAGTAAGTGCCTTTGTGGATTAATATCCGGTGCCTCCGGTTTGCTTTCTCTGAACCATTTTTTGTGTTGTATTTTTAGGTCAAATGACTATGTTCTTACAAGTTTTGATGGCTCTAGGAGGTCATTTGGCTAGTTTCCCAAGCCAATTGCAGGGCCAACTTGGCCAATTCTCACCATTTTGCAAAAGTGTCAGAAAACATATTTTAATGAAGACCCAGTTCATGTTTTCACTTCACATGCATTCAAAAGTTGTCTTAGGGAAATTTGAGCAAGAAACTTGTTTGAAAATGATTTTTTTTTTAGTCGGGCCCACATGGGGCCCGACATGTTTTGCACAATGGTGAAATTGTAAGTGTTGTGTTAAGGAAATCACTTCAAGTGAATTGATTTGAATAGGGCATCACATAGAGGGTATACTCACCTTCAAGTTTTAAAGTGCAAAGTGAGATCAACTTTTCAAAATATGGAGTCTGAAAGTCATGGCATAATTAGTCTCAAACAGATGCTGAATGTTTCTTGTAAAGACTTCAATGGACATCATATTAAGGCATTAAAGAATGGAGAATTAAGCATGAATCCAAGTGTGGAGGAAAATCTTCACAAATTTTTAGCATCACATAAGACAATCAGAGAGGCCTAGCAATTTGGGTTTCTTATGGTGCTGACAATATGGAATTTATTCCAAAGGTCTGTGCTGCAGATTATTTTATAGAACCTTTAGTGGCAAAATGAATTACTAGAGAGTATCTTGAGCCAGGATATTGTTGCAGGGTTTTGGATTTTACTTTAGGAAGAATATGCTATGGATATATCAATTTTTTAGATAATAGAAAGTTGTCAATGGGAGCCAAATTTTTTTACCATGGAATATCTAATGGTACTGGTATGGAATCACTAATTCAGGGGATTCTACTCAAGCCTAATGCATGGGGCACTTCGGGGAATGGTCGAATTCAGAGAAATAAATTAGGGATTGGAGTTGTATCATCTGTGATGGATGACCATGAAACTAAGAGTACACATCATTTGAAATAGAGCAGAGTTGGGGTGTGACTACGCAACTGGAAAAGCCTCTCTTAGTAATTTTGAAGTAGAAAATGAAAAACAAGATTAGTAAGTTTTACTGTTTGAAAAGTCAGCATAGATGTCTTTCAATCATGCAGAGGTTCTTGGAGACGTGATTAGTCATAAAAATTCTTACCTTAATGTGGTCTCATGGAATTCTATGACTGGGCGCAACAATGCATATGCTGGAAAGGCTTTAGGAACTTTCAAATATGGGACTGGAATAGGTGAATGACAAAAAATTCATTGAGTGGAGAAGGCGCCATTGAACCATTTTTTAATGCTACATCATTATTAGCTAAGTGGGGTGCCAACACAGGAATGATAGGTAAATCTTCTTTCAATGCAAATTTCTCTAGCTGAAGGTGGTTCGCACAAATACATGATATTGGAAACTCAAATAATTTGCAGCCACTGTGTGTTCCAATTGGTATAGAGGCAGGTGGCTTGTATGGCGCAATACCCAGGAACAGTTTTACACTAATAGTGAAAATGTATCAAAATTGTTTGAGGAAATTCTTTTTATTCTGATAACAAGGTATGACTTGTGCTCGATGAAGGGGCATCTGATCCTTTAGAGGAGATAGCATTGATAAAGTGTATGGAGTTGTAAAAAAGGTTGTATAAACTTTCAAGCAGATACATTTGGCTGAGCAACGTGGGAACGTTGGCGTAGGATGTAAATGGGCATGGCTAAAGGATGAATGGAGGATTCTTGTATGTGGTGTCTTGAAGCAGTGGCAGGGGGAGAAAATGAACCTTTTAACATAGTCCCTCTAAAAATCATCATGTGATATAATTAGAGCCTCTATCAAATCTGCTCATGGAATCGATTTAATGGTGAAGGGAGGAGCCAATGCAATAGCATAGGCATGTGAAACTATTTGAAATCTTTTAGAAACTTGAAGCAGCTACAAGAAGCAGTCGCGCAATAGAGGGGAGATTAGGGTATGCTCATCCATCAAAGCATATTTTTAAGCAAATGCAGTTGGTATGTGATTGAGGGTTGACACCATGAGAGGGGGTCATATACATCCATCAAGGTTTGATGAATGGTAGCAGTCTAATGCAACATATGCCAAAAAGGTTTTGTTGAAAAGACTTTAGAAACTTTCAAATAATTATGATGAGAAAGCCACACCATCACCATGCCTGGGAGCAGCTGCATAGGAGGTTACCATGATTGTTGGATGCGTACGCATGGAGAAATTAGGGCATTGATGGGCTCCAAAGTTTGATCGATAGCCAGGAGTGAAGGATTGATGCAGCAACATCTTGGCCATTGATCGCGGACCTCGCACAATTGAAGGCGACGTCAGCAAAAGGTTCGCGGGGTGTGCGAAATCGAGCAACATGGGTGGTGGTCCCAGCAAAAGAAACTTTCTTGTGGAGGAATCGGGTATACTTTAAATGGCTGATAGTGAAGGATTTTAAATGAACAAAACATTTAAAATTAATTGTTGGGTGTGAAGCCAATTTAAGTGGAAAATAAAAGGGTGGGCCCCATTTAAAGTGACAAGGTTGGGATATATTTTTTAATTGCCCGATGAAATTGTTGAAGGCATGGATTTTAAGAGACAAAGCTACACCCATAATTTTTAATTAAGTTAAAGAGGTAAAGTATTTTTCCCGATAAATGTAATAATTTTTAAATGGGCATGGGTAAGGTTTTTTTGATTACCCCATCAAATAGTAAAAGTTTTAAATATAGTTGAAATTTGAGGATTGGCTGCAAAGTAAAATGGCACGGAGGTATGAGTAATATTCACTTTATGATCAAATGTTATTTCCTTAAACATTTGCAGCCACGGTAAAGGGAAAAAATATAAAGGGTTTCCACGAGAGAGATTGTATAAAGTAAATAAGTATTCACTATGAAAAATATTTTATTTGCTGGGAAATATAATGTGCAGCTCCAGTATTGTAAAAGAAAAATTATGATGAGTTTTCACAGGAAACATAAATGACTTTTCCAACAACTAGGTGAATGATGAAATTCTCCACATGGGCAGATTTTCTATTTCAAAGCAATGATGAGAAAAGGCAGTTTTGAGAGAACAAGTTTGTTGCTGCAAAGGAAGAGAGATGAGAGATTATTTTCAGCTTGTTGATCAACGGGAATGAAGCTTCCAGGTGGCATTGGAAGATCAAATTTAGGGCTGCTCCTGTTTGCTTCTCTTCTTATATATCTTCTTTTCTCTTCTCATTGTAAGGGGTTCCAATTTTCTGAAATCTCTGCAAGTCAGGCATAAGCTATTGGTAGACTGTAAGGCTAGGGGGAAATATGATTTTTAGTCATTCAATCTAAAAGTATGTGTTATGGATTATTCTTTTATGTTTATTTTAGCTGATAATTGTCTCCATGGTTGAACTGTAATGCTATTTTGGATTCAATAATAGAATTGTTTGAGTCTTTTCATGCACAGTTGTTGCATTTGAGTTACATCTATTGTTGCCTTCTATTCTATGAATGATGTAATTTCTTTAATAAATCACAAGCTGCATTTATTATTGCCTATTGTTCAGGGATAGTGTAATTGCTTTAACAAATGTGACAGGAGTGTTATGTTTCAGGTGGATTTATAAGAAGAATTATCAGAGAAAGCTTCAGTGGTCTGGTTGTCATAATGTGACAACATTTGCAATACCTTTAGAGCATATTCAACACTAAAAGATGAATGCTAGTTATATGACTCCATAGTCCATTTTTATGGCACTGGTTCATTATCATGTTTCTGTTCTTTTCAGTTTGGTCCCAACTCTTTGAATCAAAAACCATTTCAAATCTATTTTGTTGAGTTGTGTTTGCCTTGTTCTCCATGCTGGTTAATGAAATTAACTTAAGGTGTTAGCCAATTTTGAGTGATATTTTAGGTTTCTCAACAATTCCCGTGAGAGCATTATCTATTAAGCAATATCCTATTACTTGTGTGTCTATATTTTTAGATGTTGCTAAAGGGTTACCCCCTAGGTCTTATAGAGCCTGAAGTGTAGGGGAAATGTGTGTCAATTCCATTTCCTGTCAGTTGGCCACTAGCCTTTGTGGTTCTTTAATATAGAGGTTGTCTAACTCTTAGAGAGTTTCAAAGCCTAGCTAGAAAATTAAAACACCAACAAGCCCTCTCTTGGATACATTAGACATGATGTTCCCTAAGTTAAGTCCTTGCATGAACTAAAAAAAACTCCTTTGAATGTTCCTTGTACTACATTACATTTGGAATTTTGGTTATATGGCCACTTTTCATAACACACTTTGAATGCCCATGGAGCCATCTTGTTTGTGCATGAGTTCCTAGCATACGAAGATTTTCTTGCCTCATGAAGCTCAAAGTTCATTGTTGTGTGGCACCTTATCAAAGTTATCAGGAGGTATAACTTTGGTTTTGTTGGACGAGAAGTTGAACCTAGGCATGACTTTTCCATAACCACCCGCATGTGTGAGTGAGTGCATACCAACCACATGTGTATTTGTCTCACCCTTTTGGATTACTCACCCAACGGATAGCCTATCCATTGCTTCAGATTGAGCATGCATTTTTCATACAAACAACCTAGATATGATCCACATCGTGTTGGAAAAATGGTTGAAGCTTGATCCAACCCATTTTTTTTTGTTTTTTCTTTCTTTTCTCTTTGTCTTTGGCAGTGTATACTTGTGCCTTTTTACTATTCCTTATATCATTCTTCATGTGTTTTCTTTTGTGCCTATGTTGGTTTGGTGTAGGACCTTGGTCAAGGGGCTTGTGCAACCTTCTTGATTGTTGTTGTCCTACCTTACTAGCATTGGTACATTTGGACCCCTCTTGATGCACATTGGTCTACTTTAGTGTGAGTTTGAAGAAAGTTCATCCTCACACTAAAGTGGGGGCTAGATGTAATGATGGAAAAGTACTCCCTAACATGGCCTTGATTTAGTGTTGTAATATGTTTAACACATTCACATTAGGTCTTGGGACCTTGTGAACTAAATGGACTTGATTGTACCTTATCCAAGGTGTTGTAAAGTGTTGTAGCACACTTTCACTCTTTCTAGGTTTTCATTATTAATTAGGCTTATTTATGCTTTAATTTCCCTTATTTTGCATCCACAAGCCTCATTTAATGCATCTTTCTGAGGATAATCCTAACACAAACCAAGATCCAATTTTAATTCAGGTGTTTTTAGGTTGTGTGGACCAGATTTAGTGATCTAGGACTCATACGCCACCCTAGGCAAATGGGTCCCACCTAAGTCTCGAGGTCTCGATCCTGATTTCACATGAATCTAAGCAATTTTGAAAAATGTGTCCCAAAGTTAGGCCTAATGGGACTCATACGTCACTTCTGGCGTATGAGTCTCATGCGGCCCAAAATCAAAATTAATTCAAATTCTTGGTGAGATTTTATCCTCCAAGATTTGATGTCGGCTTGTAGTGTTGTAATTTCAAGAAATTTAGCATAAACAAGTATAAATACAATGCTATTTCACTCATTTTTCACCTAACAAGCAATCAAGTAACCTAAGCTTTCAAGTATTCATGCATTGTAGAAAATTGGAGTTCACAAGAGAATTAAAGGGCTGATTATCAAGTTTTTTGGAGCATTATTCAAGTATCAAGCATCATGTCAAAGTCATAATGTATCATGTTTTTTTTTGAGCTAACATTTGTGATGTAGGGTTTCATGATTCAAGCTAGCATTCAATTCAAGATATATCGCATTCAAGCAAGAGTCAAGATCTACATTCGTTGGAGGCACTTCAAACATGTTTGAAGCACTTTATTGCTATGGTTTGGTAAGTTGAAACATTACATTGTTTTCATTCATCATTCCTTCATTTCATTACAAGGTTTGATTACCAAAATGGGGTTTGACCAAGGCAAACCACTTTCCACTAACAAAAAAACATTTTCCCCTCTCTTTAGTGTGTGATTAGCATATCTAGGTTGAATACATATTGAAGAGAAAGATTGGAGAAATTTTTTCAAGTTTTCAAATTTGTTACCTTGCTTTGGATTTTCTACAGGTTGAAAATCGGAGTTTCAGACCCAGAAATTAAGTGGAGAAGATAGAGAAGATAGTGAAGAGTAGATTCAGAATTTGAATTTCCAGAAAATCCTAACTAGACTGATATACCACTTCTGGTGTATGAGTCCTGATATAGTGAATTTTATAGTTTTCAAGAGTTCTAAACATATCTCTACCATATTTTTGTTCCTTCCTAGAAACCCTAACCTAGGACTAAATCACCCAACCTAGCGTATGAGTCCCAGTCAACATTAAATTCAGTATTTTTAACATTTCAGGACTTCATTCAAGCCTCTAAAAATTCTTAGGTATACATCTCTAATTTCTCAGTTTTACATTCTGATTTACATGCATTTCTAGGTCATTTAATTAAGTCTTGTATATCATTAGGTTTCATAACTAGATCTTGCATTTCATTAGTCTTTCCAAGCCTTAGCTTGGTGGCGAACCATCTTTTAGTTTCTAATCATACCCTAGGATAACCTATTGCAAGATCTATTTCCCCTACTTCATCTTTGGATTGAGATATCTAGGGTTTCCTTGAATGATATTGGGAGAAACTTGGTGTTCTATGTCCTAAACCATAGAAGCATCCATTTTCCAATATACCAGTTTTTATTAATGTATACCTCAATGTGCAATGGATTGTTATGGTTTGATTGTTGTGCAAGAAAATCTTGCTCGAAAAATGTGACATGATGGATTGTAGCTAAGTATCCTACCATGGCCTGAAATTGATTAACATTTAGGTTAGTGGTAACAGATGTTTCTTGCAAAGCCTTGTCTAGAATGGCCTTATTCTTATGGGATATATGAAGTAACTCAAGAATGGATATTTGTGTGGGAGTCCTTCCTAGATGGTCTAGGAGATTATATTGAGTCTTCAGTGGTGGATTAGAAGTGACCCCTTACAAGGTCACTTTAGCTCTTTGGGTGGTAATGGTACATTCTAAATTTGTATTGATGGTAATGGTAGCGACATGGTTATGAAAGGCCTGAATGTGATTGGCAGTATAGTCATATGATACATTGGTATAATTGGCATTATTAAATTAGTATTGTTCCTTGAGCTAGAGGATTTTCCCTTTCCATGGTCTTCTATGGGAGTCTTGAATATGGTATGGTAAAAAAAATTCTTTCCTTGTGAATTATCCACTGATATGTCACCTTGTTCAATAAGGTCCTAGATGAGGTCTTTAAGTCTCCAACATGATGATGTTTTGTGTCCCTTTATATGATGGTACTCACAAAATTCATTGTCATTCCACAAAACTAGTTTGACTAGCATTGGTTTGTATGGTTTGATATCTAGTAGTTGAATGACATTGTATTGCAAGCATTTCTTCAAGACTGATTCAATGGGTTCCCCTAAGGGTGTGTATTCTTGTTTTGGCATGTTTTCTTGTGAGAGACATCTATGTTGTTGATTGTTTTGGACTACATTTGTCATTTGTTCATGACTTGGTGTTGGATTTTTTTTTGTGGAAGGACCTTTAAGGTTAATGGTGGGGTGAACTGTGTTAACCATTTTAGCATCAACTACCCCATCATTGGTTATATTTTTGTTCCTAGACCAGAATTTACCCTTGTCATTAGGAGTATTTTAGTTTTCTTTGAAGATATTGACTAGTCCTTTTACAACAAGAGCTTTCTTAATAGAGACTCCCTTTTCAATGACATCTTCAAATGTGTTACAACAATGGATTTGAATTTGAATCATCAATTCTATGTTGAGGTTTTCTACAAAGATGGAGACCAACTATTTTTCTAGTATGTGACAAGGAATTTTGTTGGACATAGTTTTCCACCTTTAATAAAATGGTGTGACTCCCCTTCCTTTTGTTTGGTTTTACATAATTTTTCTAGGGTCATGTCACTTTCAATGTTATAGGCAAAGTGTGTAATAAAATTGTCAGCTATTTTGTTCCATGTTCCTATCCCAAGAGGAAGATGTGTGAACCATTCTAGAGCCTGCCCTAAAAGGCTACATGGAAATAATATCATCAAGTATGCAGGCTCAAAATCAATGTCCATACATGCAGTGTTAAACTCCCTTATGTGTTCCATTGGATCTCCTTTCCCCTTATACTTGTTAAAGATTGTAATTTTGAAGTGTGGTGGGAATTCTATCAAAGGGATAAGGACATAGTTCCTCCATTGAGTATGTTTTCCTTGTTGTACCCACTTGCATGTTTTCCATTTGTTTTTGCATCGCTTTCATTTTTTGCATCAAAGTTTCCATGGGTGATGGTTGCATGTTTGATTGACTTTACACAAGAGGGTTGGTTTTTGTTTTAAGTGTGCTGAGATGGTTGTCTAACAAATTTTGGTTTTGAATGTTGGATGTAAATGTTGGATTTGGGTTGGTCTTTTATTGCAAAGGATTTTGATTACCTTGTTGGAAGTGATATGTGAACATGTTATTGGTATTGGTATTGGTTTGATATTGTGGTGGGGCTTGGTTGGTGTGTTGAGGTTGTGGTATGAAGTTGAGGTTTGGGTTGACATGTTGTTGTGATGGAGGTTGGTTTGTGTTCAAGTTTAACCCAAAAGACATGTTGGTGTTTGGTGTAGTGTTGGTTGTTTGGGTTTGTACTCTTGATGTGACAATGTGTATCCTTCTTGTTTTGCAAGTGGTGGGTTTGGGTTTTGATTTGTGTTTGTGTTGATGGATGATGCGATATTTTGGGTGGATGTTGTGCTAATGGATTTGTGAAAGTAATACCCATGGTACTAGAGGATGAATTAAATGAATTACTAAATGTTAGAGTTATTCCTTGAGATGTTATATGTGTTTTCTTGGTTCCAAATGTTGGAGGAGAGGGGATGTGTGTAGTTGTCACATTATTTGTTGTTCCCCTAGTGTGCAATTTTTGTGAGGATGATTGAACTTGTGAAAATGTATTGTGACCAAGACCTTGATTTTGTTTTTCTACAATTATGGAAGTGTCAAAATCAAAGCAGAGCTTAGCACCTTTCTTGGAAAGTGCAAGAAAACATTTATTAGTATCCACATTGACTAGTTCCTCTACAATTTACACTATCTTAGGATGTTGGGTGGCTTCTTCAATTTCCTAAAGTGTTAGATTTTGGTTAACCTCCTTCAATGTAAAATTGTTAAATGGATTCATTGTTTCACTTTGTATTGGTTGAGGTTGGTTTGATGTTGACCCAAAGTTCATGTTGCTAGTCGGATTGATATAGGGGTCATGTGAGTTATCCATGTATTTTCATTTCCTTTGTGATCTAGTCAACACCATATAAGACTTGTGACCTTTGGATGTTGAGACTTTTGAAAAATATGCAACTAAGATGAAGATGTAAACTAAGGATGAAAATGGAAGATGATAATGACACTATGCTATGTTTTTGGATTTTTTGGACTATAAGGATGACAATGCAAACTACATCCAAGTTTTTGATATGAAAGAATGGTGATGAATCTATGACTATGATTGGTATGCAAAGTGCTAATGGAACTATGACTATGACAATGCTTGGATTGGGTATGCAACCTTGAACCTTAAAAGAGGATACTAAGCACACTATAATGAACCAAAGTAACGACTCTAAATGTCAAGACCTCAAGAGGATAAACCAAGATGATGATGATGATGATTGATAAAAGGTGAACCTAAACTAGACACATGATTTGTAGGCCCAACCTAAAGATAGGATAGATGAGAGGTATGATAAGGCAAGACATCTAAAAAATGAGACTAATGGTTTGCCCAAGAGTATGATAAGCTTCATAATCTCAAGACTCAAATATGACGTTGAAATGAAGCTAATCTATATAGTATATGCAAACTAGGACTATATAAGATGACCTAAGGTGAATGATGAAATAATATGAATGGATTAACTAGACCTAAACAAGTCTCTGATCTGAGTATACAATCACATTCTATAAGAAAACTAAAAGTTGGTTGTATAGATATTACCCAAAAAAAATTGATCCTAACAATTGTGTTGTTCTAATTTTTTACCCTAATTTGATATTTTAAAGGTTTTTTTCCATTTTTTCTAAGTTAAAATTTGATCATAGAACACTACAAACACTTGAAAATCATATTTGGCTGATTTTGACTCTTTGAATTCTTGGTAAGTGAATATGTTTACAATTTTTCTTCCACAAAACTTGCTTAACCTTGGTTCACAAACAAACACAACCTAGCTAGTAGTAATAGGGGTTATCTAATAAAGTTGGTCTTACCTCACCCTTAGGGGAGTAATGTAATCCGTGAATGTGGAGTGGGTGAAGCTAGAGTATGCCAAGGTCATGGACCACCTTAATACCTCTCGCCTTGAAATGAGAAAATCCAAGCTATTGTAAGGTGTGCACTCTTGGTCTCCTTGTGTTGTCCAACACAATGCTTGGGTTCGTGACATGGCTTAATCGCCTCTTATGGATTCAATAACTCTATCAATTGTATCAGGCATTAGCAATTCGATATTTTGGTGCAATGACAACCATCTACGCAACAATTGGTATCAGAGCCTGGGTCATGGGTTCAAACCTTTCTCTTGTGTTAGGAGATTGTTGCAAGGTGTGCACCCTTGGTCTCCTTGTGTTGTGTAGCATAGTGATCAAGTTCTTGACATGGCTTAAATTCCTCCTGTGGATTCATTAACTTTTGCGGTTGTATCAAGCATTAACAAGCCGATATTTTGGTGCAACAATCGTCTATGCAACACAAACAAGGAACCTTGCCACCTCAACAAAGAATCATATGTGGTAAGTAACTTCTTGAGACGATGCTATCCCAATGCACCAACAATAGAAGATGACCAAAATAGGTCTTAGGATATAAAATAATGGTTTCTAGTGGGGGACTACTATGAACACCAGTTCAGATGTGAGACAATAAAGAATATAATCAACCCATGTGTGGTCTATACACCCACATCATAATTGACATGCAAGGTATAACTTCACCAAATAAATTTACTAACTTTCACCTTCACCCCTTTAATATAGCCCACTGAGAAATGTGCTTGAGGTCATACCCTTTGAGTTCTCTGTTAAGATGTGTCTCAAAGGCATTCCTTGCTACTAAAAGAAAAAGAGTTTGCTATGTGTTTCCCATGCACCCAAGATCACATGAAGTGCAAGGAGGGAGGATACACACACACCAATCTAGGATTTAACACAACAAAAGACACTTGTTCTTTTTAAGCACCAATTCCAAATGTTCCTAATTTAAAAATCATAAACACACAATGAAACCCTACAAGAAATTGGAATAGTAATTTTGTATCAGATGTCTTCTCCCAACAATTGCCACAAGCTAAAAATTAGATATCAGTAACAAAAAAAATTGCATGCTATTAATGTGATTCCATGATCTGATTATTTTGTTATATTTTTTACCCCAAAAAAAAAATCGAAGAAGATACCCTTGATAAATTTTTGATAAATTTCTAAAAATCTAGAAAAATTCCTTAATTTAAGCCCTAGGGAGCAGATTTATGAAGAAGTACTAATTTTTAAAAATCTAATTTTATTTTAATTATTTGAGGTCAAAATAAAAAATGTAAACAACAAAACCCTTGTAGAATTCTGAGAACTTTCCAAAACTACACAAATTTCTGAAAATTTTATTGATTTGTGACCACAATTTAAGATTTATGAACAATCATAAAAACATGATAACTTGCTCAAAAATGTTGATCTGAAGCTAATTTTTTGAGTGTAAGAAAGTATGAGATGATCTTTGACCTTCACTAAAAACCTAGAAAAAAAATTGTAGCCGCTTGGGAGATATGATGAAATCTTTGGAAATTACTAAAAATAGCATAACTCACTCAAAAATGTCGACTTGAATCTAATTTTTGGAATGTAGGCTTCTGATATGGTCCTTGGCCTATAGTAAAAATCCTAAAAAAAATCACAATAGTTTGAAATTTATGATGAAATATTTGGAAAATCCTAGGGTTTTGTCTTCAACCTGATCTACACAAGGTTAGTCTTGAAATTTTAAAATAAAACAACAAGATGAGGTTAGAAAACCTCAAAAGATAAATATAAAATTTAGTTATGTTCAATTCAACATAAGGAAAATTCACTGCCAACAATTCACTACCGAAAATTCACCGCAATAAATTTCACCACGAGGAAAATTCACCACCAACAATTCATTGTTGCAGAAAATTCATCGCATTAACTTTTTTAATATATATTTCCAAGACTTTGGATTTTTTTTGTAAAAGAATAATGGAGGTTTGTATTATTGTTATTAATGCGATGAATTTTCCACGACGGTGAATTGTTGGTGGTGAATTTTTCTTACGGTGAATTTGTCATGGTAGTGAATTTTCTTGCAGTGAATTGCTAGTGGTGAATTTTCTAATGGTGAATTGCTAGCAGTGAATTTTCCTAGAGTCGTTCAATTCACATCAGGTTCACCAAATATAGATTAGGTAAATTAAGGTAAAATCATGAATCAATGATAGCAACCATAAAATTACCTAAATCCAAGCCATGCAGACCCTAATCTAACAATGAAGCACAAATGCCAATACAAATCAAATAATAAAGCAATAAACCTCAATTCCTATGCCATAGTTGAATCACCTCCATTGTTCTTCTCCATCTTGTTTTGTTTTCTCTTAGATTTATAGTATGCAAGATATTTGATAAGCTTGATGTTGATGCAAGATAGCTAGATCTCAAGATAGTGAAACTTCAAAGATGATGGTACTTTGATGATGAATGATATGAGTGATAGGAAAATATTATAGATTGTGGTTGTCCAAGATGAATGATATGAGTAGAAAAATATTGAATATTGTGATTGACCTTGAAATGAGGATGATGACTTTCTTTTATAGATCCTAATTCAAATGAAGGGTTAGGATTGAGAGATGATGTATCATGATCAATGGATGAGATTAATTGAAAGGAAAAGAGATAAGGATAGGAAGAAGGGACCACGATCCAAGAAATTAGAATAAGAGATAGGGCTTAGAAAAAAAAAAGGTAAATTAAAGAATTAAAACAATTATTTAATTTAGGGAATGGTGAGATGAATAATCAAATAATAAAAATTATTATTTAATTATAAAAGAAGAGGTGGAATGCTAAATATTAAATAATTAAAATAATTATTTAATAGAGAGTGGATGAAAATGAAAAATAATTAAATAATAAAAACCATTATTTAATTATAAGGGAGAGGAAAATGACAAAATAATTAAATAAATATAATTTATTTAATTATGGAGGGAAAAAGCTAGTGAATAATTAAATAATTAAAATAATTATTTAATTATAGAGAGAAGGATAATTAGTGACATAATTTAAATAAATTTTATATTTATTTAAATTAATCAAAAAGGAATAAGGATAAAGTGAATTAATTAAAAAATTAAGAATTATTTAATTAATAAAAGAATATGACACTAGAGAATAATTAAATAATTAAAAATGTCTAATTATGTTAGGAAGTAGGCAAATTAATGATAAAATGTTGCTTGCAGGCTTGAAATTTTTTTTAGTGTCTACAATAGTAATATAATCTATATGGTGAATCAAATTCATCAAGATAGTTTTTTATTTAGTAAAAAAGGGGGATTCAATTAAAAAGAAGTGATTTTATCAATTAGCAACTAAAACATGAGTTTTTTAAAAATGACCTAGTACAAAAACTTGGTAAATTTTGAACAAACATAAAATAAAAGGTGAGAAAGATCTTATGGTTTAGCTTAACACTTCCAATAGGATGAGATTGGTTGAGAGAGAGTTTTATTCATGCCATATGAGTCATGTGTCTATAAATGCCTAAAATTCAATGATGATATGGAAAATCCAACTCATGACCCATGTGGCATGATGGATTTTTCCTCATATCATTTTTCATCTTAATACAATTCCTTATGCATATTTAGAACATTCTTCCATGTGTTTTCCATCCTTGTTAGCCACATACCTAGCTTGCACATCTACTTTCCCCTCTGAGACTAACCTTTTGAATCTTTTTCTATAGGGGTGTCCAAAATATCTTAGGGTCACCTAGGTGACCCATGTTAAGTTCTAGGATCGAATAGGTGACCTACCCTAGTAAAAAAAGTGACCCACCTTTAGAGAGGGGCAACCTTGGCATATTTTGTTGGTACATGAACCTTCTATTTTATCGTTTGATTGATAATAATATCGATTCTTGATGCTAATAATTACTCCTCTTGACCATTGATATTCTCCTCTCAATTTTATTTCATCTCCCCTATGATTGCCAATTCCTTTTCCTATTTAAGTGACCCTATCCTCATTCATCTAAGAACCATTCTTTTGTGAATAGAGATAATTGAAGAAAAAAAAATCAACAAGTGCATTGAATAGAATGGAAGGATTTATGCTAACTTGTTAATTCTTTTTTATAAGCTTTGCATATATTCCTTTAGGAATAAGATCCACCTTTATAAGTTTGTAAACCATTGTGCAAATCCAAATCCTATATCTCTCACAGTCATTCTCTAACCTCCCTTACATAGTATAAGAAACTTATCAAGCTTCCATCCTTCCAATAAATCCCCAATATTTGCTTAAATATTAGATATTCCCTTCCATCAAGAGGAGAGCTCAAAATCTAGAGAGAATAATAAGTGAAAATAAAATCTATATCCCTTGAGGGTGTCATTCATGACAACACCAATTTTTTTAAGCTTCAAATAGGTTCAATGTTTCATATCCATTTAAGATAGTTTTTCATTTTCATAGTATATTAGAGTAGTAACTAGTTCACCAAATTTTATTGAGGATTATAACATTATGTTATTGATTTTTGGTTAGATCATAATTCATTTAGTTTCTTAATTTATATAGAATTAAATTATTTTCTATAATAAAATTTGAACATAAAATTCTTCATTTTCATTTGCTTCAAACTCTACAAATTGTAAAATAAAATAAAAAATTCATTCTTCATTAGCATTTAGATCAAAACCAAAACAAGAATCCAAAGACATAGAAATTGTGTTTAGGGAAATTCAATTGAAATAATTTATCCATATTCATTAAAAAAAAAAAAAGAGAATTTATTTTGCACATGGCTAATTAGATCATACTATTTTTAGGAAAATACAAAAAAGATAGAATACATTTATTTTATAGCCTTCATATTAATTCATTTAGATAAATCATTACAACTTATGAAAACACAAACAAGGAATCAAAATCCATCAATAACATCACAAGGCATTCACCAATTGAACATGAAACAAATTTAACTTTAAAAAATAATCCAACAAATATTGATAACTTTAAGAAACCACCCATCAAGAAAAGATATAAAATCCTAGTGAATATATTTCATTTTTTTGGAAAAAATATTAATTTCTAATGGTGAATCTTTCTTTTTTTTTGAAAAAATAATTAATTTTATTGGTGATTTATTTTAAACCACTATAATTTTGTAGAAAATCTTGGTGAATCTTGGAAAATAATAGGAAAATGCATTACTTATAATGGTGAATGCTTCCACTTAAAAAAATTATTCATGGAAAAGTAGGGGATCAAGGCTAGAAATGATCTATGGGTTTAAGGGGTAGACTCTATAATATTTAGTTGCCACCATTGATTTAAAATATAATTTAACGACCCTCATTGTATTCCACGAGGTAAAATGTACCCATGATCTTCAATTCTCATGGGGCCTAAAATTTCTTTTATTTCAAGCGTCACAAGCATCACATATTACAAGTACATTTTACCTCACGAAATACAATGAGGGTTGTTAGATTATATTTTAAATAATTGAGACAACTAAAGATTATAAATATGGCCCTAAAGCAACTAATAATTATGATATACTATTGGAAAATCAACTTAGATTTCTACTATAACATAAAATTTAGGTAAAACTGATCTAATCATGTATCGAATATTGTGGCAAAATTTTAAGTTAAATTTTTTAATAAAATAAATTCTTTGGTGATTTAAATAAGACTAAAACAAAATTTTGTAAAAATGTGGCGATTCAGGTCCTTTTGCAACTTGAACTATTAGCCAAATTTGGATTCCCAAATTACAACTATTAGCCAATTGACAAATATCAGCCACTAAAAACTCACTACCAACAAATATCAAACAATATTAACAATTCAATGTCAAATGAATCCAAATGAAAAATCACATTAAAATGACTAGATCTTATGTTATCTATTCCTGATTGTCCTTTTATGCTCAATGTGTCTTGGAATTAAATAAAACTAGAAAAATGTATTTTTAAAAAGAAATCAAAGAGAACTTTCTCATACAAAAAAATACAACTAAAGAGAAAACTCAAGAACAAGTAGATATTCTTAGAAAAATCCAAGAATACAACAAGAGAAGGTGCATGAGAGAAGACTTCCACACAAGATAAATTTATCTCTTAGAGGATCTTATTGAACTAGAAGAGCAAAGACTAAAAAAATTATATCTCTTTGCAACTAACTAGCTTAATAGGATTAGGGATAGTTACTTTCCAAATCATATTAGAATAACAATAACATCCTCACTTCAAAGATTCACAAGAGAAAACCTCATATACCAACCATTCTCTTTCAAATAAAGACCATAGTCTACCACCAGGTACTCTTCCTCACGAGATGAGTGAACCAATTAGTACGACCCACACTCCAAACAATCATACCATTGGTATCCACAAGATTCTCCTTCCACACAAAGAGAGTAGTCCAATAGATTCTCCATAGTTTGACTAGATTTTTCTATATGAGAAAGAGTAAACTAGTGTTTACAATAAGTGAATTTGCAACATGTGTTGACCTGAGTCCATCTCATTCACTTTGGTGATGATTTAATTGTAACATCAAATATTTTGATGAACCTAATATGAAGGTAAAATCCTTATAGTTAAGCTCTCTTGTCCTCTATCTTTCCCTTTATTTTTATCTCATCCTCCATGTCCTTTATTTTTCATCCCATTTATTCTATGGTACCTATGGTACCCTCAAATATATCAATATTGATAGTACAATAAGAAAAAAGTCCCTCTAATCAAGTTATCCCTCCTTTGACTTGTATATCCCCCTCATTAATCATATTACACCTATAACAAATAGGTATGATTACAAAGATACTAACTCAAATGGAGGGAGACTAAAGCATAAAAAAAATTCCCACTCAAACCATGACTTTACCACCTATGATAACACTGCATGGGTAGATATCAAGGCCCAATGTTATAATCAAAATTGTGTGCAAGAAGATAACAGAGAATGCTATTTTGTTTTAGTTTAATGGATATAGTTGTACAAGTTGATATTGAGGTTTATTACCTCTAAATGGATCTTATTGATCTTGAGAAACATGAACAACCCTCAACTCTTTTTTCTAAACAACAAAAACAACCTAGAGATGAGACTCAAAAATTAATAGAAAAAATGACTAATGGGTCCACTCAACCCATAAATTTTGAACTACAAGACTAACCTCAAGGTGGAAAAATGAAAAAAATAAGATATTAAACCTCAAAGGTAATGATAAAAAATCTAGTCTAAAGAATCAAGACCCTTGAAGTTGGGGATGCTAAATGACCACCAAATAACCTATCCCAAGAATCCAAAAAACCAAGATCTTTAAAGTGTCATCCTTGCACTAATCATTTTACCATCAATTTTAACAAAAAAATCAAGGGGTAGCTTAGCCACCCTCTATATCAATTTTTACTTATGCAATATGAGTAACGGAGGCTTCAAATCTCCTCTACCCTCATCTTTCAATATGACAAGCCTCACTTAGTCAAGTGGGATACTTTTGATATAAAATTATAATAAAATGAGATTTTCCTAGTTTCTAATTGTTAAACATGCATTTTCCAATTTATCTAATTTTATTTAGTTATCAAAAACCTAGCATGACCTTCCAAATGAAACCCCTATGAAAGTATCCACCCATGTAGTTCATATTTCTAGGGACCACTCCCACAAATGATCACTTCCTTAGAACATATTTCAAATATCTTAAGGAGAATCTAGACCATGTGGTTCATTGCATCATGTTGGCAATGACCTTTCCCCAAAATTTATGAGTTCAAAGAGATAGGAAATCCCAATTCGCACATCAAGGCTTATATTATAGTAGTGCAAGAACTCCCTTGGAATGGGGTCATTGCAAGGATTTTTCTAGAATCTAGAGGATGAAAGGAAAGATAAGTGCAAAAATATCTTCCAAACATGGATCTAAGTAGGAGAGTGTTTCAAATCTTTGTTACAAATATTTAAGCTATTACAACTTATATGCATATTCATAAATTAAATTTCAGATTTAAACACATAAAATCATAACACATATTTACATGGGAAAAAAAATTCGGGAAAATATCCACAAACGAAAGATAATATCAACTTTATTATCAATAATAAAGTGGTTACAATACAATAACAAGTCTATGCTCTTGCAAGTGTCTTTACACTAAGATCAAGACTAGATTGCTATTTTGGAAAGTGGAAATTGTAATTGCACTCAATTATAAAGTTTCATCATAATAACTTGTTAGGAGGTCTAATAATTTATTTATTTTGGAGGATTATTTATGTAATAATGAGCTACAATAAAGTTCCATTCTAGGAGGCTTCATGCATAGACTTCTAGTGTTTTTACATAATAATACAATAAATGGATGAGAGTATAGTTCAATGAAATGCACTATGATCCTCTCTCCATCTTGGTGAAATCTCACATAAGTTACATATATACCCTCTAATTTTCTCTTTACCACATCTTACTTATAACTTGACACATTTTGGTTCACATTAGTTGACATCTTAGATTAAGAGTCTATGGTAAATGGTCCTAAATTTTTCATCTAATTCACATCAAGTCACATCTCAATTTGAGATCCACTAATTATTGTTCATTTTCCTAAGTCTTCATGGTACTTGCTCCTATGGATCAACTTTAGTCATAGTTCAACATCAAAATTTAGGTACACAAGCAACTTCCAAATTCATTCATCATTTGTCATATCTTGAGGGATTTTTATTCTATGACTTTTCTTCTTCACATATTTTGAGAGACATCATCATTGAATATAGATGCATGATTAAGAATAATTATCAAGACCTATTTCATGTTTCACATTTCTCCTAAATTGTACATAAGGGACAGTGTTAGTGTAATTATTTAATTGCACTTTATTATTTAATTTTACTTTAAAGGTAAGCTATTTTTTTAGTTAGGTAGATAAGAAAAATGAGTACTTGTAAAATCCTTCTTTCATGAAGTATTTATTTTTTCCTTTTCTTCTCAAATTTGAAAATATTGATAAAGCAATCTCTTGATCTTATATTTTCTACCTCTTCCTCATCCTCAACAAATTTGGATACTTGAGGCTATATAATGCAACTCATTCCTATCATTCAATAAATATATTTTGATATTAATCTCTCTTATTTTCTCAATATTAGATCTTAGTTGATAATTGGATTATGCACAAATTGAAGGTTACATATAGATTTTTGAATTTTTTTGTAATCACCTAGGTCTGGCCCTATATTCATATTTTCATTAAATCCTACAATATTTTCTTTCAAGCCAACTCAATCAAGATTCAAGCACCTATATAAAATTCCTAAACTCACATATATACAGTTTAAGCATCTTCTAGCTATCTTCTTTAAACTCAATCCAAACTTAGCATAAGAATTATCCTTATTCACTTGTTGATTTAGTTGGTCCAATATATTTTTTGATCTCTTGCTTTCATTAAAAAACCATTTGAGGATATTAGGTTGGAGATTAATTTAAGTTTTATTAATTGTAATAATTTAATGATTTTATTAATTATATTTTTATTTTGTTTAATCTTATAAATTTTATTGTTTGGTAAAGGCAAAGAATAAATAGATGATTTATCTAACACGTGGTTGACATCTCAAGATAGATGGATCATATCATAGTAAGGGTGGATAAAACCTACTCATAATATACACACATGTTTGGTTTGCCATGTATTATTATAAAGAAAGGCTTATGGTCACACCATGTTGCACCATAATAAATATAAATTATAATTATTACCCCTTGCATGCAAAATGGTTGGAGGATGATTGAAGGGAAAAGCCAAATTTAGTAGCATGGCTAAAATTTTAAGTATTCTACCATCCCATATTTATATAAGATGGTTCCTCATATGGCCTTTCATTTTAATTCTCATAAGGAAATTTTATGATAAGATGGTAGCAGAGAGTAGCAGAAATAGGAAGGAGACAAAATGAGTAAGAGATGAAGTGGAGTAGATAATACAAAAGAAAACATGTAGAGATAGGGAGGACACTAGTAGAGTGGCGAAGGTTTGAGGAAAATAAATAATATTTTGATATTCATAAAAATGTGTCATAGAAGTTATGCCAAGAGAGTAATTTTGTGGATGAATTTTGAGTTGGGAGCTCTACAATTGATGGTTTGAGTTATCCTTTGTATGTGTAACTTGGTCACTCCTAGTGGTCTTTATTGTTTTCATATCATATTTATTGTTGGATTTTTTAGCTTTCATTTATATTGCCTCAACTGGTTTCAACCTAGCAATTTTACGAGTGTTGACAGTGTGACGATTTTGAACCATGGCTCCTCTGAACAAGTGTCCCAAGAAATTTGTGCCAAAGGTTTTCTATGAGGTACATCTTTTGAATCTCTAATGGATGTGGTTCTTCCCATCCTTGAATTTTATAGTGCTTGTCAATTTCTAGAAAAAAATACTCTTATTGATTACTTTCTAGGAAGAACTCCCCCTAAAAGCATTCTTCAAGAATGGGTGGCCAATTATTGGACCCCACATGGGGTTTGTTTAAAAGGTGTTCAAAACCTCACTAAGGGGTTTTTGATTTTTTTCTTTTTTGAAGTTTGTCATGTCTAGGTCATTTTGCAACATGGCCCTTGGTATGTTCAAGTGTCATTGCTAGTTTTTCAACCATGGACTTAGGACTTTGTAGTATCATATGACAAAAATATTTGTGTGCCTATCTAGCTTGAATTTCCTGGTATCCCCTTGCCTTAATGATTTTTTTGCATGCCATTGCCTCTTCCCTAGGGAAGGTTTTTTATTAGGCTCGACCTAAAAAATGAGTCTACATGGAGATTGACATGTGCAAAGACCTTAAAGAGTTAGTCAATATTCAGATTAGAAACCTTCACCACTCTCAGCAAGTGTTATATTTGAATTTTCCTAATACTTGCTTCCATTGCCAATCCTTCGAGCACAATATTAAGGATTTCCCTTTGGAAGCCCAAGGGTTAATTCCCATCCATGAGTCCCTAACCCTCCTTGTACTTATGAGGCTACCACCACTAAAGTTGACAATAAATAGACAATAGTGATTGGTCGAAAGGGAAAATGTTTCTTTCGTTAGTGTTTAAAGAAAATCTCAATATTTTATTGTTGTACAAACATAACCTGATCTTTCAAACCCTTATGTGAAGGGAAATGAAGCTTTGATTCCCTCTGCTAAGGTTCCCGCTCATCCAAGTTTTTCTCAAACATCTCAACCCACGTCAGTAATTTTATCTCAACCAACAATGTCAGCTTGTCCAATCACCCTATTATGATCTTGTAGCCCACTTGGGTGTTTGGGGATGGTGATTTTGTCTTAGAGAAGAGGAAGAATTCCATGTTAGTGCTTCAATTGGGTTCTCTCTCAACAATTTTTTTACATAATCACTGCTCCACATTGGATGAATTAGGTGGTGATTACATGCAGGACTCCCATTTATGAATTTTCTCCCTTGGAATGTTTGAGGTATCATTGACCTCTCTAGAAAGTATTTTGTGTGGGGCACTTGTTAGAAATATTCTATTATTGATGTTCTTTGTATTTAGGAAGTTGAGATTTTAGGCTTTCCATTTTTTATAACATTTCATGTTATTTGGCCAAAAGTTTCTTTGTTTTCCACCAATCATGATGTTGGTCATGGAAGAGTTGTCACTTTTCTCATGCCATGGTAGCATTCATGTGTGGTGGACCATGGGTTTGATTTGACTCATCAATAGGTATGGAAACTCCTAAATATTGATAATCATTATTTGAAAATAATTAAAGTGTATGTTTCCAATGATGTGGATTGATCTGATATGTGGTAGTGGATTGTGGATCCAATGCCCACAACCACTTGGGTTATGTGTGGAAAATTTAATATGGTTGTAATGGCATGGATTTGCACTTACACAAATTTCCCATTAATTTACCCTTAAGGACCTTAGCTTTACAAGTACGATGATGCAAAAACCCACTGCCTTCATCCTAATTTTTTCCACGTTTCCTTATCATTTTGTATCGATGGAGGAAATTTTTTCAAGGACACACACATGACATTCTATCATCCTGATAGATTCCTACATCTAGAATCAACATAAACATTACACATCATGATTTCCTATGGAGGTAACATCTCCTGTCGACTCTTGACTGACAAAAAATGACTCTTTTCCTCCATTTATACTTTCAAACTTCATTCTATTAGCATTATTTTCATTATCACATATTGGTTCTTTCACTCTCAAGCTAATTCTCTCATTCTTGCAACTCTTCTTGATCATTCTTGCTTCACTCTCATTATCCCTTACTATTATTGATTTTCTACTTGGTCTCTACATTGTCTCTTTGCTTCAACACCATCATAATTGTAGGTTCACAAAGCTCTACCTCCTTGGCATGGTGGTGTCATCTTTTTACTTCCTCTGTCAGCCTTGAATGCTCATAGCAAGGAAGGTGACATTGTGTCTTTTCATTTATTTGCATCTATCATCTTGTAGAGTATCATTCAAGTTGTCATTGCTCTCTACTTCTTGTTTCATTTTTATTCTCTCCTTTATCACTTTTCTCTATATCATTGTATACTGGTTTTTCATGGAGGTGGGAACACCAAAATGGGGGTTTGACTAAGGTAGACCTCGAAACACAACCCAACACTTTTTTTGTTTCTATGTGTGTAGGTGCAAGTTCATCATTTTGGAGCTATAGCTAGAGAACTAGACCATATATGAGTTGGCTCTCTCTCTCTTTCTTTGTCATTTGATCATTAGAATAGCTTTATAGTATTTTTTTTTTGTACTTATTTCTTCATTTTCCTATTAAACTATTAAACTACAAAACTCCAACATGTGGGTCATAAGTATACCTTGTGTGTTTCTAATCATTATTTGACCCTCTATTTGTATAGGATACCAATGTGTCCCTAAGACTCCAACATGAAACACTAAAGTTCAATTCCCATACTTTCATCCTCAGACAAAGAGTTGTTTGATTCATAGTCTAAGACCCTTGCAGTGTGCTCACTTGGTTTCTAAAAACACTTGTCATTAGCATAAGGGAACTGACTCCTATTTTCCCTTCCTTTTTAGCTTGTCTCTCCCTTCTTTACCCATTGATCAATATAAGTTAGTTTAGGGCAGTTCATTCCTTGAGGCTCTCTCGTGACCTAGAGCCTTGGGGGTGATGAATCCCCCTTCTCTACATTTTTGTTGAGCCCGATGTGAAGTTATTATTTTCATTTCTTCATGTCAAAAATATTTCTCTCATGTCTTGGGTGTGTTACAAATTTATGTGTCGTGAAGATTTATAAGCTTTACGACTCATTCTACAACCTTTGGGCACATGGTTAGAAGGATTTTGCAACATATAGAGATGGATTCTAAGAAGATAATTGGTCCTACCTTTGAGGAAGTAATTTCAAGGATTTGTACTAGATTCTACAACCCCTTTGGAGAAGCCGCCACACATTTTCCTACCCCTCCTACTTCTTTGTTTGCTTCATTTGTGGAGGAAGATAATGCTCTTGAGGTCCTTGCAGGGAAACTTCTTTCCCTAGATAGAAGACTTGGGGAGTTTGAGAAGTATTTGGAGAAATACAAAACTCTTGCTAAAGCCACTACGATTATTAATAGATTGAGAGATATGTTGGATAAGGACTGGATAGGTCTAGAATTGTTAATAGATTGAGAGCTATGTTGGATAAGAATCGGGGAGGTCTAGAATTTCTTTGGGGCCTTGTGGACACTCATTTCCTGGATTACAATCCTAATTCAAGCGTTGCTTGAGACCTTGGCTCTAAGACCATTGAGAGACAACTAGAAGTCTCGATGCCTAGGGTGTCGGTATGTATGAACGAGATTGGCCCTTCTTTTAACACCACCTCTGGTCCTCAAGCGACCTCCACCATTAAAGTAAGCAAGGTACCCTTGGGTTTTAGTTTCGCCACTCTTAATTCTCCTAGCGGTAATCCTGGGGCCCATACAGGTCCCGATAGTGGGGTCTTGGTTGGTATGAGGGCTGGTGGATTTGGTGGTGGTTCCACTGGTCCTATTTCATCATATGGCCCTATCTTAAATGATTTATTATAGATTATGGGACAAATTTGAAACTATTTGGTGAACCTTTTTGCCTCTTCTTCTCAACCAATGTTTCAACCTTTATTTTATTGTAGTCCTCTATCTATTTCTATTTTGAACACTCTTATCCCTCAGGGGATGGAGATTCTAAAATTTGAAAAGTATGGTGGTCGTGGTGACCCTTAGATGCACATTTCAATGTATAATGCTATGTGCACTGACTTCTTCCACCACAATGCTTTGATGACAAATATTTTTCTGTGATCCCTTAAGGACGCCACCCTTGAGTGGCATTGCAATTTTTCGGACAATTCTGTCTTTTCGTTTGATTAGTTGGTGATTAGTTCCTAAGGTAGTTCCAAGCTAACATTGAGCCGAATATGAATTTCTCTAATCTCATCCAATGCAAGAAAGGGGACCATGAAAAGATAACTAACTTCATCACTCATTATCAAGCATTATTTTCATAAATCTCTTATCCTTTACCTAATTTTGATGTTCAGAAGGTCTTCATCGGGAACTTATAGAAGCAGTGGCAAGAAAAGTTTTCCTTGATGAATTATCCTTCCTTTACAAATCTATGTGCAGCACTACATGATATCAATAGATAGTCACTTAGTTCAAGTGTTCATCCTCATGCTCCTTTCTCGATACCCGATCTTTATTGTTGGTTTCTTGCAAGAACAAGGCTATTGCAAACGTGGTCTCTACATCTAAAGACAAAGGCCTAGGATGCATTAGAGATTTTAAAAAACTATCTAAATCTTATATTTCCATTTTGAAAAAATTATTAAAAGATAAAGTTATGACATTGCCAGAATCTTAACCTCTAATCGAGCCATATCCTGAGTGGTATGACATGCAAATTTTTTATCAATTCCATCGAGTTCATGGAAATGAAACTGAGCGACGTGTGCACATGTATCACAATATTCAAGACCACGTCGATGATGTGACTATCTATCTCGATGGGAAGAAATAAAATTATAATAAATCTATGGCCAAGGCTAATAGTGAGTTGCAAATTTATACTAATTCATTTCCCCCTCTCTCTGTAAACTTAGTTACACAATCTTCTACATCTTCTGAGCTAGTTCCATATGAGTACATGAACATGGTCTCATTCATGTGTATCCCTCCTATTAAAAATTCGAGTGCAATTTCTGATATAACTTTCACCTCACATGATGAGCCACTAAATAAAGAGCCTTCCCTATTATACATTCTTGCTAAGATTAATGGCAACATCATGATTGGCATCTTAGTTGATTCAATGAGTCAAGTTAATGTGATAATGGAGGAAAATATATTTATAAATAGTTTGCATAAGGAGAGATAAAAAGAGTCACAAACCACTCTCCATACCCATGATGGACTCTCTATTACCCCTATGGGCGCTATTTCTTTATCAATCTTGGTAGGACCCAAGGCTGTTGACGTGTCATTTGTTGTGATCCTAGAGTCTAACCTATTAAGAGTTAGGCTAGGAATTCCATGGCTATCCTCTATGAATGGAATTTCCTCTATAGTCCATAAATTCTTAAAGTTCCCACATGTAGGCACTGTGTACATGGTGCATGAACTGGTTGTCAATCATTGGTGTCATGTGGGGGCTTCTCACTATATCACTTTTGGCTTGCCCTAGTCAGACCACTCCCTCCTAGGGGATATTTTTTATATAAGGCTTATGTTAAATATAAGATTGGGGGCTCAGTGCCAAAGGTTAGCTATCTAGTGTCTCCTTATGTTATTTTTGTAAGAGCCTCTATGATAGCACAACAACAAGTTGCTTCTTCTTCCTCGCCCAAGGGAAAGGGGAATCTTACTCATGCTTTAGATCCTTCTCCTTTTATTTCTATAGTTCCATCTAATTTTTCTTCTCATCTTGTTGTGGCATCTTTGACTCCTGCTCTTGTGCCTCACATGGGAAGTGCGATGGTGCCCACATGGAAAAAAGTGAAGTATCAAGTTTTTGAGCTTCTTGTGCTACCAATGGTTCCTTGACCCACTATTTATGACAAGGGAAAGTATTCTCATGGGGTTGTTCTAGCGTCTTAGCCTCTGTAGCCTCCTACTATTCTTCCACCTATTCCCAGGGTAGTGGACAGGAAGAGGCCCACCGCCAAGGAGCCTGTGCTTGTTTATCCTCCTATGATTGTTTCTAATCATGTGCTTCCTCCTCTTGCTCCTACCCATGAGACCATCCTTCCATCGCAAATGGTTGTGGAGGATACTCCTAGGTTGAGTAGCAACATCTAATCTCTTCTTAGGACATGTCTTCTAGTGCTCAAGCTCATGTAAGTGGATTGCATGTGAGCACAAGTGTAGGCAAAAGGCTCTGGTCACATAGCATGCCACCTTGTAGAAGATGGAGGGGGAATCAGTGGTGTCTATCTCTGCATCCTCTTTTATTGTTATAATTTCTCTTGTTGATTTTTCTTTGGTTCCTATTGCCTTTTTCTTCCAACTCCTCTAATGGGTCCCAATGATGCTCACCCCAAAAGGGTGCAAGTTTTCATCACTCCCTCCATGAAGCCCCCTCTCTTGATGTCCCTCCCTAACATTCCTCCTTTTTCATAGCCTATTGAAATGCCAAATACAACAGTGGTGTTTTCTATGACTTTGTATTCTTCCTCCTCCACCTCTACTTCTTCTATGGGGATTCACATCCTCTTTTGAAGTGAAAGTTGGAGGATGACCTCACTATGAGTGGAGGTTCAAAGAAGGGTTCACCTTATTCAAAAGTTAGTTTTGTCTTGGCTTGCACTATCCTTGTGATAGAGGCAGCGCTCACATCCCTAAATTTTGTCACTACCCCTTTTGATGAGGTTGGAAATGAATCTCAGGAGCCTCACCCTTCTCCCACCTAGTTGTAATAAGGAACTCCTGGAAAGTGCATGTTCAATTCGGTGGATGAGATCCCAACTCTATCCTCGATCTTTCCAAGATCAATGATTTTTTCTTCACAAGATCTCGGTAAAGAAGACCTTGAGGGGCCTTCTTCCTTGGCCATTGTTGCAGGTGAGTCAGAGGGTACTACCCTTACTATCCCACCCTTGCAAGCCCATCTTCCCTCCCCTTACAATCATCTAGATTGGGAGAAGGATGACCATTTGGTCGATGAGGACTAGGGTGGTGCCTCTTCTACATCTATAGATTATATTTGTTTGTGTGTTTATGTGCCCTCATGTTTTTTATTTTTGTGTTTTTGATCCTATTTGAAGGAATCTTTCTACCCTTGTAGGTACTTGGATATAGGTACAAAAACAATTTCTTGCACTTATTTTATTTGTATCCCCATTCATCTATATGTCATAAAATTTCTTTTCAATATTGGGGACAATGCAAAATGTTGAGTACACTTGAGCCTTCTTCTATGTTGACCCAATTTTTATTCACTTTGTCTTTATATTCTCTTCTTTGTGTTCTGAGAACTTTGGTGATTGATGACCATTCGTGTGTATTTCATATTTTATATATTTATTTGTATCTATGAACAAATTTGACCCTGAATTCTCAAATCCCCATGTCTCTTGATTTCTTTGTTTATGGTTGCTTCTTGATGTTCTGGTTCTTATGTGTTTTCCCTCATGTATGCAACAACATACCACAAATACATATTTCCATGTATCTTGTGACACAACATCGTTGCCTCTTCTTTCTCTCCTTAGGATGTCATGTGCTCCTTTGCACAAAAAACACCATCCTAAGGGGGGCTACCATGTTGTTCTAATTTTAAATAAGGTGAATTCTTTCAAAAGAATTCCTTGATGTAAATTATTCTTTAAAATGAATTCCTTGATGAAAGAATCCATTATTCAAATCTCTCATTTTCCAAAATTTCATATTCTCTTAGGAATCTTGAGTGAAATTTTCTTTTGAAAAGGATTTCGTAAGTGAAAGAGTCTAAAAATTTTCCTTTGAAAAAGGAGCACTTTTTCTAAAATGAAAGATTCTAAAAAATTTCCTTTGAAAAAGGAGCATTCTTTCCAAAATATCCCTTGATGAAATATATTTTACAAGGATTCCTTGATGATAGAATAACTTGCGAAAAATGTGGTGTCTTTTAATTGGAGTGTTCCTTTGATGCCCCCCTTGGTGTCTTGAAGGTTTCCCTATCGAAGGATCACCCTTTGAAAGAATTCTCCTCAAAATAATTGTTTGGTATTTTACAATGTGTGTCTTCTATATGATATTTGATCTCACGCATCTTGGTGTCAGACATCGTATATCTTGGCATATAGCTTTGGGATAGCTTGACTAGACCCGTCTTTTCTGTGACTATCCTGCAACACAGTTTATAGCAGTCACAAGCTTATCTATCTGATGTGTCTTGTGTCTACTGATCAAATTGTCTTATTATGCTGACTTGTGTCTTATTGTGTCTTATGAATTTTTGTCTTATGATTATCTTATTTTGCTTAACATGGTTTACTTGCAACCTAACATGTTTGTGGTGAGATCACAACTAGCTTTACAAGATCAAAGGCTCATGTCATCTTTGCATCTTGGTGGAGCTCCACCTTTTCATGTCAAGGTATGTTAGATTGAAGATATGCTTCCTCAATGATATTGGTGTATTCTCTTCAACCTCTTTCTACTTTAGCTCACATACACACTAACACATATGTTTGCTAAAGTGGGGGTAAAATGTAATGATGTAATTTTGCACCTAGGAAAATTTCCCATTAATTTACCCTTACCTTAGCTTTACAAGTCTAATGATGCAAAAACATGTTTCCTTCATCCTAATTATCCCACATATCCCTATTTTTTGTGTCGATAAAGGAACTTTTTTGGGGGACGCATGCACATTGCATTGTCATCTTGATAAATTCTTGTGTCTAGAATTGACATAAACGTTATGCTTCTTGATTGGATGTAGAGGTAATGTCTCCTTCCAAACCTTGATTAATGAAAAATGACTCTTTTCCTCAATTTATCTATTCAAACTTAATTCTATCAGGATCCTTTTCATTCTCGCATGCTAGTTCTTTCACACTCAAGCTAATTCTCTCATTCTTACAACATTTCTTGATCATTCTTACTTCACTCTTACTCTACCTTGTTGTTACAAGCTTTGTACTTGGTCTCTATAGTGTCTCTTTGCTTCAATGCCATCACCACTACAATTTCATGAACCTCTACCTCCTTCTCATGGTGGTGTCATCTTTCTACTTCCTCTATCATCCTTGAGCGAGCAGGCTCATAGTAAGGAAGGTGGCATTTTGTCTTTTCATTTATGTGCATATGTTGTCTTGTAGAGTAGCATTCAATTTTTCATTGATCTCTACTTCTTGTGTCATTTATATTCTCCCCTTTATCATTTTTCTCCATGTATATTGGTTGTATGTGGAGGTGGGAACACCAAAACAAGGGGTTTGACTCAGGTAGACCTCAAAACACAACCCAACACTTTTCCTATTTTTGTGTGTGTAGGTGTAGTTTCATCCACTTGGAGCTATAGTTGGAGAACTAGACCGTACATGAGTTGGATCTCTCTCTCTCTCTCTTTCTTCGTCATTTCATCATTAGAATATATTTATAGTATTCTTTTTGTTGTACTACTTATTTCTGCATTTTCCTATTAAATTGTTAAATGACAAATTTCCAACATCCGGGTCATAAGTATACCTTGTGTGTTTTTGACTATCATTCGACCCTCTATCTGTATAGGAAACCAACGTGTCCCTGAGATTCCAACATGGTGTACTAAAGTCTAGTTCTCACACTACCATCCTTTGACCAAGAGTTGTCTGATTCGTAGTCTAAGACCCTTGCATTCTACTCACTTGGTTTCTGAAAACATCTATCATTAGTAGAAGGGAAACAAAATCATGTTTTCCCTTCCTTTTCAACTTATCTCTTCTTTCTTTACCTATTGATCAATCTAAGTTAGTTTATGGAAGTTCATTCCTTGAGGCTCTCCTGTGACTTGGAGCCTTGGGGGTGATGAATCCCCCTTCTCTAAAATGGATGAGGTGGCTTATGATAAAGATGGGACTTTATCTTTTCATTAGATGGTTGAAAAACAATAGGTGTGGTTCTATATGCATAATAAATTGGTACTTTATGATCCAAACTTGGGTTGTCATCATAACCATCCTATTTGGCATACATGGAGTAATTTCAAGGTTGGTTTTGATAGAGTCTTGAAATGGTTGGATCATACCATGATTAAGGTGAAATATTTTTTTATTTTTCCTCTTGCAATGCCTTACTAGTTTTGTCTCTTCTTGAGGTGACTCTATCCAATCACTTTCCCATAAATTTTGGCATTGAATGGAAAGTGAGATTTGTCCACCCTTCTAAGTCACAATTTTTCTTGAATAATTTGTTGATGAAACATTAGCCCATGTTGGCCCACATCAAGAAGGTTTGGAACTTGGAATTTCATCCAACTCAGCCAACTAGGTGGATTACTTCGTGGAATCATGCAATTCAATGCACCTTGAATTTTCTTCATATTTATGGATGCTAGCTAGTCATCTATTGATGAATCTCATATGAGGCCACCACCTTGTACCTTCATCATACCATAGAGGAACTTTTCACCAATCCATTCTCTCCTGCTTTGAAGGTTTGATTTGTAGATTTTAGACAAAAAAAAAAAGAATTTTTTTGTCGATAATCATTTTGTGAGAGGAGCCCAAAGCAAAGCTAGACTACATTGGCTTAAATTTGGTGACCATGCCTCTAATATTTTCCACACCCTTTGAGCATGCCACACTTTTTGGGGCATAAATAAAATCAAATAAGGTCAAAAAGTTCTCATAGAACTACTAGAGATTCTCTAGGCCTTTTTAAAACATTACGAGAAGGTCTTCACGACTCAGGCTAATTCCCTAGAGCATGAAAATGCCTTACAAGAATGTCTTCAAGCGGTCCCTTGTCAACTTTGCCACCCAAACCATCTTTTGTGAGAAACTGTTCTCCTTGGAAGATCTTAAGGAGGTTGTTAATTCTATGGTGGATGAAAAATATCTTGAGTGTGATGGATTTCCTTGTGTGTTTTACAAATCCCTATGGGATTATGTTAGGACTAACCTTCACAAAGTCTATCTTGGAGCTTTTCATTCTCAATCTTTAGGAAAAATAATTAAAAAGAGAAACATTAAATCCATACATAAATTTAGTGATCATGAAGACATTTTCAATTGGCGATTGATCACGCTACTTAATGTTTCATATAAAATCATATCCAAAGCTTTGGCTCTAAAAATATTTCATCTCCTTCCTTAGATTGTTATGTTGGGAAATTTTGCCTCAACATTTTGTCTTGTTCCTTTTGGACTTGTGATTTTCTTCTTGTTCTGGCCCTTTACCGCTTTATCGCAGCATTCCGGCTTGGTCTTGGCGGTGTCAGTCTGGTGGTTACTTCCTTACTACGTGTAGTGAGTTCACTCACCGCGGTGGCGTGGTAAGGCTGCCTACAACCTGCGCTAGCAGTTACCATGTTACCATGCACAGTAAGGTTTCCAGGGGCCTGGCTCAATGGTTACCGTCTTACCACTGGCAGTGGTCCCTCTCACCATGGTGTCCGTGGTGAGACCACCAACAGTGGGCTCAGCGGTTACCACCATACCGTAGGCAGTGGTTCCTCTCACCGTAGTGTCCACGGTGAGACCGCCTACGGTCGACCTGGCGATTACCACCCTACCATAGGGTGGCCTGGCGGCCCCTGCAGTAGCATGGTGTGACCACCAGCGGTTTTCCCAGTGGGTACCACCATACCGTGGTAAGGCTTAGATGGCTTGACGGTAGCATGGGATGGTTGAGGGTGAGCCCGAGCGAGCTCACCGCCATATTGCGAGGTGACTCAGATAGGGGAAAGGTTGTGCAGTGGAGTCAGGGTGCAAGCCCAAATGGCTCACCGCCATACCACAAGGTGAGTCAGCTAAGGCAGCGGTAGCATGGGGAAGACGTGGGTGAGCTCAAGCGAGCTCACTGTTGTACCACGACTGGGTCAAAGGAGCTTGGTGGTTGCGTGGTAAGAGCTCGGATGAGCTCAGAACTCAGTTGACCAAGTTGGACCAGTTTGATCGACTATCAGAAGCAGCAAACGAATTCTCTGGCAACACGTGGAAAGTTCTTTGAGATCTCATTGGTCGAATGGTTATTTTCTTATGTGCGATTGAACTGCATTATTATAGCAAGATTGACAGACATGTCTAAGACCGATTTATTGCTATGCGACTTGATGCATGCTGAATAAGTGGTGCATGTTATTAGAAATGGAAAGCTTGCAGGTGGATAATTTATTATCTTGATGACCATTGCTGGCAAGCTTGGGCTAAACAGGTAAGCACACGATATATGTATTCTGGTGTGAAGATCGATAAGGATGATGAGCGATAACAGAGAGAGGCTGAGAGTGTTTGAGCGGTTCAACCGGTGAACACTTAGACTCTCAAATCTATTAAGATGTGAACTTGATAGGCCAAGGGGCTGGGTTGGCCGTGAGGCTGGCTATGACAGTCATTTGTGAGGAGCTAAAGGGAATCTACATAGTATGTCATGGAGGACATTGTAACTGTGTGAAGATTATGTTTTATTATTTCATGTATTCTCTAGATGGTCAAGATGTATTCTCCTAAAGATCATAGCTCTGGTTTTGTATGGTAACCATTTTAGTTACTGAATAATACATGTGAGCTGAGTGTTTTGGAGGGTGGGGTTTTTTACCCAAAATGGTTTTTCCCATGTAAATTTGTGTGTTCATAGTTTTGTCTTTCATTGTTGTTTGATTCTGCAAATTGAATCTATGCTTGTGTTGAATCTATTATAAGTTAAACATTTACTTTTCTCAGAGGATCAATGGGGGATCAATTGTGCCTACTTCCACTTTATGGCATAGTTGTTTGTCTTTGTTGTGATTTAAATGAAAATCACTAAGGCACTGCTATCTTAGATGTTGATCTATGAGGACATAACCGATCTCTTATCCCCAGCAAGTGGTATCAAAGTTGGTTGAAGGAGGTCGAGGCTTGAGGATACCAACAAGTGGTGTCAAATCCTTCTCCTGGTTACTGAAGTTTTGGGTTTTTCTCCTGTGTTGATTTCTTAGCCTAGATAGCTTGAGGAAATCTAGAGAAATCGGTTGGTGATTGATCCTTCGATGAGTGGAAGTTATTGCTTCTTTGATTCAATGTAGTTTTGAAATATGCTGGAGATGACTAGAGTTGATCGTATTGTAGAAATATGGTCTGAGGCTCCTAGCTCATAGCAAATGTTCCCGATGCAAAGGGCATGAGATGTGCTTGTGGTTGTGTTACAACGAAGCGTGGTTTCATACTGGGTGTATGTGTGAGAGGCTCCCTAGCGGTATGGAGTTTATGCTTGTGCTGGGTGTTCTGACTTAGCACTAAAGGTGGTTTCTCTGTTGCTCTGATTGCATGGAGGCTATAAAGTTGATCCTGGTGGTCTGCAACTTCTGAATAGCCTAGCTCTCTCGTATGCTTCTGCATGACTGTGGTTTTTGGAACTGGTCTGAAATGGACCTGCTATTTCGTTCTTACCTGTGTCTTGCACTCGCGTGTTTTAGATTCATGTCTTTGGCTCTGGAGGTTTTCGGTAGATTTTCCTAAAAATTCTATCATGCATATTCATGTTTCTTTTCAATGTTCTGGATAACAGTGATGGTTGTGTGTAGACTCTTGAGTCGTCCAGATGAGCAATGAATATGGAGATGTGTGGGTGTTTTATAAACATGGTGGTTTTGCAGGTTTTGCACAGTCAAGAAAAACTTGTGGTGTGTGGAGCTGTTGTTCAACTACTATTATAGACCCTGGCTTCTGGGGTGTGACTAGATGGGATAGCTGCAGTTCAACATGTATCTTGAGGAGATGTGTTGTCTTCTCTGCATGGGAGTGTTGGTATGTGTTTTACTCATTTACCATTCTTGTGGTGTGTTTTCTTAATGGTTGCTTGGACTATGGTGCTTGAGTTGTGGACGTGATTAGAAAATCAGATCTGGCCTTTGATCTGGTGTTTGAGTCTTGTTTGTCTATGTGGTTTGTTCTCTTTGATTATCTCAGTTTTGCAGTTTCTAGTGTGACGATAGATTTGCAGGGTTTTCATTGAAGTGGATCTACGAGTTGTGCATTTTTGTGGGTTGTCTTTACCTACATGTTTTTCGTGAGTCAACTTGGAAGTGGACTGTCATTATCCACAAGGTTGCTTCTGTGGTGGTGCAGATGTATTAGCTAACCTTGTCTGTGGTCACTTGTGCATTGGCATGGTTGTTTTGAGATAAGAGGATGGACAAATTTTGAGTACCTGAATAGTCAGTGATGGGGACCTGTAGCATGTGAATCACGATGTCATGGAGAGATGGATACATTGGCTTGTGTAAGCTTTTGACAGTGATGGTGTGGTTTGCATGATCTGGTGATCTTGGTGCTATTCGATGTTGTTGTCTGATGGACATGTTGTCATTTGTACCTGGAGGTTCTCAGATCAACAGATGTTCAGTCATGATGCTTGGAAAGCTTGGTGTCACAGTTATGTGGGAGCTTTAGCAATGACTATGGATTCATAACTTGGTGGTGAATGATCTTCTTTGGTGTTACAGATGCTTCTTGAGGACTCTTAGATCCTATTGTTGCAGAAGAGTTCTTTTGCATCTGCATGGTCACTATTTGAAGAGGTGCAACATCTTGGAGCCATGGAGGACATAGGTTGTTTTTGGCTGAGATGTTGGTAGTGCTTGACAGGTGATGTTGGTTTAGAGTTTCTTTGTTTTATGTCATGGTATACTCTTGCTTATGCATTAGAGTTTTGGCATGTTGCTTTTCTCTTGAGACCATGGATTGTTCACTTGAAGCATGGTATCTCCTAATGGAGATGTGTAGATCATGATTTCATGATAAGTTCCTATCCTAGGTTTTGAAGCTTTGACAGTGGTCTGGGGTTTCTCTTTGTTTTGAGTACATTGGTCATATGCTGGAGGACTTCATGTTTGCAGTGATGCAGTTTGGAGTTAGCATGAGATGATAGGTTGATGGTGCTCATGGATGCATGGAGAATAAGGTGAGGCTGGAATTATTTTGAGAATGTTTATGTTACAACTGAAAGTCCGAGTAGCCTGCACCTTGGTTGAACGTGAGTTCAACAAAGACCATGAAGGAAATTGCTCTTGGGTAAGTCATGGTGACTTGTATATCTTGGAGGAGCTTCTTTTCTTTTCTTCTTGGTCTACTCGGCAATAAAATTTATTTGAAAGGTATTCACCCATTATATCTTTTAGATGTGTGTTATGCTTGCTTTCATGATATGAATCTTGAGTTGTTTTGAGATTCTAGAGGATTCATAATGAAAGGTGGATAGCATTGTGTATCTCCTTGTGCTTTTGAGGACTGATAGGAGATGGTTATATGGGTTGGTTTGATCTTCTTTTTGAGGTGCTTACATCCATAGATCTGTTGGGTGTTTTTATGGCTTTTCCCTTCAGGATGTGAAGAAGATCATTCTTGACACAACTGGCATTTAGAAATGTATGTAGGAGGATGCTACATGTTATGATTTGTTGTTTCTCTCTAATTTGGTCTTTTCTTCTTGTATGTTTGTTTTCCTTTCACTTTAGATGTGAGATGCCTTTGTGGAGCTGAGTTGGTCACAATTTATGGTCATGTGTTGTCACTTGGGTGATGACACGAAGGTTCTTATGCCTCTTTCTTCAATCAGATATGGAGGTTTTTGGAAGAACTGTGGAAGACAGTCGAGAGAAATGTTTCTTGCTGCAGGTGGTGCAGATCAGTGTAGGTGTTCCTCGTAACTACATGGTTACTCATTTCTATATGCAGGGATTGGTGGACTTGGTATGCCTGGATCACGTGTGATGGTGCTAGGTTTGCATTCATCTGGACAATACCCTTGCAGTGGGAGTACCTGGACGTGTTTGGTCTTTTGAATGGTTGACACATGATGCTTGTCTTTGCTATTGATGGGTTGGTTATGTGATGGCGTGAGTTTACTAATGTTCATACCTCTAAGGTATGGGTGGTTGGATGTTTCAGCACGAGTTGTGGGTGTTGTTTTTCAGTCGTGTGGGTTTGATCAGTTGGATGGGGGCAGTCAGTTTTATGGTTGTTGTTCTAGCAGGTTGGTTTATCTTGTTTTGGAGAATGTTTCTTGTTCTGGTGTCATGTTGTGCTTTGTTGCTGCTATTTTGGTGCCTTCCACCTGAAGGATCAGATGCTTGTGTTCTTGAGACTAGTTCTTTTTTGCCTTGGTGTGTTCCTGTGTTTGGAGTTATTTATTGAGATGGTGGACATTTTTGATGTCATTGCAGGGATCTTGGTTGGAGTGTGGTAGCATGGTGTTGGCCTGTGTTCGGGTGTTTGGAGGAAGCCTGAAAGTCTTTGGAGAGTGGGAGGTTGTTGGGAAATTTTTCCTCAACGTTCTGGCTTGTTCCTTTTAGACTTGGCATTTTTCTTCTTGTTTTGGCCCTTTACCTCTTTACCACGGTGTTTTAGCTTGGCCTTGGCGATGTTAGTCTGGCGGTTACTGCATTACCGCATGCGGTGAGTTCACTCACCACGGTGGCGTGGTAAGGCCGCCTACAACCTACGTTGGCGGTTACCACCTTACTACGCGCAATGAGTTCTCTCACCGTGGTGGCATGGTAAGGCCGCCAAGAGCCTGACTCGTTGGTTACTACCTTGTCGCTAGCAGTGGTCCCTCTCACCGAGGTGTCCGCGGTGAGACCGCTAGCGGTGGGATCGGCGGTTATTGCCATACCCCAAGCGGTGGTTCCTCTCATTGCAGTGTCCATGGTGAGACCGCTTGCGGTCGGCCTAGTGGTTACCGCCCTACCACGGGGTGCCCTGGCGGACCCCATGGTACGCGGTGTGACCGTAAGCAATTTTCCTGGCGGGTACCGCCATACTACAGTAAGGCTCGAATGGCTTGGCGGTAGCACGAGATGGATGAGGGTGAGCTCAGGTGAGCTCATCGCCATACCATGAGGTGACTCAGATAGGGGCACGATTGTGCGGTGGAGTTAGGGTGTGAGCCTGAATGACTTATTGCCATACCATGAGGCGAGTTGACTGAGGCAGCAGTAGCGCAGGGAAGATGTGGGTGAGCTCAGGCGAGCTCATCATTGTACCATGACTGGGTCAAAGGAGCTTGGCGGTTGCACAGTAAGAGCTTGGATGAGCTCGAAACTTGGGTGACCGAGTTGGACCAGTTTGATTGACTATCAAAAGAAGAGAACGAATTGTCTGGTGACATGTGGAAATTTCTTTGAGATCTCATTAGCCAAATGGTTATTTTCTAATGTGCGATTAAGATGCATTATTATAGCAAGGTTGACAGACATTTCTGAGACTGATTTATTGTTACATGGCTTGATGCATGCTAAATAAGCGGTGCACATTATCAGAAATGGAAAGCTTGCAGGTGGATAATTTATTATCCTGATGACTGTTGCTGGCAGGCTTGGGCTAAATAGGAAAGCACATGGTATATGTATTCTGGTGTGCAAATCGATAAGGATGATGAGCGATAATAGAGAAAGGTTGAGAGTGTTTGAGCGGTTCAACCGATGAACACTTAGACTCTTAGATCTATTAAGATGTGAACCTGATAGGCCAAGGGGTTGGGTTGGCCAATAGGTAAGCACATGGTATATGTATTATGGTGTGCAGATTGATAAGGATGATGAGCGATAATAAAGAGAGGTTGAGAGTGTTTGAGCGGTTCAACCGGTGAACTCTTAGACTCTCAGATCTGTTAAGATGTGAACCTGATTGGCCAAGGGGTTGGGTTGGCCGTGAGGCTGGCTGTGACAATCATTTGTGAGGAGCTGAAGGAAATCTACACAGTATGTCATGGAGGACATTGTAATTGTGTGAAGATTATGTTTTGTTGTTGCCTGTATTCTCCAGATGGACAAGATGTATTCTCTCGAAGAGCATAGCTCTAGTTTTGTATTGTAACCATTTCAGTTACTGAATAATACATGTGAGCTGAGTGTTTTGGAGGGTGGGGTTTTTTACCCGAAAGGGTTTTCCCCACGTAAATCTATGTGTTCATAGTTTTGTCTTTCATTGTTGTTTGATTCTGCAAACTGAATCTATGCTTGTGTTGAATTCGTTATAAGTTAAGCATTTACTTTACTCAGAGGATCAATGGGGGATTAACTATGCCTGCTTCCGCTTTATGGCATAGTTTTTTGTGTCTTTGTTGTGATTTAAATGAAAATCACTAAGGCACTACTGTCTTAGATGTTGATCTACGAGGACAGAACCAATCTCATATCCCGAACATGTTCATCTAGAGCAAATAGGTTTCATCAAATTCCTGTATATTCTGGATAATATTATTGTTGTATGGGAGGGTATGGAATGGGATAGATAATATCATCAAATATCTTCTTAAAATTTGATTTTTCAAAAGCATATGGTTGCATAGAATGGACCTTTATTCTTTCCATGCTCCAGGCTTTAGAGTTTGGACAAAGATTCATTCAAATGGTCAACAAACGTTTTGCATATGCTTCTTTTTGTAACTCTATAAATGGTTGCTAGTCTCATTATTTTGGCTTCCTTCACTTTATCTGACAAGGATGTCCTTTGGAACTCTCTTTGTATGTTATTTCCAATGAAGGTTTTGGATATCTTTTGGCTCACTCTATCTCTTGGGGGCTAGTTAAGGATATTTCTCTGCCTAATTTGGTGAACCAACTTTTCAATGGTCATTTTGTTGATGACACTTCCCTCACTCTTTTGGAAGAGGATAAAATGTCAAGGAGGTGCTCAAATTCTTGGATACTTTTTTCCTAGCCTCAACATTGACCATTCAATGGCATAAAACCTAGTGCTATCAGCAATCCACTCTTCTGACACTACATTAGGTTTGTAGCTTTGGATGGAAATGTATTGATCATGGGGAATTCTTCAATTTTTTTAGACACTCCCTTTTCTTTTCAAGCCTTTTTGGTGACACTTTGGACTGTGGTCCTCACTAGAATTGAAAAGAATCTTAATTTTTGGATTACTAAGCCTCTCTCCTTAGCAAGCAAATTTCAAATTTGTTCTAAAATTCTTGCAACCACCCATGTGTATTACTCTTCTTGTTGGACTCCTTCTAAGGATTCTTACTTGAAGCTTCAAAAGCTTCTTTGATATTTTCTTTGGGCATCCTCTAATAACCACAAGGGTTTCCATAGGGTGGCCTAAGAGTTTTGTTCCCTCCCTCATGAGTTTGGTGAGCTCAGACTTCTTTCTAGTCATCATCAAGGATTAAATCTCTATGTTAAATGGATCATTCATGCCCTTTCTAGAAATGAAGCTTGGAAGATGCTTCTATGGAATTGCATGTCTTCAAACTATCTAGTCAATCATCCTACCTAGAAGAGGATAAAAATTTAAACCCTTCTTCTCATGAAGGAGGTTGTTCATATGGAGGGAAATTTTGATACTAAGAGCATTTGGTGTGTCTGGGAGGTAGTTAAACCTTGGATTTGATGGGTTGATTATGGTTTCAAGGAGGGTATTTCCTTTAACCAACATAATTTCTGGTGGTCTCCCCTTCTACATTTTCAAAATATGACTTTGGCCAAATTCCCTTGGGTTAAGGCCTTACAATTCCATAAAAAAGGTATTTAGAGCTCTCAAGATTTGTTTTTTAAAGCTTCCATGAGTCTCATGTCATTGGGAAGAGCTCAAGATCCACTTCCACCTCTCTTAGCTAGATCAAGAGGCATATGATATGGTTATGACTTCCATTCTGGTGGAGATGTTGCACAAGGTTGGTGTTGATTCTACCAAACCATGGTGGAAAGTGGCATTGAAGTCTAGATACTGATTTTTGTAATTATAAATTGTGTCTTGTGTACCATTAGCTTTCTCGGCACCTTCCCATGGCACACCTAGTTTAAATCTAAGATGGCACTTACAATCTCCAATCTTTTTTTGGCAACACGATTTTCTTAACATATGGTCAATTGTTGTTGAGCCTAAACTTTCCCACTTTTCCTAGTTTATTATTTTCCAAGGCTTACCTATGGGGCTTTGCCTTCAACATATGGGTATCCAAAACCCTCATTTCCCATTGTGTGGGAAAATGGATTCTTCTAAGAATCTTTTTCAATTTTTTTGAAGCTCAACAACTCTATAATTGGATTTATGACTTTTTTTGCCTATTCAGGCCTAATCCATTCTCTTAAAAAATGAATCTTTTGGGGGACTAGCCCCACATTCCCCATAAGTTTACCCAAATATGGTATGATTTCAAGATGGAGATTCTATTTATCATATGGAAAGATAAAAATTCTACTATATTTTCTCATTTTATTGTTGATCAAAATGTTTCACTTTATTCTAAAGCTATCATTTTCTCAAATGTATTTTGATAGATTTAGGTGCAAGCTAACAAGGTGGCCCTAGAGGTTTCTCACATTCAAGAGCTACTTTATCATTGGGGTAATGCCCCGTGCACTATTTCCATAGTGCCTCCCACTCCCTCCTCCCCTCACAACCACTCTCCTACTTGTGGCCAACATTGAGGGAGGAGCCTCTTGACTCACCACTCCCAGTCTCCCAAATCCCAAGCTTCTCACCACTAGGTTGGTGGTCATAGTGGTTTGTCGTGGCCTATTTAGTGGTTCTCTACTTCTCCTCCCCTAATGGTGCCACTTCTCGATGGCCTTCTAGGTGGCCTTTTCAGGATGTGAGGTCATTGACTAGTAGTTCCTTTGGGTGGCCTACTCCTGATTCCTCCAAGTGGCTTCCTCGATTGGCTTTGGTGATCTCTCCAACACACACTATAGATAAATACAAGGATTTTGATAGAGAGGAAGATTGGGATGTTCCTAACGTCATTATAAAACCTACTGACATATGGGGTAAGATAGGTGATTAGGATCCTTTACCTCCTCTGTCTACTACTGCTTTAGCTACTTAGTAATTTTTTTCTATTATTTTATAGCTTCCAAGCTTTGTACCATTTGACTCTCAAGGTGTGACCTTGTATCCACCCAACCTTTTTTGTGAATATGTGTATATTATCTTTTTACTAATGGAGTTTTGATGTACTTATTCATAAAAAAAATGTGCCATAGACTTATAAATTTCTAAGAAATAGTGTATCATTTCATATCCATTGAAAAAAATGTGTAAAAATTACATGATATCATTGATCTTCTAATAATTTTAGTCTCTCTTCCTCAAATTTCCCTTTTATAAATATATATGTTCCTTAAAACTCAAAATTTTAATATGTATTTAAAACCCAAAATTTTCATAAATAATTAATGCATTTTAAAGTAAACAATTGTTTAAGTTAAATATTTTCTTTAAATTTCTAGTTATAGTAAATTCTACTCACAAAATATAATAAGTGTGTCTAATGGACTAGAGTTTAGTTTATTATAAACGAAATTTTAAAAAATGTAAGATAAAGATTCAATAACATCTACAAGTAAGCACCAAAATATTCTACTTTTTTCCCCAAAGGGTAGCATTGTTACATATTTGAGAAAACTTGTGTATATAATAATAAATTTGTAAAGCATATCAAAAAAATTAAATATTTTAAACATTAAATTACAAATGAAAATAATTCAATACTTCACAAAAAAAAACCCTTAACTTCTACAATAAATTTCAAGACAATAAAAATTCTTTAAAAATAGTATATAAATATATTTTAGAATATAAAAAAAAATTGAATTTAAAAAAACAAACTTAAAAATTATAAAAAATCTAACTTAAAAGATTAAATCCAAATAGTTATAACTAGCAATCACACTTTGATGTGTAATGCGTACACTGAAGAAGTGTGGAAGGTCAATTAGGGAATTTTTTGGTCTATTTTTTACATACATTTGTGTAGTATGTACATGAGGTCAATTGGTAGGCCATTTAGAAAATGATGTTGTTTGTGCAACAAAGGTCTCAATGGAAAAGTGATAGCTTCAAATCAACTATGCATCTGTTTGTAGGGATCCAAACACAACTAAAACAAAACCTTTGAATCAGGAATATAATAAGGCTCCATTACCAATAGGTACATGTTATGTTTGCAATAGAGAGAGAGGGAGAGAGAGGAAGATATGGGGATAGAAAGAGGGAGAGATAGAGGGAGGAGAGAGAGAGGTAAGTAGATAGAGATAAAGAGGAAGTTAGAGATAGAGATGGAGGAGAGGGATATGTAGAGGATGGGGAGAGATAAAGAGAGAGTACAAAGGGATAGATAGAGATGGAAGAGATAAATATATATAGATGGGGAGAGAGGGAGAGAATGAGAGAGGGAGAGATAGAAATATAAAGATAGATATAGGAAGTGATATATAGAGACGGGTAGAGAGAGATGGATAGATAATGAGATAGAGATAGAGGGAGATATGTAAGAATTTAAATATGGAGAGATAGAGATGGGGAGGGAGAAACAAGCAGTGTGTGTGTATGAGTAAGAGAGATATATGGAGAGAGAGATAGAGAGGGATATGCATATGTATAAATAGATAGAGAGGGAGGGAGATGAAGGAAGAGAAATAGAGATAGGAGAGAGAAGTAGAGAGATATAGAAAGATGAAGTGATAGGGAGAGGGAGATAGGGAGATATAGGGATATAAAGGAGAGATAGAGAGATAAATATAATTTGGGAAAGATAGAAAGACATAAATAATAAAAATAAATTTAAAACTTAAATCTAAATTAAAAACTAAACTAAAATAAAATAAATAGAAAGTCAAAATATATCAAAATCCAAATATTAATAAACATAATAATTTTTTTTTAAATAATAACAAATAATAAACTTATTAAGTTAATAAGTGATTAAATAAAAAAGTAAAACTATTTTTTTAATTTATTAGAATTGAAATATTAATAAAATGTGTACTTAAAAATATAATTAATATATTATAAACAATATTAATATAAACTCAATATTAACAAATAAAAAAATATTATAAAATATTATTGGATAAATTAAATTTTAAAAACTAAAACTATATTTCAAATAGCATATTAAAAATAAAAATTAACTATATTTAAATTGTTAAAAAAGTAAAATTATAACTTTTATATTAAAAATTACAAGTACCACCAAACTTAAAAGATGAAAAATAAAATAAACCATGTTATTTATCTAAAAATCTAAATTTAAAGATTTCAAAAGAAAAAAAACAATTATTTTCCTATTTTTCTTAATTTAAAACTAAGATTAGATAAATATGCAGTTGTTTTTAAATTATATATTATTATTTTTAATCTTTTCGAAAAAATAAGCTTGAGATCATTTCAGTAATTTTGCATGCTTCAATTTGTTAGGTGTAAATATAAGATATGTTGATTATTAAAATCAATAAATATATAAGAATCTTTGAATAAAATAGGTTAATTTGAATTATTTACAAATACCAGATGATTAAAAAAATATGATTTGATAAGAAAATTTAACCTAAATATTTGTTGAAAAAAATAATAAATATACCCATAAAAAATATATATAACACGAATATCTATTAGAAATCAAAAAAATCGATTAAGAGAAAAGTTTGATTTAACCTATAAATAACAAACTGTACATATATCCATTGAAAGAGAAGTGAAGTTAAATTCGATGCATATGGCCTACCCATTGAAAAAAAAGGGCCATACTCATTGAAAGGAAAGGCAATTTAAAAAAAAAATACTATTATTATTTTTTAGTTTTTTTCACTTCTCTAATTCATACCTCTTATTCTTCTTTCTGTCTTTTTCATCTTTTAATTTGTTACTTTTATAGTTTTATATTTTTATTTGATAGTTTTATAATTTTATGTATTATAAATTATTTTGTATGTTATTTTTTAGATTAAATTTAAGTTGTATTTTTAATATATATATTTTTAATATAAATTTACATATTCATCAGATTATGTGAAGTCATAATGAAAAAAAAATTACTGATTAAAAATTAAAGATTGAAAAAAAATCAAAATAACAAAATATAAAATAGAAATTTATAATTTAGTTATTTTATTTTTTAAATTAAATAATATTTATTTGAATTATTATGAACACACAAATAGATAAGCAAATCAATGAAAAAAAGACACAAAGTAATTTTATTTATATAAAATTACTTTGTTTTATTTTAAAATTATTTTATTTACTACATAAATTGTAATTTTTATTAAGAATTAGTTTAGTTATTTATATTGTTTACTTTTTATTTGAATTTTTTTTTTTGATAATACATTATTTTACTTTTCCATGTAGCTTTAATTATTATTTTTTTTAAATCATTTTTTAACTTATAAAAAATATTGTAAATCTTATATACTTATATGTTACTTTTTAATAGTTTCATTTGTAAATATTAATATATATTTAAAATTTTGATGTCTTTATATTTAAAATATATACACAGACATACATATATGCACCTACCTATATATACATATACACATACATACACACACACACACACATATATATATATATGTATATATGTATATGTACATATATATGTATGAATATATACATATTTATATATATCATTTATAAAAAAATGTATAAAATTATAGATTTGATAGCATTGTTTACTATCAATGTTGATGAAATCTTCTTGTCAAAGAAATGGTCAGAAAACAAAAAGGGTCAAAAGACCAATATGCTAACAAATTTTTCCAACAAGTATCAAAATAGAGATGAGGTATGTGGCCATATATATATATATATGATGTAGAATAATTATTTTCATAGTCATACAATTAACCAACCTAAAAATAGACTACTATTTCATAGGCCAAGCAACTAGTCCATAAGATCTTTGTCTTTATCACCATGATAATTTCTAGTATCCCCACCCCTAAAACATGTCACCTTATGCATGATACCATATAAAAAAGGACACCTTACAACAATTAATTCTCATCCTTTTCTAGTGATCCATCCAAGTGTAGGAAAAAATTTCTCACATCTAGGTGATGATGACTTGCTAGTACTTGAAGTAATTCCCATCACATGGAATGGTAGAAGATTTACCACCCTAATGATCAAATTCAAAGCTCTTTAAACAATGCCCTTATTGTTTGGCCAGTCATAATCCCTTATTCTTCACAAAGGATTCCTAAGGACCTTAAAGATGACACCCTTCTTAAATATTTTACCCCCATATGCCAAGAATAGTTTGGTTTACTCAACCTTCATTGCCAATATTTGGAAGCATTCTTTAAGATTGTGGTCCTTATATTCTCGTAGAAACCCCTGTAAGGCCTCACTTATGTCCAATCAACTTGGTGTTAGAAACACAATTTAGAGGAAGGGTTCCTAATTGAATAGTCCACTAAACCCTTGCAAAGAATCCATTAAATTATCAACCAGGGCTTCGTAAGATTTTGATGATGCTGGAATTGTATGTGAATTCACAGACTCTACACGACTTATATCATCAATTATAGGTGGTTTACACATGTGCATGAAAATAGTAAAGACTCGAAAGGAAAATATAGCAGAATTTACAAAACAGGGGAAATAACTTAATCTTTTACTAATGTTGTGGGTACCTTTTCCTTAACACTACAATTGTTAACTGCTGAACTCGAACTCTACAATTTCACTAGCACTTTTGATTCTTACTTCTAACTACTTGACTCATTCCATAGGATGACTCAATGATGCATTATAGAACTTAAATCATGATGCTAAAGATCATTCATGTGCATGTAATGAAGAATCTATGGAAATGAATACAATAATGTAAACATCTAAATAAATAATAGAAATTAAGGTGGGTGAACAATACCTTGAGTGGCCCTTTCTCAACTTGTTGTACCCATAGGAGAAACCAAATATGTGCTACTTGATTCAAATAATCATAATAGTCAACTAGAACATCTTTATTGCATATTTAACTGAACTCTACAATCTAATAAGAATATTCGCATATTTCTCATTCATGAATACATAACAAAAAACTAACAAAGATATTGTTTCTAAAACAAAAATATAACCATCAAAACATATCTTCCAACTAGATCTACTCCTTAACCACCGATCCAACTGTATAAGTGTAGGAGGAGGTTTATTTGCATAAGGATTGAAAACAAAAATTAAATGAAGATGTCCACTCTCTTTCAAAATAGAGAGAGAGAGAGAGAGTGAGAGAGAAAGAAATTCTTTGCAATTGAAATTATAACTGAAATAGATAGAAGAAGACAAATAAGTTTACAATTCTTCTTTAATGGCATGACAAAGACGTTCTCTATGCAAATAGTCACATTAGTTTCCCGATTACTGTAAACTTCTTTCATCCATCATCTTATTGAATGCTTTGATAACTCACAACTGACCACTCCAATTATCGCTTCCATAATTTTTGCAACTATCACATTTCCAACATTCTTGGAATCTCCCTAGCAATCGGCTTGGAATCCTTTGGTTGTGGGTTGATTTCTCCAATTGTTGTAGGTTGCAATGCTTATGGCTGCAAGGATTTAGTTTCATCTAAAGCATACATACCATTAACAATCATGAATTAAACACAAATTCACAATAAATTTCATACACATTCACACATTCATCCATGCAAACATCATCATATCATAATCATATTTCCACTTATAAAAGTCTAGTTTGGATGGCATAAAAGATATAAAAGGTATATAAGTTCAGGAATGTATATGAAATAAGCAACTTAAAGTGTTTGAAAGACATGAACTAAACAAGATAAAACTAGCTATAAATCAGGCTCATCAACCCCTATGAATGGACCCTTTTTCCCATATTTTTTCCATTATCAATACATTCTCAAGCCCCAGTTAGTATTTAGGATTAATATGGGCTTGATCCAATGAATAAACTAGGGAACTATCTTATAAAAAACAACTACAAATTAAACACATTTTTTTGTCACAATATCATAATTCACATGTTCCACTTCACTACCTTCCATGAACTAAGTGACAAGAATCACCCCATGGATTCCAAAACATGTTTGGCCTTAGATTTAAAGATATTCCATAGATGCAATTCGGTTATGAACCCAACAAAGGCCATCTCATAGTTCTCACAATATAGCTTAACATCTTCAATACTTTACTCGTCCAATAATCCAAATATGTCAACATAAGAATAATTAAACCTTATGATCCTAATACAAACAAAATGAACTTCTCAAAATTTGTAGACACACTCAATATCATCATAATGTTTTAGATTCCTACATAAATAGATTAGGAAGAACAATGAGGAAGTAACTAAAAATTAAATTATATGTACTCCCATACATATGAAAAGTGTTCACACATATTTGGATTATAAGTGAATGCTTAATTGATGTTGGATTCATCAATTCCAATGTTCATAAGGATCGATCACCCATGACCTTAAGCTTGAGTTCATTATTATTTTATGTCAACTAGAAATGGCTAGATTATCCAATATGTTCAACAACCTTATTACCTCCCTATAACAACTTTTGCATTCAAATTTTGAAATACAATCTAGTGTATCCCATTTTAGGTATAGAATATTATTTATTTTCCAACTTCCACATTTGGTGATTGTATTATATTAACCAATATCATTGTCTCACTCAATATAAATCTTGGAAATCCTATTTGTTTGGTGATATTAAGATCCAAAGACCAATGCATGATATTTTTCCTCATTGTGAGCCCCATTTAAAGTTTTATGAAGCAACCATAATCACCCTATCTTCCTAATCTATTCATAAACAACCAATGTTAGACATCCCCAGATTGTCACATAAAGCTCTATCAAAGTTTAATTTAATTGTTCCTTAAATTGAAGAAATTCATTTAATTTTATTATAATCAATCAAAATTGTTTTTATCTTTAGATCATGAATAGAATGTCTTTATATATTTTTAATTTTATCTTAATTTTATTTTTTTAATAAAAATAATAATCTTATAATTTTAAATAGAAAATAAAAATTACTTATTTTAAAAAATATAGAAAAATAATAATTCAAATACACATGAAAAAACATTAAAAAAAACAAAAAAAGAAAAGAAAAGTGCCTAGAGATGTGATTCGAGAAGTACCAACTTTCACAAGTCACTCTTTGCATTCCCAAGGCACTTTTCAATTCTCATGTAAATAGTGTTAATAAATTCATTAGGTCCCCCTTTTATACTCAAACTCCGTTCAATCTAGTTAAACCATATTCAATCGAACCATTTATAATTCCATGGCACACCATACATGCCATTTGATTCCAAGCATTGCTTATTCTTAGAATTTTTATTTTGGTCCTTTTACTACTAATGAAAATGGAACATATTACAATATTACATGCATTATTTTTATGATTAGTAAAAATCATATATTCAATTTTCTCTTATTTTCTTGCACTTCATGTCATCACATAGAAAGTTTATTGCATAAAGTTGAAAATATGATTTTTTATAAGGTTTTTTTATATCATTTTATTTAGCACTATTTAATTTTGAGTGATCAAATGTCCTAATGCCACTTCTAATTATTAACATCAAAGATTTTTGGATCAATAATTTTTAAAGAACAAAATTATTCCTAAATTTGAGCTTTATTTTCTTTTTTATTCCTTACGAGTTTTTTATATTTTAAGAAGGTTAAAATTAAGTGTGTGAAGAGATAGAAGGATTGGAACTTTTCTTCAACATGTTATTCAACCACATCATTTTTTTAAAATGTATTCAATTTGGAGGTTGTTATTTTTTAGTTTACAAAATTGAAAAAATAATGAACAATCAAATACAAGCATTAAAAATGAACTAAATTTTAAAAATAAATTAACATTACCAAAAGAAAGTATTATTAATCAATGTTAATGTTAAAAAAAATGTAAATAGATCCAAAAATATAATTTAGACAAAAAAAATAGATCCTTCCACTCCACAAAAGAGAAAAACACAAATTGGAGGACTCCAATAGAAACCAAAAGCTAAGCATTACATTGATTTGGAGGATTTTCAATGCTTTTGTTTCTATAAATTATAACATGAACACATGAAAAGGAAAGAGGGTTCCTTAATTGGATTTATTATACACAAGAGTTCAAAATTATGGGAATGTGTTGACGATAAATTTGATTTAAAAAACATAATATTTTTATCTTGGATTAACAACAATTTGGGTTAGATAGATTTAGCCACTTAATAGTTGGAGAAGTATTAGGTGATTAGTTTGGATTTTTCATAGATTGAATTTTAAAAAAACATTCAATTGTAAGAGAGAGACTAATATTGTGACCCATGAATTCAACAATATAATTGGAGGCCAGCCGCAAATTCATGTAGAATTATTAGATCTTATTGTGTGGGCAAAACCATAAGACACCACTAGCAGTAGAAATGATTGGGTTAGCTTTTGGAGCACCATAAACAAATAGTAGGGTGGTTTAAGCTGATATAAGGGTTGAAAATAGAAGAGTTGTAGATAAATCTAGTGAGGTTACACCTTCTAAGAAGATGAAGTTCAACTCTAGGGAGGATGATTTGATTCTATTTTACTTCGACATGAAATTTGATATTTTTATCATGAAATATTGAATATTATATATAAATTATTTCCTTTAAGTGGATCTTGTAGAATAGGTTAAAATTAAAGTAAAAGGCATGAATCAACAAAACTCAAACCCTAAATCCGTAAACCAACAATGAAGCACAAATAGGAATAAAAACATGAAATGACAAAGCAATATTACCAAAGTATTCATGCTATGATTGATTCACCTCCATGTCCTTCTCCATCTTGCTTTATATGCTTGATTTCCATCATATTTTGAGTATGCAATAATAGCCTAATGACAATGATAGCAAAATATTGAATATTGCACTTGTCTCCTTAGATAGCAATAGCCTAGGTAGGGTTGAAATGACAATGATAGGTCTCTTTTATAGAAAGGAAAACTGGAATGAAGGGCTAGGATTAAAAGCCAATAAGATATGAAAATCAATGGCCAAGATTGAAAGATGTAGTATGAAATAGGATATAGCTAAATTAGGGAAAAGATAGGACTTGGTTAAGGATGGACGATTGAGATTAAATTATAAAATAATTCAATCAATGGTGAAAATTAAACGAGATGTGAAGAGATAAGAATGACATAGATAAAGAGGTTGGCATAGAAAAAGAGGTTGTTAGAGGAAATTAAATAATTATAAAATTATAAATTTAATAGAGAAAGTGAATAATTAAATAATTAGAACAATTATTTAATTACAGAAGAAAAGGAAAAGTTGGATTTTTCATTAAATAATGATTTAATTCAAAAGTGGAAGAAAATGATAAATTAGTAAGTAATCAAATAAATAAAATTTATTTAATTCATGGAAGAAGAGGATAATGAATAACTAAATAATTACAAATAATTATTTAATTATAGTAGAAAATGATAATAATTAAATAAATAAGAATAAAAGAAAGAAATGAATTAATTAAATAATTAAAATTATTTAATTAATAGAAGAAATATGACTGTAGACAATAATCAAATAATTAAATTTATTTAATTACTAGGGAAGAAAGGGGATTGACAAGGAAAAAATAGTGTTTGCAGGCAAAAGGCAATTTTTAGTGTCTACATTTTGCCCCTCTTTGATACAATGTAGTTTATCACGTTGTGAAAAAGAAATTTAGTTCAAAAATATGCCCTAGTATGTCATGGTGAAGGATAAACCTATGCCTCCTCAGAAAGTTTTTACAAATTTTCAAAAAATATTGATTTTTTTGAAAATTATTCCGATAAGCAATTTGGACAGTAGACAATGTGTTTGTGACAAAAGCATTGATTTCCAAGACCTTCAGGATGATCAAATTAGGTTTCAAGACCCTTCAACAAGTGCAGCCAGTAAAAACCCTAACCCTAACCCTAATATGGAGGGGGTATAGATAAGAATTGAGTGGGGATTTTTCTCATTTGTGCATTTTCAAATTTGGTGAATAGAGAGCTCTGGAGAGACCTACTACCAAGATGTCGCTCATTCCACATGATATTCACCATGGATTATGAGTTAGGACCTTCAAATGGCTAGATGGATTTAGGGACCCGATAAGTACTCCTTACCCACTTTGTGATTTTGTCAATTTTGAATAGATTTAGGGCTCTAAACGTGAGCAAGCAGATGCAGTGAATGTAGTTTGTCACAACTACCATAGTGTTCATTGCATGTTGAGGATGTTCACCGCATCCGCATGGTGCAATGCATGTGTAGGTTGGGTTTTTCAAATGTGGTGAGACACAACTGTGAAGTGCATCCTATTTTATTTTTGCACCACATCCATGGTTGAGAATGACACAAACACAATATTGAATCACATGTGCATGGTAAAATGACGCATGTGAAATTGTGGCACACAAGTGTTATGGGTTAACCACAAATTCCTCGAGTGACACATATGCATAGTCATGTGATGAAAATGTGATAGTGCAACACATATGCAAAATGTGTGATGTATGTGTATTATGAAACGCATGTGCTTTAGCAGTGCAACACAATTTCCTAGTTTAAGTTTTGCCCTAGTTTAGGATGAAATTTATTTTGTAATTTAAGTCTAATAGGTTTGACAAAGGTTTTTATTGACACAATGCTTTTTCTTGTGACCAAAGATTAGATATGACCCAATCTATACTTGAGAGTCTCAATCATCTATATTCAGGTTGCGGGAGTAGTTGACTAATGTTAAGAAGCATTAACTTCTTTACCTAGGTTTGTACTATGTGACATCCATGCCCACCATCAAGGCGAGCAAGGGGCTTTTGACTGCGCTTTTTGAGAGATGGCATTTTGATACGAGATCCTTCCACTTTTCAATCAGGGAGGTGATAGTGACACTTGAAGATATTTATTGGATTATGAGACTTACTATCTGCAGAGCACAAATGAAATATGATCTAGAGTGTGGGTACCAAGCTATTGAGGACCAATATGAGCATGAGGATATCATGGAGCTAGGCATTAAGGAGTACAAGATCAGATGGGAGGTCCTGGTAGAGAGGTATGAGCAATGGGATTGCATTTTTGTACATTGATCATTGGGATCGTCATTCCAAACTATAAAGGGCATGGGTTTCTAGTCGGTTGGGGTGAGATTCTCATGGGTATGATGGCAAAGGGTATAGTTTATGCATAGGGACCTTGCTTGCTAGCCATGATATATTTCTAATTACATGACATCACCTAAAAAGGAGGAAAATCGATCAGCTACAACACAACACTATTGATGATATGGGTCTAGGAGAACATTGCCATGTTCTATCTAGTAGTGGGGAGGCAGTTGAGGGATGGCGTGCCTTATGTCTACTTGTATGGAAGGGTAGTTACATAAGCACATTTTAGAGATGTGGGATATTGGAGACATGCCATCAAATTGATTTCTAGTTTCGTATGGAGGCCCTACAAATATTTCCAGTCATGTGTAGATGAGGATGATCACTTGCCATAGTGTCGGCAACCTAGGTACTTGATTGGGAGGAAATTCCAATTACAACATATCATTGAGATGTACTTTTCAGAGCAGGTGCAAAGATAGTTTGGTGACATCCAAGGTGTTCTTGTAGGGACTATAGAGTATGTGTGGTAATCGTGCGAGATTGGTCAATGAGGGTAGATGATACTAGGGGACATAGCTAAGAAGAGCATATATGCATCACAACCTATGTAGTGGGGTTGGAGGGATGGAGATGTAGATGTGGGAACCACACCCAACCATGATGCATGTTGGGCCACCCATATGCCTGACCCATTGATAGATCTAGATCATCCAGTGTCAGTAGAGCATCGAGGTAGGGGCCCACGATGTCGGTTTAGAGGATGCAAATGGAGGAGGATGGAGGATGAGGAGACAGAGGGAGGGGTGATGATGGCAGAGATGGTTGAGGATGTAGTGGAAGCCGATCCCAATAGAGGAGGACAAAGAGACAAAAATTAGTGGGGCACCTTTCATTGATTAGGGAGGAGACAAATCAGGAGGAGGAGGAGGTAGACAAGGGACCTTTCCCCAAGTTCAAAGAGTAGGATGTTGCCATGGGGGAGGCAGGGTATGATATGGAGGAGGAGTGAAAAGAGGAGGATAGGTAGGAGGAGGATATGGGAGAGGTGGAACGAATCCTCCAAGAGTGGATCATGATGGGAGAGGAGCATGGAGAGGTCCTGGAGGAGGTTCCAATCAGAGAGGGGGATGGATTGGTAGATAAGAGGATAGTAGATTTACAGGCACAACTTGACATGGTGACAACCAGGATATAGTCCTTAGAGGAAAAGGTGGACACCTTGAGGACTGAGAGGGATGCAACAGTTATTGGCTAGCAGTAGATAGATCAATGATGCTTATATTTCATGGCTACTCTTAGTGGTTTGACTGCAGACATGGCTCAGGAGCTTCAAAGATCTGGCAGGGGTGAGTAGTACATAGGGATCTATATGAGGTGGTAGTACCACCTGAGTAGAGAGAGTTGAGTTTCATAGAGTTTATGAGTAGGTCCCAAAGCTGATCACATTCTAGGTGGTCTCATAGCAGGGGGTGTTTTTGGGCCGAGAAGGGGTTATCCTTATGAGTGACCACCATCCAAGCACATATCATCAAGGTCATCACAACTAGAGGAGAGATAAGACCACTAGCCCTCGCCACGACCATCATCTTCATAGTATCAGGGTAGCTCTGGCTAGAGCACATTTTGACATTGTATTAAGACACTTATATTTTTGACCTTCGAGCCTACGAGCTCCATTTTGAGGGATATCATGATTTTATACTATGACACACTTTATTGAGATATATATACGATACATTATTTTTGTGGCAATGATATGATATGTGTTCTTATGCTATGCATTTATGATGTCATGTGATGGACTATTATGCCTTTTATATGGTCATGTGATTATTCTATATGTTGATGCATTATGGATGGTTTAATGTATGGTTGATGTGTCGATATGATTCTTATATGATGATCTTATGGATTTATTATGTTATGATGTTATGACATTATTCTATCATGGATTCTAAATTATGGATGCAATGTTTTTTCCTTCTATATGGTGCACATACAATGTAAATTCCATGTGATGTATGATAAAAGATTATGATTATGAAATGGTGTGGATGTAATAAGATACTAAGTATGATGTATTATGCAATGTATGATGACTTATGAACATGTATATGAAATGGTTATATTGGATGTTATGCAATGATATGTATAACATTGTAATGCTATATGGGTGCAGGATGACATGAGATGATTATGATGTTGTATGCCTATGTGAAATGCATATATGCTATCTATATTTTTGTATTTTTGGATGCAATATTTTAGACTAGTTCATATGTATAATAATTCTTATTATTATGTACTAACATGATTATATATGCAGTATATTTGTGTGTCATAGGATGCCATTATGATAGGACCAAAAGAAATGTTAGCATGGAGGACATGGATGTTAGCATGGAGTTAGTGGAGACAATGAAAGATTAATATTTTTCTATGCTATGCTTTGAATTAATCATCTTTGGGCATCAATAATATGAAAAATGGAAAATAAACACCATGGTATGACATAGACCAAGGCATGCAAAATTATCCACTTGCAAAAAAATAATAGTCAAGAGACAAGGAATGTCCTAACTCATACTAGGAGCAAAGTTGCCCCAATATTTTTGCTAAGACAATCCAAAAATAGAAATCGAAGAAAAAGTGAGTCATGAGACATCATCGCTCCTCTAAATCCTTTGTGGTACATCCTTGAGGTAGCTAGTAACATGACCTAAATTACAAAGTAAAAAGATAAGATAAATCAGACCAACAAAGTCAATAGCCATTTAGAGTGTTTTCTAGTGTTTGTTTGTTGATATTTGATTGATTAAATGATTAACGGGTTGATTTTTTGACAACATCTAATTTCGGGAGAGGAAAATATTTTGTATAAGACGTCAAGTCTAGTTTCGAGCATATAACCACCTATACAAAGCCAATGAATTTTTTTGATGAAATGACAATGTATGGTTTTAGGAAGGACACATCCTATATAAGACAAATGATTGACTGGTTGAATTTTTTGATGTTGATTTTATGTTTGACTGATTAGGCAATTGATTGATTTGACTTGAATAATAGTTGGATAGTTTGTCTTGTTAATTCGTGATTTATTTTGATGACCATTTGTGTCCAATGAAAATGTTTGATTTATTGTGACATAGGTAGTGATTGACTCAACAAACCCTAAAGAATCAACCTAGGGCCTTGAGGGCTCATTGATTGATGGCCTTGCCTATGCAACAATGCATAGAGACCTCGTAGTTCGACCAAACTTGGATCTTGTTTTATTGATTATGGATTGACTCATGATTGAGTTTATTTTACAAACCCTAAAGGACTGACCTAGTGCCTTAGGGGCTCATCGGCTAATAGCCTTGCTTATGTTATACATGCAGAGGCAACATAGTTCGACTAGATTTGGAATGGAATGATTGACTCTGACTCTACTTTTAGGATTTTAGAAGTTAGTTGGATGTTTTGGGTTTTTGACATGTTTTGGTTTTTTTGGATTTTCGATAGTTTTCTGATTTTCTTGGTATTTTGAAGTTTTTTATTTTTTTTATTTTTTAAGTTTTGTGATCTTTTTTTTTTGGAAAAAGGCTAGGGCCTATATTATATTAATATTACTGAAATTAAAGGATTACAAAAGCTAGAATTATATTACTTGAGAATATGCATTTTCTAATATTATATTAAAAAAGCCAGCCACTGTAACAAAATTACATATGTAACTTAAAGATCATTTAAAGCCCAAAACCAAAAAAACACATTATGTGTAGGGGAGTCCAGATATTAATAGTTATTTCTTCACTATCTGGTAGAAGTGGCTTCCATATATCATTCCTCCATTAAACCGGCAACATCGGGAATATCAAAACCCTCTTTGTTAGAATTAAATCCAATATTCCATTGACTAGTAGAAATCTCCATTGAGCCTGAATTGTTAATAAATTTGTTCCTTTGATTGGCAACCACCTCCATTGTACCAAAGTTTGGCTAAGAAAAATACTTGTAGATGGTATTAACAAAAGTAGTAGTTCCTTGCTCCTCCTCCAAAATTGTATTTTCAAGAGACCCTTCAAAGTCTATGGCTAATGAAATTGCTCTCGGGCCATGGCGAATATGGTGAGATAGAATGTATGAAGTTGCAAAGTATGTTTACTTACATTTTTCCACCATTAAAGGACCAAGAGTTTGAGCATGAGTGTTTAAAACCCTATACAATGTCCAAGGGTCGTCATTGTGGAGACCCTTTTTTATGGCTGCATAGACTTCTATATATGCTACTTTTTTCTTAACATATTTTTTAGGAAAAATTCCTCCAATGTATGCTTTCCCTTTCATCAACTTATATGATTGAGTGGCCTAAAGGAGTTCATCATCATCCATGAAATTTAAAGAAGTTGTTTCTTTAACCACTAGTGACAACAAATCAAAAGACTGCAACAGGTCCATTGCATTTGACAAAAATAACAGCCTTGGGGAATCTGGGTATAAAATTTCATGACCTATTAAAGTTTAAATGTTATCCAATAGACTTGGGAAAGAAACTCTACAGACTTTAGAAAGTTGAAATTTTGATGCCTCCTCTGAAAATAGGAGTTTTCCTTCTCTAATTTGTAGTTCAATCCTAAAATTAAAATGCAAATACTCCATTGTTGATAATTAATACGTAGTTTTTTTGCAAGTTAACCAAAGACAAACTAGAATGAAAAGAGAACAAACTACATTCCCACAATGAAAGTTGTAGTCCCTTTGAAGACAATTTAAATTCTCTTCAAATTTTTGAAATTTCAAAACAGTTTTTACCAGGAAACAGACAAGCTTAAGTATCAGATAACCTTCATAAAGAGCACAAAAATATTTATGAATACCCTTTACCTCAAACCCAATAGTTACAATATATTTATGATGCCACTTGCATACTGTTAACAAATGAAGAAAATCCAAGCTTCTGAAATAGCCTACAAACTGGAAAGAATTAAACACCACCTTATAAAAGAAAGGATTTGTACGATGACAACTAGAAATCATCATGATACTAACACTAGACTCAAGAGCTTTAATTTTTCCTGGCATAGTAACCATTATTTCGCACAAACCAAATTGAAAGCACTATCTTTGAAGGATGAGGACCATTATTAAATGAAGTGTTGTTGCAAACTCCTGATCGGTTGTGTACAACACATGTATTGGGTGTATTTAATGTGAGTACAATTTTGTGACACATGTTAGTAATCTTATTCAATTTGTTCGCCAACTACTCAAAATCCACACATCTTGACAGGTTGATAAGACTACACCTATGTAGAAATTAATACATAATATTTCAAATGTGTGGAGGTTTACACTTTTTCATTTATTAATTCAACAGTTGCCTCTGTGCTCCACGTGTACCCCCACCTCATCCAGTGTTTCAATAATTTATCCATTGTAAGTCATGATACCTACATGTTTCACCAACTCATCCTCCTGGAAACAAGAAACCAAGCGTTGAAATAGCTATTGTTTTCCTCTTATACTTTCATTATACACAATTGATGCTCGGTTGTACTAATGGTATGATAAGCAAGGATTTGATGAAGCCAGCAGATGTCCATCATTGATATCAAATCCCATCCAATCTTTCAACATGTTCAAATTGAACACGATTTATTATTTGAAATGAAAGATGGAGATAACTCCACGATTCTTAAACAAAAGCCCTGCACACACAACAAATATTACAAATTTAAATTTTAGATTTGAAGATATTCAGTTAACCATTGATCTCATCCAGGATGGACAAATTGATTAACTTAGGTGGTTCCTAATGAAACCAACTTAGGCTTTACCATGAGCCACCATTTCACATGCCATGTAATTTCCTTGGCATAACCTTCTCCTTATCTATAATAACTTGCAAGTCCTATGAAATTTTATTTAGACCTTTCTCATAAGTTACCTCCACTTTAGCTTGATTATAGCCAAAATTTGTAAGATGGTTTGCTAGCCGATTACCTTCTCTATAAGTATGTGTAATCTGAAAAATTTCCAATGTATCTAATAATCTCCATACCTGGACAAGAAAGTATGTAATTTTCCAGCTACATTGCTTTCTATCCCTACGAGCATTAATAATTACTTGACAATCACCTTCTACATGAAGCTATAGGCATTTCTGATTTACCACCATTTTTAGACCTAACATAAGACCTTGAACTTATGCAATATTGTTTGTTCTTGGGGGTAACTTTATTAATTTTGCAAAAATTAAGATGCCTTCAAAATTTCTTAACACAACACCTGCACCTGACTTCACAAGGTTTCCTTTAGAAGCCCCATCGAAATTCATCTTGACAAACCCAACTGAAGGTGGTTTACATTTTACCTTTTTTCTATCCACTTTTTTGATGATAGGAGCTTTTAAATTACCTCTAAAATGAATAACCAAACTCTACCAATTCTTTAACTTCCTTGAATCCCAATTTGAAAAGATTGAACCAACATTTTTCATTGAATGTACAAAATAATTTGTAATTTCACATATTGATATTTATAATTTTTGCAACACTTGATCAATATTTTATGCTTTCTTACAAAATATTATTTTATTTTGCTCCCACCATAAACACCATAAGATTGCAGAGGGAATGATTTTCCAAAGACTTGCAAACATGGGCGACTGATATAGAATGGGCCAATTGGAGACATGATCCCAAAGTGTCTCTGGAAGAGGAGCATACCAATTCAGCTTTGCTTGGATGATTTTCCAAAAAGAATTTGTGAATGAGCATTGGAGAGAGAGATGACTAACATCCTCAAAAGTTGTTCCACAAAAAACACACTTAAAAGGATCAACAATACCTAGACTATGCAGTCTATCACTTCTTAAAATGTTGTTTGTTAAAGATAGCCAAGTAAAGCAACCTGCCTTTGGTAATACAACATAATTCCATCAAAAAGACAGGGCTCTCTTTGGACTTTATTGACCTTCTTCATTCATTATAGCTTTATAACCCAAACTTACAGTGTAATGGCCTGATTTTGAAGGAACCCAAATAATCTTATTAGTAGCATTACAGACAAAAATGATTCTATCAGCTAACAAGTTATTAAGAATTACTTGTTGATCCTTAGATAGAAGTGGATTTGCAAACTTCTTCCAAATTAATCTTCCTGTAAGAGTATATGTTTCTTGAAATTAATTATTTATTTTTTATCCCCAAAGTGGAATTATAAGATGTATTTGATGAAAATCCTGAAAAATAATTTAATGGTGGGTGCCCTTGCCATGAATCTAACCAAAAATCTACCTTATCTCCATAATTAACCTCCTAGGTAATGTATGGAGTTATAATTTTTCTATAAATTAACAAGAAATTCCACATGATAGATCCTTGTGGAGGATTATGAATTGAAAAAATCCGTTCAGGAGAACATGAGTCTAAGTATTTTTTCTGCATGATTTTACACCATTTAGAGTAGGGCTTAGAATATAGATGCCATACTAACTTAGCACCTAAATATATGTTTCTAGCAATTAAATTGTGAATTCCAAACCCACTTTTTAGTTTTTCTTTGCACAAATTGTCCAAAGAAACTAGAGGAATTTTCTTTTTTCCATCCATATTACCTTTCCAAAGAAAATTCCTAACCAACTTTTCAATTTGTAGAATAACAGTTCTTGGGGCTTTCAAAACAACTGTATAATAATTTGGAATTGTAGAGAGAACTAATTTAATCATTAGAATCCTTTCAGAAATTGATAACCATCTATCCCTCCAACCTACAATTCTAGATTGAATACTTTTTATTATATTGTCCCAGTGGGAAACCCTATTTGCTCCAACAAAAAGAGGTTTACCTAAGTACTTGACAATTTAGCTTCTTGAAAGCCTAAAGTATTGGCAATATTCTCCCTTATGCCTAATGAAACATTGAAAACAAAAATCTTTGATTTGGTTGAATTGATTTTTTGACCCGAAGAAGAGGTATATATATCTAGAGCATATTTGATATGTTTGGCTTCCAAAATTGTTGCCCTTTCAAATAATAAGGTATCATCAACAAAGAGAGAATGAGTTGTAATTTTTGTTGAAGGAATTAAAATTCCTTTCCAATTTCCTTGAGAATGAAATCTATGCACATGCCTACTCAAAGCCTCAGCCAAGATAATAAAAAGAAAAGGAGAAAAAGGATCTCCTTGTCTTACTCCCTGAGTTGAGCTAAAGAAAGCCATTGGAGAACCATTGACAAGAATTGTAAATTTTCCCCCACTCAAACAAGACATTATCCATTTACACAATTTTGGATGAAAACCAAATTTCAATAAGACTTGCAAAAGAAAGGACCAATCCACCCTATCATATGCTTTCATCATGTCTAATTTGATTATTAATGTTGGAATTGTGTTTGAAGTTATAGAATGTAGAACTTCATGAGCTAATAAACCCCCTTCCATAGTTTCTCTCCTAGGAACAAACCCTCCTTCCTCTTTAGAAATTATATTGGGAATAATAGGAACTAGCTGCAAGTAAATTGCTTTTGTTATGATTTTGTACATCAAATTACACAATGAAATTGGCTCGAACTCTAAAAAAGATTTAGGAGAGGATGTTTTAGGAATTAGGGCTATATGAGTAACATTAAATTGCTTAATCATTGTACCTAAAGAATGAGACTCTTCCAAGGCTTGAAGAAGGTCATGAACAATGAAATCCCAACATTTTTGAAAGAAGCAAACTGTGAATCCATCTGGTCCCAGAGATTTATATGGGGGCATAAAGAACAAAAAAACCTTAAGTTCCTCAAGTGTGAAAGGCTTGAGCAACAAATCATTGTCCCTTTGTGAAACAACAAATGGTATTTCTTCCAACAACCCCTCCCTCTCCCTTCCTACTTGTAAAGATTGATGATCAGGAGAAGATAACAAACTTTTGAAAAAATGTACACCTTTTGCTTGTATTTCAGCCTCTTTTGTTAGCACATTTCCTGTAGCAATTTCTTGAATTGAAAAAATAGAACTTTTAGCCTTTTTTATTTGTGCTAACATGTGGAAAAATTTAGTAGTTTTATCTCTCTATTTTAACCACATCTCCTAAGACTTGTGTCTCCAATAGATTTCTTCATGAGCAACCAATTCTTCCCAATCTATTTGTAGTTATGATTGGTGATCATAGAGATCCAGACTTAACCCATTGGCAATAACTTGTGCATTAACTACCTCAAGTTTCTTGAAAACTTCAACCTTAGACTGAAAAACATTTTTAAAAATAGAAAAATTCCAATGTTTTATTTTGTCTTTGAGGAATCTTAGTTTCATACAAAATTTATACATTAAATTCTCTTCTACCAAAGGAGACATCAACCACCAATCTTTTAATAGATCTAGAAATTGTAGATGATGAAACCACATCCTTTCAAACTTGAAATAATATTTATGAGTGGATGTGATTTGATTAAAATGAAGATCCATTGAAATTGGGAAATGATCATATCCATACAAGGGTAGAATTTAAGGACTGCAATCCATAATTCTTGGATAGTCAAGAGGTTGTAATGAGGAATCTATCAAGCCATTTAGATATTTGACAAAAATACCTCCTCTTATTTGTCCAAGTGAACTTACCATTCCTAGGTATAATTTCAATAAGAGCATTATCCTAAACAAAATTAGAAAAATCCTCAATTGTTTTGGGTGGAGGAATGATACCTCCTTCCTTTTCCTCTAATGATAAAAGAGCAGTGAATTCCCCAGCCAAAATGACCTTATCTTCTCCATATTTTTCAAGTTCTTGTGACAATGCATCCCACACCAACTTCTTACCAAAAGTAGAGTTGGGGGCATAGACATTAAACAACATAAACTGTCAGTTGAAATTAGTTACCTAAACTAGTTGCCAATTAGTTTCACTTGAAATGGGCTCCAAAATAACTATCTTTACATTCCATAATGTTATTAAACCTCCAGAAGCCCCCTTGTGCCTATGATTGACAAGATTTCCACTTGGACCACTTAGTAATAATAGCATTAAAAATTTCTAGAGAAAACTTAGTTTCTTGTAGAAGAACAATATCAGCCCCACTAGAATCAATTTTATGTTTGATCTAAGCTCTCTTGTTAGGGGAATTTAATCCCTTAACATTCCAAGATAAAATTTTCATTTTGTGATCAGAGAGCAACAAGCTCTCCTCAATCTTTAATATTACCATCCAAAGTTGTTTGTTTATCTACTGCTATCTCATCTTGGAGCTTGACAACATTAGACTTATGACCTCTCTTACCAGGTGATTTTTGAGATAGAGAAGAAAGACTAGGTGATTGAGCAATGGATAAGGTCATGGAGAAATCAAATTCCTCAAAACCCAGATCACCTTCCGATCTTGTGTTGACAACATCAGACAATTGTGTAACTAATGATTTATCGACAACAATGGAATCCTTTAGCACATAATTTGAAGACAAGGACACTGGAATTTCAGTCCCTTCAAACTCCCTCTGAATTGCCTCTATAATTTCATCAATTAATTTTTATTCTACCATTGAAGTTATCTTATTTCCTAATCCTTCTAAATTTCCCTCTTCCACCATGGATTGAAAACTCAAGAAATCAACTTGATCTATAGACTTAATTTCAATAAATGGAATTTTGAAGCCCATTGTTACATAGAGGCACAACTATTTAGATGATGAACTAAATCAAACTTGACATCAGGCACAAGGACTGGGAGTATTTTGAAACATGAAAATTAGGGAAAGAAACCTCCTTTCTTGGCTAGGAGCTAAATAGATTTTAAATGGCCTGTGCAATTTAAGGCTCAAGGAAGGAACCTCTGAAGAATACATGTTAAGATAAAGAGGATTAGAAATAACCTTTGAAGCTAGAAAATCAAGCACAACAAACCAGTAAAAAAAAAACCCAACTGAAGCCCTTGTTTGAGTATACCTAACCAACGAACTCTATGTCACTTCTTGTGAAGTCATCTCTAGATTAATGCCATCCTTATCAAAGATGGCCAAATCATTTTTCAAATTTGAATGCCCAAACAGATTGATCAAATGATTTTCTTTGCGGAAAAATATGCCAAGAAGATGAACACTCACCTTTATCTAGGTCTCCCTCACAAACATAATGTGGATGAATAGGACAATGACATTTAAAACAAATTACAAGCGGATCCTCAAATATAAGAGACTGTTTCCAAAGTCCATACCTAGACTTGATATTTAAAACTAATGAGAGAGGTTTAGAAACATCCAAAAGAATACAAACCCTAATTGGCATTGAGGGATTTTTAAAAATCTCTAAATCTTGATGAAGGAAAATGCCCAATTGATTACCCAACAACTCAATAAGATGAGTTTCCCTATATTCAAGAGGTAAACCTTGAAGTTGAATCCAAACCAGTATGAATTTAATCATGTTTTTAACAAGATCAAAGTTTGGTTTCCATAGAGAAGTAAATAAACCATACCCTTCACACATCTAATATTTTTTTCTGAAAAAAGCATTCCTATCTTCTTAAGAATCAAGGATGACAACAAAAAAACCTGGATAGCTCCCTCCCAAGTTCAAAATACCCAATTTTGTAAGAAATTAATATCAAGAGTGAATTTCTAGAGCTTACATACTAGGGATTTTTCCTAAAGATCAAGAACTTGAGGTTGAAGTAATTCATCTGTGAAGGTAACATAACGATCTCCATGACCTACAGACAAATTGTTGCACATTTTGGGAACCCAACTCAAACCCAGACAAGCCTTATAGTCTCTACCAAGAATAGAGGATCGATGAGCAAGAGCCTTCAAACCCGAAGGAAACTTAGGATTCGAAGAACATCTAGGGTTAAAAATAGGGATAGAGTTTAGAAAGGAAGCATGATTAGAAACCAAAGGCTTAGAGATAAGATCTCGCAAATGTGAAATAGGAATAGAGTTAGGAAAAGAAGCAGGGTGTGAAGAAAATTGAATTGGATTGAAGGGAGCTCAAGCAATAATCGAGATGGAATTGGGAAAGGTGGGCGAAGGGTGCAAACTAGATACAATCTTCGACCATCGCCTGTAGTGAGAAGAACTTGATGATTTCCCAGAAGATGTTGAATCTGAACCGCAAATATCAAAAACAACTTGTTTTTCCTCGGAAAAGGTTCTACAAGGGTCGTTGGAATGAGGATATGAGCCAGATTGTACCCCAGAGAAATGCTTGTGTAGACCCTTAGCATCAAAGATAGGATTTTTTTTATTTTTTTGGATTTTTGAATTTATATTTTTGGATTTTTGAAGTTTTCTATTTTTTTTGGACTTTTGAATTTTTTGGATTTTTGACATAATGAATTCCAATGTCAAGTGTAGGATCCAATGAAGACGTGAGCTAAGTACTTGCCCCCAGTTAGATATAGGACCAATTTATTAGGGGTGGAATGGGATAAGCTTTATTGTGGGTGGATATGGAGGGAAAAAGACATGAGATGTCAATCATTTCAGGTCATGGAAGGAAAACAAAGCATTATTATGGATGATGTGAGAACGGGAAAAGGCGAGATTATTATGAGCAAGAGGTGGAAGAACCAAAAATAATGATGGTAGATGGTGGAGTGAAGATTGACTCTAAATGGCATTTGTTTGTCAGGTTTTCACCATGGTACTTATTCAAAGCACCACCAAAGTGGTTTTCACTATTGGACGAATTATTTCTCTTTACTATTTTCTTGATTTTTTTTTGGTGTCACCAAAATGCCTATTTTCGAAGTTTTCATCAAGGTGACGATTTTTTTGTATTTTTAGGTTTTGACATGGCTCGTTGAAGCTAGTGTAGAATTTACGCAAATTCAAGCTATTGATGGGCTCTAACAAAGGTTACCCTTTAGGATTTGAAAGTTGATATTCTCTTGATCTAAATATTGTTGTGATGATGTAAGGACCCAACCAATTTGATTCAAACTTGCCTGGTTTCTATCGTTCTGCTTAATTTTTAAGATTTTCAATTAAAACTAGGTCACCAATGTCAAAGTGTTAGACCAAAACTTTCTTATTATAGCTGCAGTGGAGATGATTTTAATAATCTTATAAATGGACCAATTTTCTTTATCTCCATTCATCTAACAATTCAAACTCATGCAATCTAGATACATGATATTCTTTATCATCAATGAGCCCTTGCATGGATACCCTCAGGGAAGGCAACTAGACCTTGATAGTTAATATGGACTCAAAACCAGAGACTAGTGAATATGGGGTGGCTCCTGTGGGAGTACGAATATTGGTGTGGTAAGACCATAAGGCGAGATTAAGTTGAAGGTGCCAGTCATGACCAATGACATCGACAATCTTTTTCAGGATTTTGATAATGGTTTTGTTAGATGCCTCAACTTGGTTGTTACCTTTTGGGTAGTATCGAGTGGTGAAGTGATGCTGGATATGGAATTTTTTGCATAGCTAATGGACAACTTGGTAAAGTACTCAGTCATCATGATGATGAACTTATGGCCGTTAGATGAGGTGGGATGGATTTTACCTATGAATTTGAGTCCCCATTGGGTGAAGGGCCATAGTGATGTTATTGGTTTTAGTTCGTGAGTTGGTGCATGTACAAGGTCTCCATGAATCTGACATTTTCATAATTTCTTGATATAATGATATGAATTACATTCTATTGTGGGCCAGTAGTATCCTGCACACATGATCTTCTTAGCTAAGGTCAAACCACTAGAGTGGGCTCCACATATACCTTTGTGTACTTCTTGTAAGGTCATTTGTGCTTCATCAGTATAGATACATTGTAGGAGGGTGTTGTCTAATCTTCGACGATAAAGAGTATTATCGATGATGGTGTATCGAGAGGCTTTACAAATGAAGGTCTTGCATTGATTAGCGGATAGGTCAGGAGAGATAATGTGTTCATGCAAGTAGTCATAGATGCCTTTGTACCAAGGGGAGTTAGGACCAAAAATTTCACACACCATCTTAGACTCAAGAATATTGAAGGCGGGGATCAATAGTTGTTCTACCAAGAACTCATATTGCGACACATTATCTGGAATATCCAAGAGAGAACCAATTGTTGTCATTGCATCTACTGCCTTGTTTTAGATTTGTGGGACCTTCCAAAAGATGATGTTGTCAAAGTATTATTTGAAACCATCAATCATTCGCTTATAGGGAGTGAGCTTTTCATCCTTTGTGTCATAGTCACCATTAGCTTGTCAGATTATGAGTTGTGAGTTTCCATATACCTGGAGGCTTTTGATCTTCCATTTAATAGATATTTGAAGTCCTATGAGTAGAGCCTCATACTTTTCTATGTTATTGGTGCAAGGGAAAGCAATCCTGAATGACTTGGATATAGTATCACCTTGGGGTATAATAAATAATATGCATGCTCTTGAACCATGACTTGTGTGAGATCCGTCAAAGTATAATTTCCATGTGGCTGAGGACTCAAGTGTGAATATAGAATCATCTATGAAATCTAAAACCAATGGATGATTTGCTTTTGTAGCTGCAACTGTGAGTTGTTTAGCTATGAATTTTCCTTTTATGGCTTTTCGTTTAACATATTGAATTCCATATTCACTTAGTATCATTCGATCCATTTGGATAACCGACCTGTCAAAGTTGTTGCTAAGAAGATATTTCAATGGATCAATTTTGGCTATGAGCTTCATTTAATGGTTCAACATGTAATTCTTAAATCTTTGAGTGGCAAAAACCACTGCAAGGAAGGTAGTTTAATAGGACTGTAGTTGAATTCATATCCCACAAGCGTATGGATAATATAGTAGATAGCTCTTTCTCTTCATGCATCATCATTTTGTGTGAGTAATACCCCTAGTGCTGGTGTGGTTGTTGATATGTAGAGTATGAGATGTCTTCCATCAATAGGAAGCATTAGGACTGGTGGTGTTAATAGGTAATCCTTTATCTGTTGAAAATATTCTTGACACTTGTATGTCCACATGAACGGTACTCCTTTTCTTAGCAAGTGCTAGAATGGCTAACATTTGTTTGCTAGTTGTGAGGTAAGCCTTCGGTTGGACTGGAGTCTTCTTTGTAATGTTCTTAGCCAACTTATGTTGGTAAGCAGTGGCATGCCTATGATAGCTTTAACTTTGGTAGGGTCGAATTCAATGCCTCTTTTGGAAATGATGTACCCTAGGAGTGTTTCAAGCGTTACCCCAAATATACATTTCTTAGGATTTAGCCATACTTTGTACTCTTCTAATCTCTGGAAGATTTTGTCTAATACTCCTAGATGATCACTTCTTGTCAACGATTTGGCCAATAGGTCATCCACATAATCTTTCATAAGTGTGCATGAGGTCATGAAAGATTTTGGTCATGGTGTTTTGATATGTAGCCCTAGAATTTTTCTATCCAAAAGGCATGAAATTCTAGCAGTATGTTCTCCAAGGGCATGTGAAGGTTGTCTTGTGCTGATCTTCAGGTGCTATCTTGATTTGATTATATTTTGAGAAACCATCCATGAGGGATATCATCTTGTAGCCTATTGTCAACTCCACAATAATGTCAATGCTCGGTAGGGGTAAATCGTCTTTTGGACATGCCTTATTTAAATCTCAAAAATCAGTACATATGTGGATTCCTCATGTTGGATTTGTCATTGGTACCAAGTTAGAAATCCACTCTATATAATCGATAGGATAAATGAAGCCAACATCCAACAACTTCTTTAACTCAGCTTTGACCAATAGGTCGATTTGTGGATGCATTTTCCCAAGTTTTTGCTTGAATGGTTTAGCATCACGAAATAATGACAAGTGATGTAAAACCAGCTTAGGGTCTAAGCCAGGCATGTTGACATATGACCAAGCAAATCTGATTTGTCTCTCTGTGAAGAAGGCACAAAATTTTGTTTGTTCTATTTTCATCAATGATGCTACAAAGTGGACAATCCTAGGATTTTCATTTGTGCCTATGTTGACTTCCATAGTCTATTCAATGAGTATGGGTGATTTCTATTGGTTTATGGGAAGTAGGTCCAAACCTCCATTCTTGGGCACCTTAGAGAGGTTTACACCCTTGGATGCATCCTTTCTTTTTACTTTTTCATGGTCTAGAGGTGCCTTGCAGTTTTCACCTAGAGACCTTTCTTTTTTCATTTTGTCATTTTCACTTTTATGATTGGAGGGTTGCATAGACTCCCCAAAATAGGTTGTGTTATCCAAGTCTATGGTAAAACCAACTTTATAATCTCCATTATGAATGCCTTCATGTAATCCCATGAACTCAGTGATTGCTTCTTCATTTTCAAATACGTCTAGGATGGGTGGTCCTTGTTGGTCCCAATCTATCAATTACAAGTACACTAAGGGCATGCCATCATCAATATTGTTAAGTTTTAGTGAATGGGTAGATAAGATGAAAACAAAAGTGTTGTCAAGATCCCAAAAGGAATCAATCCAAGCGATGCCTTTGTTCGAGGGGTCAAATAGTTCAATTTTTGTGAACATCTCAACTACATCATAGTCATTGGAGGCACAAGAGTCCCATTACCATTCATTGGAGTAATTTTCGGTATAGTATTATTTGGATGTCTTAGATTCTTGATATCCTTTGAAGTACTCACTTCCTCAATCAAAATCACCTTAGTACTAGGAGCACTGATATTTATTAGTTTGAACCCTAGCCCTAAGTTCTTTGTTTAGTTAGATGGTAGAAAAGATTCTATCATCCCATTTTTGTTTAAGTCAAGCCCATTGTGTCCATCATAACCTTTTATCTTCATGATTTCAAATAATTTTCCATATTGTTCAGTCAAAAGTTGTTTGGGTTCGATGTCTTCTTCTTCCTTATATAACCATGTGGTGACATCTTCCTCATTGATAGCTTCTTTACTCTATTCTGCCCACTTTGTGAAGGTAGTAGGATATACTTGAATAGTGACTTTGGGTTCCTTCTTGATTGTTGATGACTTACCATAGGAATTTGGACATGTGGGTAATTGACTGACACTGTAGGAGGTCTTCATATGATACTCTTCACACCCCTTATCTTGGACCTGGATCTTAGGATAGGAAGATGGATTTTTGGAAGTGGATGCTTTGTTTAAAGTGGAAGGGTTGATGTAATGGGATGAGTTGGATGATGAAGCTTCCCAGTTTATTGGCACTTTTTTTTCGGGTGTTCCTCTTAGGTTGATGTAGTACTGAAAAGGGTCAAGATTGCCAACTATTGTGATCTCAATATTGTTGTAAGGGAACTTTAAGCATTGATGGAAGTGGATGGAATGGATTTCATGGCATGGATCCATGGTCACACAAGGAGAAGATTGTAAGTGAGATCCAGGTCCAACACTTGGAATGTGGTATCTAATATTACAAAACCCACTCTAATAGGTAATGTTATGATACCTTTGGAAGAATTCTCTTCATTGTCATAGGATTTTATGATAATGCTCTTTTTTGTATCCATGCATGCTTTAGAAAAGCCCAATGTTGTAACCATTTATAAGAGTAAAAATGTTTAATCTTGCTCCACTATCTATCAAGACTCATCTGATTTTATATTTATTAACGTAGAATTATGAGTGCAAGGGGTCATTATGATTGGACTTTTGAGATGAATAGTCTTTTTTCTGAAAAAGTGACATGGTGGGTGTTAGCTAAGTAGCCCACCATTTCCTAGAATCGATTGACATCAAGGTTAGCTAGTACAAAGGTGTCTTGCAATGATTTGTCTAGAATAGCTTTGTGCTCAAGGGATATTCGAAGTAACTCAAGGATAGATATTTGAGTAGGTGTCTTCCCCAAATGGTCTAATAGGTTATATTGGGACTTTTTTCATTGTTTAGGGGGAGCACCTTGTAGCGTCACCTTGGTTCATTGCGTTTACTACACATTCTAGTTGCTTCTTGATGGTGATGGTATTGATATGGTCATCTGAGGCTTGAATATGATAGATAATATAGTCATGTGCAACATGGGTATACTTAGCTTGGTTATTGGTCTTTGTACCCAAACTAGATATATTACTTGCCCCATGGTCTTGCAAAGGATTCTTAAAAATGGTATAATTGTTATTGGAGGTATGTTTTTGACTATCTACTTCTATGACACCATTTTTTATTAGGTCCTCAATTATGTTCTTTAGTTATTTGCATGATGAAGTTTTGTGTCCTTTGATAAATTGATAATCACAAAAGGAATTTTCATCCCACCATGAGGGTTTAAATTTCCTTGGATCATTTTTTTTTTCACAAGAAGTTGAATGACTTTGGACTGCAAAATTTGTTTTAGGAAGGATTCAATTGGTTCCCCTAAGGGAGTGCATTTGTGTCTTGCTAAAAATTCCTTTGAGGTCCTTGTTCTTGGTCATTTTGAAGAGTTTTTTTATTTGATCATGGATGTGTGGTGGGTTGTTTGGTGTGCTAGGTCCTTTAAGTGTGATGGAAGGACTAGCGTGTATAGCATTTACATTGACAACTCGATCATTTGTGACATTTTTATTGTGGGCCCAATATTTATTCTTATCATTAGAGGTACTTTGGGAATTATGATTTTTATTGAAATTTTTATGTTCCCCTTTTGCAATGAGTTCCTTCTCAAGTATGATTCATTTTTCCACTAGATTAGAAAATGTAGTTCAAAAGTGGGCTTGCAATTGATATTTTAGGTCCGTGATCAAGTTTTCTACAAACATGACAATCTTTTGTTTCTTAGGAATCTTGACAAGATATCAACTAGCCAAGCTCCAACATCTTTGGAAGAAAACTATGAATGAATCACCTTCTTGTTTTGTATGTCATAATGTGGCTATGGTAATGTAGTTTTTTATGTTATAAGAAAAGTGAGTGATAAATTTATCGGTTAGTTCGTCCCATGTTCTTATGCCTAGAGATAAGTGGGAAAACCACTCGGTTCCTTGTCCTACGAGACTCCTAGGGAATAATATCATGAGATATGCATGTTCGGATGCGATGTCTACTAAAGTAGTGTGAAACTCCCTCACATGTTGAATATGATTCCCTTTTACTCTATACTTGGGAAAATTTTGCATAACATAGTTGTGAGTAAATGGAGACATGTCTAAACTTCTGCAAAAGGGGTATGGACATAACTCTTATGTTGAATAAGTATTTTTGGTCGATATTTGTATATTGTCCACTTATTTTTGCAATGCAAGAATTTGGTTTGCTAGGAAATCAACTTGACTGAGGGATGTGTCCACTGCATTGGAAATTGTATTATGGTATGGGCCCATGTTTCTATTTTGCAATCCAAAATTTTGGGTGGATGAATTGATGTTGATTCTAGGTGTATATGGAATGTTTTGGTTTTTAATATTATGAGTAAAATATGGAATTTTTGTTTGGATGTGTGGGGTGAAATTTGTAATTTGAGTCTGGATATGTGAGGTGAAAGTTGGAATGTGTGAAGTGTTCATATTGAATTGTGTTTGAAATGGGCTTGAGCTAGTTTGACCATGTGTGTTTTGGTTGCTATGTTGTTGGAAAGGATCTTGTGTGTTTTGGTTTCTATATTGATGGAAAGACCCTTGTGTGTTCCTTTGTTGGGGAACGCTTGAAGTAGGACCTTGTGATGTGTTGGTGTTTGACTTCCAATTGGTGTTTGGTGTGGTGTTTATTTGTGGCTTGGGTCCATGGATATGGACATTTCACATTTTATTTCTACCTATTGAAAAGGGATTGGAATATGATGTAACCATGGCATTAGATGATGAACCAAATGTATTAAATGTAGTTCCAAATATTTGTGACATGACTTGTGAATTTTGTGTCGTGTGGATCATTTTAGAGTCTTGTGTTGACACTCCTAATGGCATAGTAGCATTAATTTATAGGATAGTGCATTTAGGAGTAGAAGCATCATGTCTTTGGATTTTTGAAGTTTCATTGATAGGTGTTTCTTTAAGTGTGTTAACATCAAAACCATGGGGAGGTTTAGCTCCACTATGCAAAAAAATTTCTATAAATCGTTGTGGGAATTTTGAAACTATTTCATCCACAAGTCGTACTACTTCAAGATCTTGGGCGACTACCTTTAGGTCTTCCTCGATTATTTGTCCTTGGTTTTATTTGACTATGGAATTTTCAAAAGGATTGATAAATGATTATTGTGGCATAGGTGCATCATTTGAAGAGGAACCAAAATTCATTTTCCTAGTATAGTTGTAAAAGTCATCTTCTTCTTGGATGAAGTCCATTTCTTTCTCTTCCTTTGTAATCTTGTTTGGACCATAAAATACTTGCAAAGGTAGTGAATGGATATGGAGCCTAAGGAATGACAACACAATGGTAATACCAAGACTAGGGTATGCAACTATGCTATATATTTTTTGGATTTTTCAATATATAAGAATGCCAAATGAGGATGAAACTAAGACCAAGATTAAGGTACCAAGTGACAATAGTTGAAATTTAGATGTGATAATATCACTATGATCCCAAAAATTATGGTAGTTCTATGAATAAAGTATGCAAGTTTAATGCCAATGTAATGTTGTGATGAAGGGTGTGGTATGACTAATGTTATGGTATGAAGACTAAGAACTTTTGGTTGACCTAAAAAGAGGTTACTAATCAAACTAAGATAGTCCAAGATGGAAAACTTGATTGTCAAGACCTTAAAGAAGACTAATAATAAAGTGGTGATGATTGAAAAAGTGGACTTAAACTAGACTTATGAGTTTAAAGGGTCAACTTAAAGGACAAGTACTTGATTGATGAGAAGACAAGGTAAGACAATTCGAATTTTGTGACTATGGTCTAATCAAAAGTCTGATAAATTTCCTAATATAAGGTCTGCAAAAGTGTATGCAATCTATTGATGACCTAGAGTTTGACCTAAGATATATTTAACTAATGCAATGACAAGCTAAATGAATGAAAGGAAATGACTGGTCTAGAATGAGAAAATTTGTGCTCTAATAAGAAGATTACAGTTAGGAGTTGATAAGAAATAAGACAACACTAGAATTCCCTAAAAAATTTATCAACTAGCAAATGTGGTGCACAACCTATCAAATGTGTTGTTCTAAGATGCAAATGTGGTACACTAGTTTTCGTCAAATGCGGTGTTCTGAGAAGCAATTGTAGTTTATAGTCTATAGATGCGGTGAACAAAGAGTTTTCCCTAGTTTGATTGATTTTGACTATTTATTCATTTTGATTTTTATGAAATGTGATGGAAAACACAAAAAACATTATAAAGACAAGTCTTGATTGGTCTAAATGTCAATTTTTTTTATCGTAATGTGTATGTTCTAGGGTTATTCACCCCAATTTCCATAGGTCTAACATAATTCAAAGATAATTCACATACATAAAACACTTTCCTACCCTAAGATCAATGGACAATGACAACACTCTCAAGCCCACAACTTGGAATGTCCTTCGACACGAGTGGAGGGACACCTTTAGGGTATGTTTGCACTCTTGTCTTATGAGAGAGGATGGCTAGAGGCCTCTTGGAATGGAAGGATAACCCAAATCACCCTCTCCTTAGAAATCTATATGTAAAAAAAAGTAACTTATACAACACTGGGGATTTTTGTCTCTACATCTCAAGGGAGGCATATCATGAGTGTAAAATATTTGGGGTGAAATGCACATCCCTTGCACTGAGAATGATTCCAAAAATCAATCAATAAGGGTGGACCTCTAACTATTTTTTCTTTTAGTCACTTCTCGAGGACTTACCACCTTGCAAGCATCTACCAAGCCACTTAAGGCTTTAACCACTCCTACTAGGAAAACGTATGTGCAAAGGTACCCCCCTTTATGAATGGTACTATATAGTGAAGTCTAATAGTAGTTTGGACTTGACTTTTATCTAATCCTTTTATATAACGACCCAAGGGAAAAACTGCTTAGGGTCACCAATGAGTTCTTTGTATAGATGTGTCTCAATTTCTAGGCCCTATCTAAAGGGGATAACAAAAGTGAGAAAAGTATAATTTTTTTGATCTCCAAGGTCATACAAATATGCGAGGAGAGAGCATACACATGTACTTGCTCACACTAGCAAGAGTTCATTAAACTTTATAAAAGAAAATGTGTGGTGTGACAATGAAAATGTTAAGAAGTGTTTTTTATTCTCAAGATCACTCAAAGTGTGAGGGAAGAGCATACACACATCAAAATTAGAATAAGATCACAAGACAAGATAAAAAATAGTTCTTTTTAATCCCAAATTGAAATGTGTGATAATTGCAAAGACACTTGACACAAGTTGTTCTTTTTAAACCAATGAATGTGAATGCAAGTTGTTTTATTTTTAGAGCAATGAGTGTAAATGCAAGTTGTGTTCTTTTTAAACCAATGAATGATAATGCAAGTTCTTTTTAACCCAATGAGTGTGTCTAAAAAATATTAAAAAATCAAAATACTCTCTTATCTTAAAAAAATAAACAACCCTGCAAAAGATAAGTTAGCAATTCTAAATGCAAATGTCTCCTCCAAACCTAAGCCACATGCTACAAACTAGAAATCAATAACATGAAAAACCCTATTCTAGCGAATGGAAATGCATGAACTAAAAAATTCCTAATTAAAACCCTAGTTAAGAAAAACAAAAAAATATTGTGTAGAAAGTCACAAATGCGGTTCACTGGTCTGGAACAGATACAGTGCACTAGCCAGTGATAGTGTTGTTTTGGATGTCGACTATAGCTCACAGTCAAAATAAAATATGGTGAAGCGCTAAGAAGATGAGTCACAAAAACCTGAAAGCTACAAAACACTCAAATCCGACCAAATTTGGAAAAACCTGAAATAGATATGATGCAATTATGATGTCGAGATATGAAAATAAAACCAAATAATTAAGAAATAACATAAAATCTCAAAAATGAACTAATGCAATGATTTTTCCTATATCTGAACAGATTTTGCTCTTGGGACAACGACTACAGTTTTGTTGTTTTTGACAAATGTGTCGCAGGACCTGTCAAATGCATTGGGTCATATCACAAATACAGCGCACAAACTTACAAATGCATTGTTAGGGATCTCAATTGTTTCGCGGACCTAAAACTCAACATTTCTTAAAAATTCTTTCAAATCACGTTAGTTCATGTTGGGTTCACCAATGTATAATAAAGTTAGATTAAGGTAAAAGATATGAATCAACAAAACTCAAAACTTGAAGCCCTAAACCAATAATGAAGCATGAATAGGCATAAAAACATGAAATAACAAAGCAATATTACCAAAGTATTTATTTCATGATTGATTCACCTCCATTTTCCTTCTCCATCTTGCTTTATATGCTTGATTGCCCTTAGATTTTGAGTATGCAATAATATCCTAATGACAATGACAAAAAAATATTGAAGATTGTACTTGTATCCTTAGATAGCAATAGCCTAGGTAGAGTTGAAATGACACTGATAGGTCTCTTTTATAGAAAGCCAAATTGGAATGAAGGGCTAGGATTAAAATCCAATAAGATATGACGACCAATGGCCAAGATTGAAAGATATAGTATGAAATAGGGTTAGGACTAAATTAGGTCAAAGATAGGACTTGGTTAAGGATGGATGGTTGAGATTAAATTATAACATAATTTAATCAATGGTGGAAATTAAATGAGATGTGAAGAGATAAGAATGACACGGATAAAGCGGTTGGCATAGAAAAAAAGGTTGTTGGAGGAAATTATTTAATTTAGGAAGGAAAGTGAATAATTAAATAATTAAAAAAATTATTTAATTATAGAAGAAAAGAGAAATTTGACTTTTTAATTAAATAATGATTTAATTCAAAAATGGAAGAAAATGACAAATTAGTAAGCAATTAAATAAATAAAATGTATTTAATTCATGGAAGAAGATGATAATGAATAACTAAATAATTAAAAATAATTATTTAATTATAGTATAAAATGCTAATAATTAAATAAATAAGAATTTAATTAATTATAGAGGAAAGGGGGACATTAGTGATGTAATTAAATAAATATAATTTATTTAATTAATCAAAAAGAGGAATAAAAGAAATTAATTAATTAATTAAATAATTAAAATTAATTAATTATTAAAGAAGAAAGGTGATTGACGAGGAAAAAATAATGTTCATAGGCAAAGGACAATTTTTAGTGTCTACAACTCTATTATTAAAAACTTGTGGTTCTGCCTAAAAAAAACTTGTGATTCTTGTTTATCCAAATATATGACATAAAAAAGGAAATGGAAGACCATAAGAAATTGATAATGGCTTTACCTTTAAGGGAGATGTAGTAGCATTTGCTCCATTGCATAGAGAAGGTTTCAAGCTTCGATTTATTTTAGAAGAAAATTCCAAAACAAAGAGAAAATAAGATCCAAATAAGGAAGCTTCTTCATAGTCAAAAAATAATTAGTAAGTAGTCTTGAGTTTCACTATGTTTGAAACATCTAAATTATATGTGAGGGATCAAAATGTATCTTTTGATTATACTATAATCAGTGAGGATATTTTTGTCTAACAAGACACTAATTTTTTATTTTAGGAGTGACATTATGGATCCAAATGCTTTATAATTTTTCATCAACTAGTTCTCCACCCTAGATATGATGTGCTTCAACCTTAATACTGTATTTTTCAATGGAGTTAATTTTACCCCAAATAAAGTTATTCTTCTTGTAATGATCTAAGGAGAAAATACCAATAAATTAATTCCTAAGGTAATACCTCTATATTTTTTTCTCCACATCTAGCCCATGAAGTTATATCCATTTAGAGTTATTGTAATCATATGTAATAAGTTGAGTATTTTTTTTAATTTCAAACTCATTCATTAATTGAAGAAGACCCCTAGGCATGTAGATATTTGACAGATTGTTTCCAAGTATGGTCTGCTCCAAACATATCACACTCTTTCTATATCTAGAAAACTATGAAATGTTATTTGTTATGTTTTCAACTAACTTCACAATCAATGACCAAATTGATATACATAGTTTAGGGTGATGTCATTAAGGAGCATAAGTATTTTATTACCTTCTCTATATGTATAGGTGAGAATATTATTATAGATAATTGTGAATGGGTTTATAAAATTCTAAATAATATTATTCCCAAGAGCCTTTCTTATCACAACACTAGAATGGATACTCTTGATTATTTTTCTTTCAAAACTTGTTTTTAACTAACAATATAGTTTTTCCTAAGAGATTATTTGCCTCCCTACCATACTAAGTTCATAATTTTTAATAAATATCATGAACAATAGAATTATAAGCATGATATAATATAAGATAATAAAAATTGAGACTAGGAAAATGTATTTAATTAAAAATAGCTGACCAATAAGAATTTGGCACTCATTGTTGTAGCTTAAGATTTTATTTTAAATTTTTTTAAATATTTGATCAACAACCAAAATTATTTAATTTGAATCTCATAGGGACCTCAAGAAATTAAAATTTTCCAAACTCTCCATAGTCAAACTCAAGAATTTGAAAAAGCTTCTATTTTTAAAGTAAAAGTGTTGATAGTATAAAATATGCATTCATTGGCATATATATCAACTCTAGAGGAAATACAGAATAATTCAATACAACTCTTAATAATTCAAACATTATATATAGTGGATTGCATCATTAATAGGTTTTCATCAAAAAATTAAACATGAGTAATTTATCTAACCCCATTGGTAATTTTTGTTGCTGACATTTTTTTGGTGAATAATGGCTATTTCATTGTATATGCTAAAAAGAGAATAATAAAATATTCAAACAATGGGGTGGTTGGTAAAAGGAACACCCTCAAATAATATGTAGCTCCAAGCCCAAATAATAAGACCAAATAACATAATAAAGTCTAATGGGACCAAGCACAAACAAAGCCACTAGATGGTGAGAGCTACATCGTCAAGGGGGATAATCATCATTTGGTTTACCCCACACATCAATGAGTATGAAAAAATTATAAATTGGTTTCAAAATTTTAATATCGACCTCCTTTTCGTGATCTTCATTTGCATTTTATTGAACATGAATAAGAGAAATTGATAAATCTAGGTGAGGAAACTTGCTAAATTTGATTATCCAAGAGCACCACACCCATGTGAAGAGGCCAATGGTGGATGAGGAGGTTAATACCTTCTATGTAAAACACAATCCCTAATTTTTTTTAAGGAATTTGAGATAAATGTGACTAAGAGCAATGATCTCTTCTAGCAAATTGTTTATGTCAATATCTACGCCCACATGGAGGGGAGTAACTCTAGTGGGAGGAAAAAGGTTATGAATCATTGACAATAATGTAATAAAAATTACCTATTGATCTAAAACAAACTAAAAATGAGTAACTTCAAGTGTATATTTATTCAATTACACCTGGATTTGTATAAGCATGTTGGAGCAAATCATAGCTTTAGTGCAATTTACAAAAAATGAATATCAACTAAAAAACTAATGAAAATAGAAAAAATTATATTTTTTCAAATGTTAAAAAGAACATCAACCTAAAATTATACTAAATATAGGTGAATCTAAAAGGGATAGAAAATTATCCCAACAAAACCACATGTCATGAAAATGTGTCAAGCCCAAATGACTTAAATTCATGAATCAAGTTCAGGATTGTTTAGATTTTGTATAAAACCAAAAAAGGTGCTTGAGATTCTTAGATTGTCCACAAAATGGATAATATGGATTAATAAATCAAATATGAGATAAGAAAGATACAAATAGAAGGCCTTAACAACATATGCACCAAGAAAAGTGAGTAGGCTTGGGTTCAAGAATAGCTGACCATATAGTATAGGATCTACAATACCAAGTGCCCAAAGAGGACTAGTGGTTCCAATGGAGATTCAAATAGGCCATAATGTGGAAATGAGGCATAAATTATAAATACTCCTTATAGAGTCTATAATTTTATTTAGACACCATTTCTAATCCTTCTAGTGGGGATTGAAATGAAAGAAAATTTGCAACCATAATAAAGTACTTTTACATAACCCCAAGAGAGAAAAATATGAAAATAAGTATTTAAAATATACAATTCAAAAGAATAGACAAACATAACATCAATATGAAATAATATATACCATGTAAAAATCCTCATGAGGGAAAAACCTAGCCTCCAAAAGCACTCACACACTTAATTATTATCTCATGAATAAAAATTACAATACACTTGCATATTCTCCATGAAATTCTTCTAAAACATAAATCTCCCTAATTTCACTCCATGTGAACAAGAAAATGAGAATCATGTTACCACACATCCTAATCTATGCTTCCTCTCCTCACATGTACAACTTACAATAGATTCTCAATCCAACTTTAGCCAACAAGCTAAAGGTTATGATAGCTACCTAAACAACCACTCATGTGCTTAAATTTTTAGAAGCAAGATTGAAAAAAACCATGAAGTGGCATTACATACATCATGTGACTAATACCATTAGATTAGAAAACCATGTCTCCCTCATTTATTTTTTGTTATTAAGTTTTTTCAATATTAAATATTTGTTCAATGTGTATCCCACATTAAATATTGATCACAATGTTACATATAATATAAAAAGTGTATCCAATAATTTCTAACCCATGTGATGCATGCATCCATAGACTCCTTGGGTGTACCAACAACAATATTAATTTTACATTATAAGAATTGTGAAGTGTACAACATAGGTTTTCCCAACATTCTCACTTTTTGTATACATTGCATAAGAGGTCAAAATTAAATTCAAACATACAAGTGCCATCAAGATACCTACATCAATAACTAACATGACCATCATCTCAAATATGAATCCTCTCATCCTCCATCATTCCAATGTATAAAAGATAAGATTCAATCCAAAGATAAATTCCACATTAACTATTACATAGAAGCATGAGTAATGCCTCAACTCAATATCCAAATACAAATACTAAATCTAATGGTAAAAAATAAGTGTGAATATCTATCCATAATTAATCACCATAGCTAGAATAGTAACCACATTTAGTTGCTAAGACACCAACTAAAAATACATCAAAGCTAAGTTATACTCATCATAATATTTAAACCTGATTCTATCAAAATATCCAACCAAACCCACAATCACATCCATGTACATAAACTACCCTACATAAATAATTTCTCCAAGGTAACAACACATAAATATGCTATAATAAATTTCAAGACCCTCAACACCATAGTATAATGAGAACATCCAAATAAAGGAAACATGCATAAACTAGAACTCCTACTGCATGGTTAATTTCAAATATGAAATCAATTAAGATATTTAAAATTCCACCAATAGCACTCACATAAAATTTGTAGCCAATTTTATTAATATCATGTAGTGACAAGGAGCATCCACAATGATACACAAAACCTACAAACAAAACCATTATAACATAAATCTCGCCACTAGTCTCAATATCTCTCTCAAGTTCTCCACACTCAACAAATTAAAGAGATTATAGAGTCTCTATGTTGTTACTAAAAATAATAAAGTAAAATAAAAACACATAACCACAAACATAGTGATCACAATTGCTCCATGGAAACGTCAACTCAAATTTCATTTGAAATTGAATATCTGTGAAGAAACACAAGACCAAAGAGAGAAAACTCTCAAATCAGAACCATGTAGCATGTCCTTCTACCGACACCTATAAGTGATCAAGTTGTGACAAGTAAGATCTCTTTCACAAAATATAAAGAGGAAAGATCTATCAAATCCAACTATTCAAAATAAATATCAAACATATAATATGAATCAATAGACCATCTAGGATTCAAGCCTCTCAAGCAAAAGGAAGATCACACCAAATATGCATACCCAAAACCATCATCTTAAACTCCTTAAATAATTATTCATAACAAAATCATATGCCAATAAATCCTCAAATAAGCCCTTTGGAACTAACATCTATAGCTTAATACTTTTTCCTGAGAAAATAAAGAATGAAACAAAATACATCTGAAAAAAGGGTAGAAAATACCTATTATATGATCCATCATTGGTAGGACCGAGAGTGGGGAATGATATTTCTCCTCTAGGATAAACGAAGCCTCCATGACTCTATCCAAGAAAAATATCCTCAACATGTCCATGTTGAGCTCATGTCCAACCCAAGTGTAGAATATTCAATCCTATTATTAAAACCTCATCAAAGAGTAACTATCTCAACACATAATCTCCAAGATCAATATATTTATTTCCTCACTCAAATATCAAATAGGTGTACAATAGATAAATCATACCAAATAAATAATAATACAACACCACAATAATTAGAATTTCATAAGTAAAATGATAATAGCACTCATCAATTAAAAATACCATAGATCACCACTGAAAGATCCAACTATATGGTCAAGATAGAATCAATATCCCTCCATGATGTCATGATTTGCATCTCCTCAAAAGAAGAGCGTTTGTCTCAAATAAACATATTTTACCCTAAGAGTACATGTATCATGCCAAAAATATAACACATAATAAAGAGTCTACAATGGCATAATAAAATCCATCCTATAAATAAGAACCATTTTTCAAACTAATAAATCATAACTAACACCTCAACCAAAGACTCTACGAGTCATCCATGGTAACAAGATTTCAACATCTCTAAATCACATGAAGATAACCATGTCTTGTCCATAGAACTCAAGATGGTAAATAACTCTCACTACATACAAGAAACAAGATTCAAGATATCCTTCATGACACCAAAAACCACTACAGAAGATCATCCATCACCAAATAATGAATCCACAACTACCAAAGACACCACTAAACTATAATATCTAGCTACACATGGCATCATAACCTCCCCCTAAATGAAGATCAACTTGTTGGAGTAATTAGGACATTAACTGATAATTAATTAATCATTAATTAATTATTAGGTCCCTTCTTACTTTAATTACTTAATATAGACTTAGGAGTGATTTTTTATTATTAGATTTGGCTATTTATAGGTCAATTTGTCTCATTGCATGAGATTAGGACACTTGTCGCAATCTAATCAAATAATCATCTAGGGTTTGATTTATGATTTTATAAACATTCAATATTGTCTTTTGTAATAATTCACATGTATGCGCATTAATTATTCAATATAGAAGGTATATCATATGATTGTGTGGATCAATCTCTTTGTCTCTTGGTTGTATAGAAAATCACTTGCTTTGATCTCTAATTTGTGATAATAATTTTGGTTGTAAGTGATTTTTGGGAGTTGTGGGGTTCACTATCAAATCCAATATGATATCATAACACCAAATCTATGACTTCCTATCCAAATTTTGAGAGATTTGGCCTTGACGAAAAAATTAGTTCATCCTGGATCAAAACAAGCATAACCATTGAGTCTAAAATGACCTAAAACCTAAGGAATTCTTGTCAAATTGCTCAAATCCTAATAGTTGCAAGAAAGGAAAAAAATAGGAATACAAAGATCCCAAGAATCCATACCAGATTTGTGTAGGCCCTATGCATAAAAAATTGTAAGTATTTTTTTGAAATTTCTAGTTTTTTTTTAAAATATTTTTACTAGAAATCAAAAAAACAAAAAACAAAGAAAAAAAGGGATTTTTTGGGAACAAAGCACCTCAAGCCTGCACTGTCAATAGGTCATGTTGACCTTGGGCCTAGTGACTCCTACCGAAAATGGGTTGCCTTCTAGCAGTTTCCTTTACCACCAATAGTAGCATTTCCTCATAGCCCAACAACCTTTTGGAAACCCGCCACTCAGCAGCCAAAACGTCCCTGATGCATCAAATTTCTCACCTCCTTGATGGTCCATCATTTTAGAATATTCTAGCATGACAAAAAACTAGCAATTAGGGGTAGGTTTTAAGAAGAATATTCCTTTTTCAATGAATATTTGAACGATTTCTTTTTCTAACCCCAACGAAGGGAATATTACTTTTTGAGAATATTCTATTAGAAGGGAATATTCCATAAGTAGGAGCCATATTCGTTCCACTAACGTGATTTTTATGTCAGCTATACCCTACCCAAGACCCCCTCCAAGCCCTAATTATCTTTAAAGGAGATGCATTTTTTTATTTTTGGCATAACTTGGGCATACAATGTCAAAATCAAGAAAATGAGATATCTTTGAAAAGCTAGTTTTGAGAAGTTTCTAGTGGTGTAGGTCATATACTCAAAATTTTCTTCTATTTTATTTTATTCTCAGAAAAGGTTAGATATTTATTTTTGCTTTCAAACTCATAACTTTTTCTTTGTATCTATGTTTTTTGTGATTCTAGCAATGTTAATGGAAAAGTATTTCAAATCTCTTTGGATTTACACATGCTATTTTTCCAAAATCTTCCCCAAGTATATTTTAATTAGTTTTTTTTATTTCATATTTTTTTTAATTACTTGGAAATCTTGGCACCTAGAAAGGATTTTGTTTTCTTTAGATGACTTCATTTGACCTACTTTACATGTATTAATCTTATAAGTTTTTATTTTTTCATTTGAGAAAGTATCATGTGTTTTTTTCTCATCCTTTTGTGGTCATCCCTAAAAAGGATAACTGTGAGACTTGGCAACATGACATCTTAACACATCTTAGGTGGATGGATATTTTTCCTCATCTTTATGGACTCATACCTACACCAAACACACCAAGGAGTTTATCAACATGGGGTATTATGAGTGATCATGTTTTATGAGTGATTTTTTCTAGTGTTGACCATAACACTATGTGTGTTGTATCAAACATTGATTGTCCCAACACACTTTGGAATCACCTTTGACAAATCCATGGAGACCCTCATATCTCTCTATACCTAGAGGATCCTACCACAAATAATATCATTCCTCTCGTAGATGCATATTTTATACCCTTTGATGATGATACTTTAGAGGAGCTTGAGTATACCACATGTATTGCATGTTCTAATGGTTCAAAGACTTGTCTTCATGTTCCCAATCTTAATATCAAAAATTTATTACCATATTTTTTTGGTTGATCAACTTGGAATCACTATATCATTTCCCCCTATGTGTCCAATGTAGTAAGACATTCATCATATTTCAAATACACCTACTTGGGATTCATATCTTGAAGAAATATCATCCTTGTTTGTAGAGTCTTAGATTACAAATTTGGAGGATTACTTTGAGGAAATTCAGCTCCTCTTTGTTCACAACCACATCACTGTTGATGGCCCATCATATTCATCATCTTTGTAGCATTTTATACATCATTTCTCACTAGTTTTTGGATTGACATCATCTCTTTCTACCATGTGGACACTTGAGAAATTTTAAAAGGAACACATCATTGGTATTTGGATGCTTGATTCTTCCTTATTTTGGGAATGGATTCTCCAATCACTAGTGGATTTATTTCTTTCTAAGGGGAGAAATGGTGTTTGTAGGTAGTATATCATGTTTTGTCTTTAGGTATTCATCATTGGAATAAGGAGTTCATTATTTATGGGAGGATTCACATCCTCATTTTCTCTCTCCTACTAGGGGTAAATTTATTATACTTGTGTGACAAAAGCAGTCCTTGGGGGGTCACATTGAGTCTTATCCTTCTTTCACTAGTGCAGTTATTTCATTTTATCTCTTTTGGAGAGGAGTTTTTTATCATGTGTTTTTCTCCTTTTCTCTAGTTATGAGAAATTTCATTTATTTGTACATGTGTACATCATCAGGCCTTGTAGCCAAGACCCATCCATGCATCTATCATTGCATTCTTCATAATGGTTTTTTAGCTTCTTCCTAAGTTGATCTTAAGGGGGGGTGTTGGAGTAACTGGGACATCACCTTATAATTAATTAATCATTAATTAATTATTAAGTCCCTTATTAATTTAATTATTTAATCTAAACTTAAGAGAGATTTTCTATTATTATACTGGGCTATTTATAGTTCAAGTTGTCTCATTACATGAGATTATGACACTTGCCACAATCTAATCAAATTATCATCTAATTTTTTATTTTTTCTTTTATAAGCATTCATTATTATACTTTGTAATAATTAACATGTATTCACATTCATTGTTCAACCCAAAAGGTATATCAGATTCTTGTGTGGATCAATCTCTTTCTCTCTTAGTTGCATAGGAAATTAGTTTCTTTGATCTCTCATTTGTGATAGGCATTTTGGTTGCAGGTGATTTCTCAGAGCTATGGGGTTCACTATCAACTTCAACACACCCATGTTCCACACTCACTCAACTAGAACACCAATAGCTTAAAAATAATAAAGTAGAATATGTTAGAGTAATCATTTATTATCATTATTATAATTTGTAATAATTAACATGGATTCACATTCATTATTCAACCCAAAAGGCATATCAAATTCTTGAGTGGATCAATCTCTTTCTCTCTTAGTTCCATAGAAAATTAGTTGCTTTGATCTCTCGTTTGGGATAGGCATTTTGGTTGCAGGTGATTTTGCATAGCTATGGGGTTAACTATCAGCTCCAACACACCCATGTTCCACACTCACTCAACTAGAAAATCAATAGCTAAAAATAATAAAGTAGAATATGTTAGAGTAAAAATTTATTAGCTAATAATTAATTAATCTTTAATTAATTATTAGGCTAATTTCACTTTATACACTTAAGCTAAAATTAGGAGTGTTTTTTATTTTATCAATTTGAGTTATTATTAGATCATTATATCTCATCACATGTTATGTTGACACTTGTCATGATCTAATCCATTTATCTACGATTTTCTCTTACAAGCACTCTCATTCATTGTATTATTTAATTTTGTAAGTTCTTTCTTTTTGAGGAAATGATAAATCATTATTTGTAACTCTAGTGTGTGGAAGGTATTCTCATTTTTTGTTTATTCTTTCTTCATGTATGTTTTTCACAAATATAACATGGTATAAAAGAATGGATTTAGCAAGCCCCTTCCCCATTTTTAAGTTTTTTTTCTCAACTAGGGTTACAAAATAAAAATCTAGAATCTTCATAATTTTTTGTAGATTTTGGGCTTGGACATTTTTTGTGTGTGTTTTGGAGCAAAACAAAGCTCACCAATGCATTCGAGAGGCCAAATAGATGAATTTTAAATAAAAGTTTTCCATATTTTTCCATCACGAGCTTCTAAGGCATTTTTTTAGTGTATTATTTGTATGGGGTTGTACAGGTCATACTATATGACCACTAACAAAAAGGAAAAAAAGGTCAGCAATTTTTTAAATTTGTTTTAAAAAGTATATAAAAATGAAGTTTGAAAATAATTTCAAAAGGCAGAGGCATATAGGGTACTCACAGGGTACCTGCACATGTAATCCCTTGTAGGCTAATACTGGTTGGTGACCTTAACAATCTTTGGCACTACTTTGGGTTTTCAAGTGGCTTTCATTCCTAATGACCAAATCAACCAAGGCACAGTTACCCACTAGAATCTTTTAAGATTCCTGATGAATCTTTAAAAGTTATCAACATCCAAAATACTTTTCTGACTACATTCACGTGACAAAATATTTTCTCATGATTTCGACGAGTGATGATGATTCTTTAAAATATTTCATCCCAATTTTGGTATTTCTAGCTACGATAATTTGTACAAGTGATTGAGTTTTTCTGGTGGTAGGGAATATTCCCATAGAATATTTTGATGACGTTAGCATGACATCATGATGATTTCAACATGGTATCATGATGATTTCAGTGATATGATCATAGGCAGGGCCCCTTTTAAGTCTCCTTTGTGCGCTAAAGTAGCATATTTTTATTTTGGCCATAACTTGGGGTATGGTATTGAAATTGGGTGAACAAGATATCACCAAAAATTTGGTTCAATGTAATTTCTAGTGGTGTGGGTCTCATCACCATTTTTTGCTACTAGTGCATTCTATATCCTATCAAAGTTAGAAGTGTTGTTTTCACTTTTGATCTCAAATTTTTTGAACAGTTTCTCCATTTTTTCATGATTCTTGCAATGTTGAAAAGGTTTTTTAGAGCTCTTTACAACTATCCATGCATTTTTTCAGATTTCTCTCCAAGTAAATTTTGTTCATTTTTTGTGTTTTTACATTCTAGTGAATTACTTGGAAATTTTGGCTCCTAGAAATACTTTCGTGTGGGATGACTTGTTTCAAGATTTTCTACATGTATTTCCAACATTTTTTCTTATTTGGGTATTGTAGACATGTTTTATAAGTAGTTTCTCTTTTGTAGATGTACTAAGATAAAGTGCCACTATTATACATGTTTTTGGAGATTTAACACATCCTTTGTGCCTTTTGTACTCGCACTATGACATAAAATATCATGGAGAGGTTTTGTAGTGCCTTTATTTTTCCATCACACCTTTGTCAAGTGAGCGACCCTTCCACAACAACATTGAAACCTAGTGATTCTTACCTAATGCAAGTGTGCCTTGGTTTGCACACCCTTTATTGGTTGTAGGTACTTTCTTGTGTATCCTCAAATGTTCTTGGTTCTCCTTCATGTACTTCTTGGTGACACATAGATTTAGTGGACCTGCCATGGCTCTCCCTTTTCTACATTATGGGGGGGTTTCTATAGTTGGTGCTAATGCCTTTTTGGTTTTTTTTTGGAGTGATATATGTATCTAGTTGTTGTTCCTATGTACTAGGAAGATGTAGTGGTTGGTTACCCATACATTTCAGTGAGATGGATAATTTACCATATGGAAGCTCTTGGATTCTTGTTTCTAGAGGCAACCTTCCATTTTCACTTGATTAGTGTTCTTCAAACTATTGGTACCTGTATTTTCAACATGCATCTTATGTGGTTGAGTTGTTTCATTAGGGTCACTCATGTAGATTCATGTGTCATTTTTATATTTGATTATTATTTGTTTATATTTGTTTTCCATTTGATCATTGTTTGAGTAGTATCACTAGAGATGTACTGATGCAAATTTTTATCTTCTTGATCTTTATCATCATCTATTTAAAAGGAGGTTCTTCATTTCAATAGTATATCAGTCATATTTTGATATTTGTCTATAACTTCTTTGTGCTTCAGTGGTGTTCTTCATATTCTTATTCATTTGGGACATTTTTTTAGAGGCTTTGTAGTCCTTCATTCACCTTTATCTCTTTTTGAGAGGATTTTTTCCCATGAGGTTTTCTCCTTTTCTCTACTTATGAGAGACTTATTTGATTGTACATGGGTACCTCATCAGGCCTTGTTGTTGATACCCATTCTTTCTTTCTTTGTTTTTTATGCATGAGATTTTTAGAGTTTTTAGCTACTCCCTAAGTTACACTTAAGGGCGGTGTTAGATTAATCATTTCTTAGCTAATAATTAATTTGATTACTTTAGGCTGATTTCCCTTTATGCACTTAAGCTTAACTTAGGAATGTTTTTTTTTTTATTAGTTTGAGTTATTATTAGATCATTATATCATCACATGTGATGTTGACACTTGTCATAATCTAATTACTTTATCATCTGGGGTTTTATCTTATAAGCACTCTACTTCAGTGTATTATTTAATTGTGTAAGTTCATTATTTTTGACAAAATAATAAATCATTATTTATAACTCTCGTGTATGGAAGGTGTTCTTTTTTGTTGTTTGATCTTTCTTTGTGTGCTTTTTCACAGATATAACAAAATAAAGATCTTTAAACCAAGATAAACCACTTCCTATAATCAATAATCAACACAACCAACAATGCATATGCATAACAATAATATCATTCCAAATTTATAAGCCTACAAGGAACCTCCGTGACACCATGATCACTACCAAATATACCTACCTAAAACTTCCACTAACCCCATGTTCCCATGTAGCTACTTAAGTGTGTTTTATGCTTAAATTTGAGTAGCTTGAGTGTTCCCATGGAAATTTTTAATATGGGAAAAATATAATTTTGAATTTTTCCCTATTTTAGTGAAGCGACTATTATTTAGGAATTAAAATAAAGTTGTGTAAAAAATGAGGGGCTAAAATAAGAATTAATTGCATATTGAAAACAATGTCGTGTGCCTCCACAAATTTCTTTTCCTCTTTTTAACATTTTCCTCCAAATTTTAACTACACAAATTGTTATTAATATTATTAATACAAGTTTAAAATTATTGCCTAAAATGACCAAAAAAATTAAATATTCATGGGGTCACCAACTCCATAAATAACTCCTTAAAATATTGAGCAGTGGCTACTAGCCAAAATAATCTAAACAACCACCTGGGGACCTTCCCTGAGTCTTACATATCTTCTATCATAGTCAAAAACCATAGGTGTTAACCATAGGTGTCACAACACAATTGTATCAAGTAACACCATCTATCTGAATCATAATGGTAGTAAAAACAAATAAAATAGGTAACTAAAATAGGCCAAACAAATATAATCTACATCCAACTAAAATATCAATGGATATAGATGACCCACAACCAAGTTATTTATAAAAATTATAGGTATATATAGCCTAAAAAATATACAACTCATAGATATCATAATGATATATATATAAATTCAACATCACATCAATAACCATGTCAAACATATATAACTAGAGATAAACATATAATATTTCATGACTCAAACACCAAATCACCTTTAGATTCAATTTGACACAAACTTAAAAAATTACCATAATTATAGGAACCAAAATACAACTCGAATAGAAATCTAAGTGAACAAGTCACATATCAACATCTCCAAACTTGATCCATTGAAAATAACTCAGAAAATAATCTCCATCACCTATAATAAGTCTAAAATTAGACACCATGGGCACAAGATATGACTTGTAAAATAGGGAAAGAAAAATTGGGTAGTAACTAGTATTTTCTATCTAAAACAATAAAATTTAGAAAAAATATTCATACCATAGTGTAGTACTTAATAAGATATTTCCATTTACTATAAGAACTTGAAATATGATTCTTTACAATAAAATATATCACTCCCAAAAATTATTCCTAATAATAAAATCACAATAAAAAAATGGTAGCTACTCAGTGGTTGGCAAGTGACTAGCTAGTGGTGGTGGGGTAGCTCCCAGTGACACTTCTCATGGGTTGGTGTCATTGGAATCAACCCCCATAGAATAGCCACGACCAATGGTAGAAAATAGTTTATCATACTATCAATGGTTTTATCCTTTTTGAGCTTACACAAGGGTGACATCACCACCTATACCCTACATCAAATCACATTTTTTTCTAGATTTTTAATAAAAATAACAAACCAAAATCATTCTTTGGCATAGACATAGAACATTCTCTAATAATTAATAGTGATTTTAATATGTATCAAATAATTCATCATATGGATTTCATATGACTATACAAACTATATTTCCAACCATGCTAAAGATTCCTCCATGGCCCTATAAATGAGTTAAAAATTTCTATCACAAAAACCTATCATTTTTTCTATGGATCCATAATGTTTTGGGAATTTTTAACTCAATGGTGAGCTTTGTTTTATCCAAGAGATCTCCCAAAAATAATCACCCCAAAAACCCTCATAGAAAGAACCCAAATAGAAAACCCACTTTCCAAATCTTCATCAAACCCCAATCAACAACTCAAGTTTGAAAAAAACACATTTAACCTTGCAAATGATTTCATTATTTTTCTACAATACCATGGATTCAACTATGTGCAAGAATCTACTCCTTCCAAGGGTTAACAAAGAGGGAGATACCTCCCACAACCTAAAAACTAGGTTCTAATACAAAATAAGCCATATTAAAAAACTATTTCTGCATAACCTCAAGAGAGGAAAATATGAAAAATAATAGACAAACATAACATAAAAAATACACAGTCAAAAATAATGTTAAATTATGGAATAGAGAAGTTTTTGGTGATATTTTTTCTTCTAAGTCTGATATCCAAATGGAGTTAAAGGATATTTAGGATCGAATCCAAAAAGAGGGCTATGTGGGAGATCTCCTTGCCAAAGAGAATGAAATCCTTACTAAGTATCATGCCATAATTTCTAAGGAAGAAAAATTTTGGAAACAGAGATCTAGGTTTGTCTAGTTATCTTCAGGGGATAAGAATACTATATTCTTCCACTTGACTACCATGAAACATAGGGTGACCAATCATATAACTCATATTATGAAAGATGGTATAAGAATTGAGAAGGAGGATGAGCTAAGGAGTGAAGCTACTCAGTTTTTTGCGAACCTGTTACCTGTTGATGGAAGGTTGGATGTGAATGCTCAACATAACCTCATTGAAGTTATTCAAAATATTCTGAATGAGGATCATAATAAATCTATGATTGTTATTCCTTCAACAGATGAGGTTAGAAAGGTTGTGTTCTTGTTTGAGGGAAACAAGGCCCCCAGGGCCGGATGGTTTCCCTATGTTCTTTTTCCAAGTTTTCTGGGAGATTGTGCCTGAGGATGTCACTAATGTTAAAGAGTTTTTTGGATCTATAAAATTGTTAAAGGAGCTTAACTCTACTTTTATTGTTCTAATCCCTAAGCTCCCTAGTGTGGATGCTTTTGAGAACTTTTGTCCAATTAGTTTATGCAATTCCTTTTATAAAATTATCTCTAAAGTGGTTACTACTAGGTTGCTAGGTGTTCTTCCACTTCTCATCTCTCCTCAGAAGAATGGTTTCATCCCCGGAAGGTAGATTTTGGACTCTATCATTAATGTTCATGAGAATATTCACTCTCTTGAGGTATCTAAGAGTCAAGGTTTCCTCCTAAAGTTGGATATGTCAAAGGCCTATGATTGTGTGGACTGGGAGTTTTTGCTAAAGATCTTAAGAGCATTTGGGTTCTCTGAAAGATTTGTGCAATTGATAAAGGAAATGATAACCAAAACTAGCATTGTCGTTATTATCAATGGGTCCCCTTCCCATTTTTTTAAAGTCACTAGAGGTGTGAGACAAGGAGACCCGGTCTCACCTATCCTCTTTACTCTTATGGCTGAATGTCTTGGAAGAATTTTGCACAAAAAGGTGGAGGAAGGTAGTCTGAAAGGGTTAAGACCGTCTTCAGCTAATCTTGTGTGTTCTCATTAGAAATTTTTTGATGATACTATAGTCATGGGAAGTGCAACTATTGGAGAAGCTAGACTTTTAAAGAACTCCCTTTTGCTTTATGAGGAGGCTTCTGGTCAAAGAATCAACAAGGGGAAAATTTATCTTTTCTTTTTTAACACTCCTAAACGAAGGCAAAGGAAGATTGTTGAAATCATTGGTTGTGCTATAAAATCTTTTCCTTCCACTTATTTGGGTTTTCCTTTGGGATCCAAACCACCTAAATCTTTCTGGACTTCCCTTGTGGACCGGTTCAATCACAAGTTGGAAGCATGGAAAGGGGCCCTCCTCAGTCAGGTTGGTAAAGTGTTGCTGCTCAAATCCTCTTTGCAGAATTTGTTGGTTTATGCTTTAAGTCTATTCAAGATCCCTTCCAAATATGCTGAAATCATTGAAAAAATTTAGAAACATTTTCTTTGGTTGGGAGTTGAGGAGAAGAAGCGTGTTCCTTTGGTTTCTTGGGAGAATGTGTGCAAGCCTAAGAAGTATGGGGGTCTTGGTCTACAAAGTCTGAGAGTGTTCAATAAAGTCATTTTGGCCAAGCAGGTTTAGAGGTCCTTTTTTGAAGTTTGTGAGTGGAATTCCATTTGGCACAGTAAGTATTTATAGGGTGTTGCATCTATCACTGACTTCTTTAGCTCCCAGTCCCTTCCTTCAGGTTCTTATCTATGGAATAATGTTACTAAGGCTAGGGATCTTGTTGGGAAAGGAGCATGGTGGAAGCTTGAAGATGGGAAAAAAAATTGTTTTGGGAAGACAAGTGGGTTGGGACCGATCCTCTTTGTGATATTCCTACCTTTAGGAATCATATGGAGGAGTGTAAAGCCTGATTTGGTATCTTTGTTGGGGACTATTGGAGATTTGATTAGTGGGTTTGTATTTCTTCGATTAGTCTGGACCTCTCCCCCTGTAGTCTTTTCTTAACTTTGTTGTGTTGAACCTAAGGGGCCAAGGGGACCACTTGATTTGGAATTTAACTCCCTCTAGGTTATTTACTATCTCCTTAGTTGTGGCTTCTGGCTACCATATTTCTCCTCCTCCTATTTGGGTAAAGGCTTGGGTGAATAATCTTATTCCCAAAATTAATATTTTTCTGTGGATTCTTCTCTAGAATAAAATCTTGACTAATGATAATCTTTGTAAGTGTGGTTTTTCTTTTCCTAATAGATGTTACCTCTATTGTGCGGATGCTGAAAGTGTTTCACACCTTTTTATCCTTTGCCCCTTTGTCTATAACATTTCGTGCAGGATCCTACAATTATGGAACCTCAATTGGGTTTTTCCTAGATCTATTTGGGAATTCTATTGTCAATGGAAAGCTCCTTCAAATAACTAGGTGTTGAAGCTGCTTTGGAGATATATCTTTCCACACCTTGCATGCAGAATATGGAAAGAGTGCAATAATAGAATATTCAGGTATTTTTCTCTTTCAGAGGATGTGGCCTTTGAGAAAATCATCAAAGCAGTGAAAGAGAACTTCAACATGCTAAATTGTAATTTGAAGGCTAAAGAGAAGATCAGATGGAAATTCTATGATCCCAAAGTTGTTGAGACGTGGTTGATCAAGGCTAATGTTTCTTGTGCTCTTGGACCTACTAAGGGTCCAAGGGAGGGTATCCATTGGAGTCTCCCTCCCCTTGGATGGGTGAAAATAAAATTTTATGGGACAACTAAGGGTAATCCTAGGCCAACTGGGTGTGGGGGAGTGATAAGGGATTAGAATGGAAATTTCATTTAAGTGATGGTGCTCCCCTTGGCACCCAGACCAACCACATTGCTGAAGCCATAGGGGCTTACCAAGTCCTTAGTCTTGCTAGGAAATTGAAGTTCAAAAATGTTTGGATTGAAGGAGATTCTAATAATATTATCCAATGTATTAAAGGTAATCATAAGCCATCTTGGACTATAGGTAATTGGATAAATTTATCTAAGGATATTATTAACTCCTTTGAGAATCATTTCGTCACCCATGCCTATAGAGAGATTAATATGGTGGTAGATTTATTTGCTAATAAGGGGGTTAAGGGTAGCAGTAAGATGACTTGGAAGAGGTATGATGGTTTAGAAGTTGATGTCACAACCTTAATTATGTATGATCACATCCATGGGAAGGTTCAATTTCCTCTACCAATAAATGATTAAGGTGAAGGCATGGATTTTTATGCAGTATTGGAACTACTGCATCATCATTTTTCTTTGTAGGATGGAGTACCATAGTATTAATCACTTCATTAATACTTTGGGTTTCACATGTTTTCTGAGCATTTTGGCGAATAGATTCAGTGGCCTTCTGGAGTCTTCATAGAAGGGTGGCACCATCAAAAATATGGGAGGTGAACACTGCAGGATGGATCCAATGGAATGCAAGAAGTTGCAGGGTAATGAGAAATTGTGATGTGTGCTGGAGAGGGGTAGAATTACAAGTTACTTGGAAAAAATTCATGGAAGAGATCAAGATATCACTAGGCTCTTTGTGAAGGAATGGAACAATGACAAGATAAAACTCTTTGGGAGGAAAGTGGTGATTGGTGAACAAATTATCTCTGATGTAATTGGGATGTCCATGGAGGGGTTGAAGTTCTATACGGACCGCAAGCTCTCCAACTAGGTAGTCAAGAATCTCCCTAAGTCTGATAAGGAGGAGGACATGCTAAGAGCTACTAAAAGTAGCTACAATTCCACTAAAATCAAACTGCTTTGGCAAGAGGTCTTGAGAGTGATTATAGAATATATTACTTTGGATGGAAGATGTACTAGCATTTTTGGCTATCACTTTGTTCTCTTGAATCATTTTCAGCACCAAGTTAGGGTTTCCCTCCCTTTTTATCTCTCTACTTCTTTGAATGCTAGTCTTCAGGACCACAATTCAAACCCGGTGAGGTACCCCATTCTTCACAAGGGTTTGTTGGTTCTCATTTATGGGCATTTTAAAACAAATCTAGCTATCACCCATCATACCCCTTCTCCACACTTTATTGCTAAAAAGGAGGAATTGGGCACTAGATATATAGATAAAGATGAGTGGAAGATTGATATGGAGGAGGAGGAAGAGCGCCCTTCAAAGGTTAAAAGGAAGGGTAACAACAAAAAGGAGCCTAAATCCTGTGATTTTCCTAAACCTAGTGCTATGACCTCTACTGGTAGGGAAAATTTTATCTTCCCTAGGTCTAATGCTACTAAAACAAAGTCAAAAGATAAACCTAGTGTCTCTCCTCAGGGGAAGGGTAAGAGGAAGATTGTGGAGGACCCCTCCTATGATACCAACCAAGAGGAGTCTCAACATACCAATTCGTCTAAGTATTCCAGCTACCCACCAATGGATAGGGAGGATAAACCTCAGTTCCCCAGTGACTTTAAGGAGGATGACCACTATTTCAAAGTTGATCATGAGTATCCTATTGATATCCTTGCAATTGCCCACAATGGGTCTGTGGATTTTTTTTGGCTGATTAGGTGGGTTTTCTTTGAGATTAAGGAGATAAATCTTAATCAAAGGGCCTTTAACAACAAATTAGAAAAGAATGATTTGATGGATAATAACAACAAGGACAAAGATAAATCCAAGGATTTATGGATGGAAGATGAGAAAAGATACATGGTTGACTTCCTGAAGAAAACTATGGAGGATTTGTAGCATTTTAAGAACAATCATGATGGTAATCTGTCAGAATTGGAGGAAAAGCTAAATAATGTCAAAGAGTCAATACAGAAGGTGTTGGAAATGAGCCACAAGATCCTGAAGTCCACTACCAGTACCATGAATATGATGGTTGAGGACTTGTAAAGGGCTCATCAGGTAAGAACTATTGTGGAAGTGGATGAATACAAAGACCAAAGTCAGGTTGAGGATGTAGGGCCGATCAAACAAACCAGAGCCAACTTGAAAAGGAAGGAAGATAAAACCCATGTGGATATTCAGGAGATAAAGAAAGTGGCAATTAGCATGAACAATATAGAAAAGGAAGTTGTTGATATCTTGAGCAATCTGGCTTAGCGGCTAGATTTTTGTTGTGTTGTCTATGTGTTGGTCTTTGTGTTCTTCTTTGATGGCAGCTTCTTATCTTATACATTGACATTTTTTATGCTTTATCTTATCTATACTTGTTGTTAAAGGTTTTCAGGGTCCCTTCAAATCCTACTTTTACCTTAATAAAAATCATCCAAAATACACAAGATATATCCTAAAAAACTCTCATGAGGTAAAAAACTAGCCTTCATAATCTTTCACACACTCAATGTATTATCCCATGAATAAAAATTGGAATACACATGAAGAGTCTCCATGCAAGGCCTGTAAAACATCAAGCTCCCAAATTGTACTCCATGTGAACAAGAAAATGAGAATCATATAACCACACATCCCAACTCATACTTCCTCTCCTCACATATGAAAATTACAAGATATGTTAAATCCAAACTTAGCTAACAATCCAAAGGTTATGATAGACATCCTTAACAAATATTCATGTTCTTTTCTATATATAAATAAGCTTGCATAAAAATTCCAAGAGGTATTATGCAAACCATCTACCTAATATGGCAAGCCTACAAAACCTTGTCCCTTCCATTTATGTTTTGGTACTCATTTTCCCCAAGATTAAATATTTTTATAATGAGAAACCAACATTAAATATTTATCCTAAAGTTACATACAATATATAAAGTGCCTCCAAGAATTTCTAACCCATGTGATGCACACATCCCTTGATTCCCCAAATGCACCATAAGTAATATTATTTTTACATTATAAGAATTATGCAAGGTGTACAACACATTTTTTCTCAACATGAAATTCATAAACCCAAATTTGTGAACTCTGTGGAGATGAATGGCATCATTAACTTTATTATATAAATATCCAAGTCTTGGTTTGACAACTAAAATTTGGCATTAGGCTAAGCTAAGAAATTCTTGGTGACTTTGTAGAAAATATCTGGCAATAATTTTATCTACATTTTATAAAAACTTTAAATCTCAAACCCAAGAGGATTTATGCATAAGGTAGCATTAAAAATAAAGAATAAAAGACTATAAAATATACTATTGATTAATAGAAAGACCATTCCAAAACTCATTTCTAGCCCACAAAAACTAGGGCTTAATATATTCCAAAATATTCTAGATGATTTTGATAATAAACGTGTTATGTAATTAATGGTTTCCTTTATATTGAGGAGAGTTTAAATCCCAAGGTCTTTCTAAGTTAGATACCCCAAAGGTAACTCTAAATGAAATACAATACTAAATAACGAATTTCTAGGCTTTCTCACATTATAGGGCCTTGATAATCTATTTAGCACAAGGTGTTAAGCCTTGATTATGGGATAAGGTTAATCCTTAATCACCATAATCATGAGGGAGATAAGAAAAATTTCCAAGTCACATGATGAAAACCTTTGTTGCTATCAAAAAAGTTCAAAAAAAAGTCTCTTAGATTTTTTATTTTTAAATAGGAAGTCTTAGAAGAAACCCAACAAAAGGAATAATACACATGTATAGTAGCCAAAATTTTAGAGCACACCTAAAATTTACTATCCAAAGGGAGATTCTTTATAATATAGTAGACCAAATTAGTCTCAATTCTAGGATAATATCTTAAAATAAGGTAAAAAAGGAGGATTGAAAGGAAAAGAGGGTGCTAGGAAATCTAAAAACCTCCTCATTATCAATTCATTTTAAGTGAAAAGAATCTAACCAACCTAGTTTAGTAAGGAAAGCTTGTGTTTGGACCTATATAATTAAGTCTTCTTCTATTGACTACTTGAACCTAAAGCTTTATGGAAAATTTAAAGGAAACACAATGCATGTTTAATGCTATCCTCTTACCTAATTAAAGTAAGGAATGAGACATCTATAAATTGGCCATTAATGATGTGGTTAGATGAATTGGTTAAGGTAATTCCCTTGACTAAATTTTGGGAGACCACATGGGTTAACAAATAGCCAAATCCTTCATAAGAAAGCACATAAAGTACATGGGCTAAAGGTTATCCTTAATAGATAGATTGAAAGAGACCAAAAAAATGATTATTGGTCATTACTAGTGATGCAAGAAATTTTTTTACAAAAGGAATCTTACCTAAATATAAAAATGGAACCCAAATCATAATTCTAGAAGAATGGAAAGAATGAGAGTTCATTCAATGTAGTCATAAGCCTTGGAAAAATCAATTTTAAGAAATATTGCATATTGTCAGTAGCATTGATCCCCTTCTATCCCTTCCTAGACAATAATAATTTTGTCGAAAATGCACCACAACTTAATGAAAATGTTTTTCTTTAAGGTAGACTATCTAAGAAAGAAGAGGTCATAGCTTGAGGTCATAAAGTTTGAAAATAATCTTATATCATACATTCAACAAGGTGATGTTGCGCTAGTTGTAGATTATCATCTAGGCATCCAACCTTAACTATGAACTTAAGATTGCATTTATTAATTAATATAATTAAGGAATTATAATAGAATTCCTCTAGATAAATTTTATGAAGGTCCACAACCATAGTATCCTAAAGATATTTATATGACTCGCAAGGTAAACCACCCAAGATATGAGCTTTGTCATTTGACATAGTGAACACATGCTCACATAGATCTTCTTTTATGATAAATTGATAACAAAGAATGCATTAAAAGTTTAAAGCTTGACAATGCACCACATTCAAACATTTTTATAGAGAAATGAACTAGTTAGGAATATTTTCTTGGGTAATAAAAACTACTCATATTGTCAAACAAGATCTTAGAGAATTTTAGGAAGATCCACTAGAATATATTGATCATCCTTGATTTTTTAATGGCTTGAGATTCATGACAATCCTACAAGTTATTAAATAATTTACAAGAGACGTTGCCTCCAATTTTAAGTGAGTAAAATAAATATTTAATTTTGGCACCAAAGATGAACCTTCAATTTTGTTTTAAAATGATATTCCCTTTGGAGGTGGAATATGATTTATATGGCCCATGATAAATGTAATTATTTACTTATAAGATGGTAAATTGGTGAAAGAGAGTCCTAGTACTATTTGCACAATAAATTGGGGCTATTTGATCTTAATTGTGGCTGCCATCATGTTCATACAACATGGTACACTAGAGTAACCTTAAAGTGGGTACTGATAGGGTCTACAAGTAGCTTGATAGATTCATACTATCTACCGAACCTTTTTTCTCATGTGCCACTTGTTTTTCCTTACTAGCCGAACCTTTATTATTCTTCTTTCAAACCACTATCTAATATGGTTTTATATTGAGCGGTATATATTAAATATAAGGTCATTAAGACTCATTTTTATAGCCACATTGTTTCTATCCCACAAGACCTCATTAATGCATATTCAACATGTTTGGAATCTAGATCAATATCCCATATATGAGACATGTTGGCTTTCTTGGTGAAATGATGCTTTAAAATTACTATCACATAAAACTGCACCCTATTGAATAGAAGTTCAATGTTCTAATGACACAATGGAAATAACCTCAAGTTGTGGGACCTTACACAAATGAGGTTGAATTTCCAAAGAATGCCAGTTTCCTCTTCTAAACTAAGTGAAAATGTGTTGGTCTAACCCAACACATGAAAGCCCTATCACTACTCTACTCTAATAGCTCACAATGAAAAGAGATAGAAATATAACATAAAATGAAAGGGAGGTGATACAAAAGGATAGAAATTTGTTTCTTCTTTGCTTCAGATTGCACAAAATATCCACAAATCAGCTAAAACAAGCATTCAGACATGAAGGTAAGAGATTTTTACTCAAAAATGCAAGAAAAGCCTATGATAATAGTAAGATTTTATTGATATGAGGCATAAAAGCCAAAATTTACAATGGCATAATGCAAGATGCAATTTATGCAAAAGAAAACTGTGAGAAGAGCCCAAAAGAAGAACCCCCAAAAAATGTACAAGTGTTTCTTTTATAGATCAAGCATAACTCAGATGAATAGAACTTAAACATAACCTAGCTAGGGTTAACAATCAAAGATATTTGATCAAGGAAATATATACTCAAAAAAAGCATGGTCACCATACCTTATGTGAAAATCACGCCAAGAAGAGCCTAGAGAAGACAAATCTTGCATGACATCAACCTCCTATGAAGATTTACTAGAAAAATTCATCCAAAATCCTCCACTAAATCCATGATTTGGGTATGAAATGGTCAGAAAGAGTTAGGCAGAAATGAATGGGCATGGGCACCCATGAAACCCACTTGGAGAAGTAAAAAAAAATGCATTAAATTCATCCTTTAAGCCTTAAAAGTCAGATTAGGTAGCTGGGTGTTGTTGCGCATTAATGGAATCAATAAAGAAAAAACATGCCAACACATGGATCGTTGAGGCATCGAGTCCAAAAGGAAGCCCTTGAAAACATGTGAAAAAAATGGTGTTGAGTCCTAAAAATGTAACTTTTTCAAGCATTGATGATCGAGCAGTCAAAGGTTGAGAGTTGGGCATATCACTTATTGCATGTTCATCGTCAAACTTCATGCGTCGAGCTAGCAGAGATCAAGTATTGGGTTGTCGTCTTACCACATACCAAAAGAGAAGAAAGAGAAGGAACCGTGAAGTGAAAGCAAGGAGCGAAGGTAAGAGAGAAGGCTTACCTTCGAAAGTTGGAGGTAAGGAGGAAGCCATACCCCGAAGGCCAAAAGCATTCAACACTTAGTCAAATTTTGGGAGAAAGAGTGAAAGTGTGAAGGAGAAGGAAGCAATTGAAAGGCTCGAAGAGTCCTCGAAGGTTGGACCTCAGATCATCAAAGGTTGGAGGTTGAACCATCGAGTGATGGTTGATGAAGGGAGTGGAAGAAAGAAGAGCGTGGAGGGAAGACCAACCCTTGAAGCCTAAAAATTTGACACTTAGAAATTTTTTGAGAAAACCCAAGGTGAGTTTTGGTGGTCAGAGGTAAGGCCCAAGGCTTACTTTAAGGGATCGATAAAAGGTAATGAGGAAGAGTGAAGGCTAAAGGCTGATGGAAGAAAATGGATGGAAGGGGAGAAGCAGAAATCAAGCATGAAGGTAAGTAGGTAAGGGATAGTCCAAAAACCCAAAAATTTGGGACTTAGACAAATTTGGAACACTTCAAGGGAAAAACATGCATGATGACCCATGGAAGATCACTTAGACTAGATATCAGTGATGGGTCATCAAAGGGCGCATGAAATGAAAACATTTTGGTGATTTCTACGAGATGATTTCCTATTAATCACATATTCCAAAGCCTTATCAATCCATTGGGCATAGAGTCATGAAGGGGATTTATAAAATTAGGTCTCCCAAGGGAAAAACAAAACATTTTCAGGCCCGCACTTGGAGGAAATCATGGAAACTAGGAACATATATTCCCTTAAGGAGAATGTAGGGTGCACAAAGCACTTCATGGAAAGCAAAAATATTTACAATATATACTTGAAAACTCAAAAATTATTAGAAATAAGGTTTGAGATGAATCTCATTGATTGGGATTGGAATAACCTCACCATCCAACCTACAAAGATAGAATGCATTGGCCTCCTTACAACTAGTGATGATGTATGGACCAATACACATGGCATCAAACTTGGAATGTCTTCTAGCTTTGGATTTTCCTGCATCCTATTTCAACACTAGATCTCCCTCTTGGAACACTCTATGAACTATTTTTTTGTCAAAATTTATCTTGACATGTGCTTGATGTGCTTCTATGACTTGAATAGATTTGTTCCTAATTCCAAGAGTTCAACCATCCTTACTATCATAGCATAATTTTCTTCTAGCTCCAACTGATGTGCCAACTCAAGGGAAGGTAACTCCAATGATAATGGCGACCTTGCCTCCCTTCCATAAACTAGCATGGAAGTGGAATTACCAATTTATCTTTTAGGAGTAATTCTATCAGCCCAAAGGGTTGTCTTCAACTTTCTATGCCAAACCCTTTGGTTATCCTCAATGGTTCTCTTGATAATTCTATTGAGATTTTTATTTGAAGATTCAGCTAGGATATTACCTTGAGGATAGTAATTAGATGAGGTCTTCAAGTAAATGCCATGCTTCATTTCCAATCAAGGATCTGAGCACTAGTAAAATCCTTGGAATTATCAAAAATAATGGTGGAAGGAGTGTCAAATCTAGTGACAAATTCATCAAGGAATTCTAAAACTGAAGCATCAGTGGCATCCTTCAAGGCAACTACCTCTATCAACCTTGTAAAGTAATCTATGGTTGTTAAAATCCACTTATGACCAACACTTGATGGTGGATTTATCATACCAATAAAATCCAAACCCCAGTATGTAAATGGTTGGTCAACTTGAATGGGGTGAAGAGGGAGGGAAGCCAACCCTTTCTTTCTAGAAAAAGAAAGAACATTTTTTACAATCTCTCACCCATTTGTGGGAATCATTGAACAAGGTAGGACAATAATAACCAGCCCTCATGATCTTTGTAGTAGTAGTCCTTGCAAAAAAATTCCCACTTGAAGATTCATCATGGAATTCATTTAGAAATATATTGACTTGATATGCATCTATGCATCTTAATAGGACTCTATTGAAATCCTTTCTAAAGAGTATGCCATCCACTATGACATAGGGAATGGACTATAATTTGGAATGTCTTCTTTTGGTCCTATTTAGACCCAAAGGATATCTAGCTTCCTGTAAAAAGGTAGTCATGTCATGCACCCAACTACCTTGCATGTTTTCATTTGGTGCTTGTTGTTCCTATAGCACAAGGGAAGCCTCTATAGGAGTCTCAAATGTTGAGACAAGCTGCTCACATAACCCATTGCCTCTCACTCGCTTGTTGATCTTAATGTCAACTTCATACTCCATCACCTTGGTGATCCAACAACCCTTTTTTCATTGATATTTCTAGTCAAAAGGAACTCTTTAACACTAACATGGGGCACCATTAGCCGATTCTTATTATTAGACAACATGTTTTTGATTTTTTTCAATGCTCTAATAACAGCAAGAGTTTGCTTTTCAACGTAGTTGTACTTGACCTCATAATCTTTAATCCCTTCACTAAAGAAAGGAATGGGTTGTTACATATTTTCTTTATTTAGCTAAGTTAGAATAGTTGATATACTTGCTTCACCTCTAAAGCTATAAAGAATGAAATCATTTTAATAGTTAGGATTGACAAGGGTAGGAGCTTGAGCAATTTCGTGTTTGATAGCTTCAAAGCTATCCCTTCCTTCCTTGGTCCATTTGAAAACCATATTTTTCTTAAGCATAGAATAGGCTTCACCAAAGTAGCAAGGTTTGGAATGAACCTCCTCACAAAGTTAATTGTTCCTAAGAAACTCTATAATCCTTTCTTGTGACTAGGAAGTGGGATGGCCAAGATAGATTTTACTCTTGCAGGATCAATGACCAAGCCATCCTTTGAAAAAATGTGCCCAAGAACCTAACCCTGATCAGTAGCAAAGACAAATTTATCTGGGTTTAGGGAAATACAATATTCCCTACATTTTTGAAATACTTTCTCAAGGTGACTAAAATGGTCTTTTGTATGATTTGAAAATGCTATAATATCATCTAAGTGGACCCAAAACAAACTATCTAAACATTCCTTGAAACACCATATCCATGGATCTTTGAAAAGTGGGACCTATGTTGGTTACACCAAAAGGAATTTTACAATAAGAATAGGTGCCACACTTTGTAGTAAATGTCATCTTATGCTGATCAAGTTCTTGGACTAGAATTTGATTATAGCCCGAGTAACTGTCCAAGAAAGAAAACATTTTTATCCCACCGCCTCTTTGCAAAATATGCTCCATGGAGGGAAGGGGATAATGGTCCTTTAGGGATGCCCTATTTAGATCCCTAAAATATACACACAGTCTTATTTCCCCATTCTTTTTCCTAAGAGGAATAAGATTTGCAACCCATGAAGAATGCTTTATGGGAAAAATTATTCTAGCCTCAATCAATTTGGCCAACTCCTTTCTCCTCAAAGGCTCAATCTTAGGATTTATAGGCCTTTATTTTTCCTTACAGGTTTGGCATCAAGATCTAATTCAATTTTAAGTTGGGAAAGGCTTGGGTCAAAAACCTTTAAGTCTTCATAAGTCCAAGCAACTACATCATTGTATCTATTGCAAAGATCTATGAAAACATCATGTTCAATAGTAGAGCATACCTTTCCCAAGTTTAGAGACTTTCCCTTTGAAATTTCAATTAGCTTAAAGTCACCCTCCTTTGTAGCTAAGTTTTTCCTTTTTTCTTTAACTGATCATTAGGGTTGAAAACACCTTCAGCGGTGATACAACAATTTGGTAGCTTGTTGCCACTCAGCTACACAATTTGATCACCATACTGATTTTGTAGATTGGACTAATTTATTTTGGAAATTTTTTCCTCATCTCATAGAAAATTCACTATCTGTTGGTCACTATCAAAGACTTTCCAGTGATCTTGATTATCGAGAATAGCGAGCCTTACCACAAGTCTGATATGCTACTCCTTTCTACTTGTAATATGTGTTGGTATGTCAAACTGAGCACCAATTTTTGCAAGCCTATCAACATGTTTATTTTGATTTTTCAGAATTATTTGGATGTTAAAACCTTCAAAGTCCTCCATCAAATCCAAAACCCTAGGCTTGTAGGATTTGAGTAGATTATTCTTGGTTGAGCTTTGAGTTCAGATTTGATGAACAACCAATTCACTGTCACCAAAAACTTGTAACAATTTGATATTTCTTTTTTGTGCAAGTTGGAGACCTTGGATGAATGCTTCATACTGAGCCACATTGTTAGTGCAAGTAAATTGAAGCTTGAAAGAGAAATAATATTTATCCTTGCTTGGAGATACTAATATTACACCAAAGCCAGCACCATTTATGTTTCTCGAACCATCAAAAAACATCTGCCACAATCCCCCTAAATCTTCTTGAGCTTTTATGAGATTGGGGATAGGAGTTATCTCTTCATGGATGCAATATGTGCCAAGACCAGTCTCCTCTACCCTAGCAGCAGTAAATGGATCAAAATGTAAAGTATTTCCCCATTCATCCAACAAACAATCAGATACCTCCTCTATAGGATTTGTAAGCTCATGAGCATAACACTCCTCCTTTTGATTGCATAATGTATAGTTCATATTTATTGGACTAGGATTGCAAGGCTATAGATGATCCTTTGTTATAGGCTCAAATTTTATGGTTTTTGTAGTGCCATATCTAGTTATAAATATCATGTGAGACCAATGAGCAGACAAGTACCCACCTATCTTATTAGTGAAATCTCTAGATAAGAAAATGGAAAAATGACCAAGAAGGTCTATGACTTATTATCTTACAACACATCACAATTGGGACATGCATGCAAGGAAAATTTTAGGTTTTCAATTAATCCTATTGTATTGACAAAAGTGCCATCCAATTGTAAAATAAATCTAGCCACCGGTTCATACTTGATGCCAAGCATGTCGGCAATCCCCTTAGGCATGCCTAAACTATTTTAACCTAAGTCTATCATACAATTATGTACTATATCATTCCCAATAATTACATAAAGGTAAAAAAATTCTAGCCATCGGTTCATACTTGATGCCAAGCATGTCAGCAATCCCCTTAGGAATGACTAAACTAATTTCCCCTAAGTCTATCATGCAATAATGTACTATATGATTCTCGATAATTAGAGGGAGGTGGCTTACCGAGTTTACTTGAATTCCCTTCCTCTTTGGGTTGCGCTAGACTGATTGATAGAGTAGTTTACTCTTTTTCTTGGACATCACCCATTTGTTTATGTTCCTTTAAATCTTGTTGTAGAAAATCCCTTTGTGATGGAATAGATAGATCCTCCCACATAGTAACATTCAGATTGGCTTTCTTGATTTGCTCTACTATGTTTAAAAGAAACTAACTATATTTAAAAGGAACCTTTGCAATAGGGTCTATTTGTGTTGCTTGTGTGATCTTAGGCTGCTCCACCACTTATTTAAGCCTATTAATAGGCTGATTTGATTTTCGAACCTCTATTATTCTACTTGTTGGTCCAGAATTTGCACTTGGTTGAGTTTTTTGAGAAACTGATGCTTTCCCAACCATGGAAGATGTACCGCCCTCCATTGATCTTTTCTTTGATCTTGTATTATGGGCTATTGCATCGGTATCTGCTTGATTTATACCACAAAAATATTCTTGACCCCAAATGGAAAATGAAGAGTCACCTCGTACATGATTTTGATTAATAGCAGTTGTTTGGTTCATGTCAATTTGCTACTCCAAAGTACAGGTCTCATTTTGAGCTACCAAAGTTTTCACAAACTCACCATTTTGACAAACATTTTGATTATGAGCTTGCTCACAAGGTAACACCAGTCTTATTTTTGTGCTAGATTTTTTTCACTAGGACCAAAGCCTTAGAATTTTTGGTAGTAGGTGTATGCATATTATTCATGGGATTACTATGATTCCACTGATTTTGTCCTTGATAAGGTGGTTTATTTTGTTGATAACCCTAATTTTGAGGCTAATAAGGCCTATTGTTTTGAGCTTGTTGCCTATCCATTGTTATTAACATGTTCATATTTCAAAGAAAGGTTCCAAAATCATTCATAAGTGCAACAAAAGTAGAAGTTTGGCTTGTGGGAACCATTAGAATAGGATCCATTGGGATAGGGGCCATCATTGGTTGTGAAGGAAGCTCTGAAAATAAAGACATTGGTGGCCTAGGAGCTATCTTCCCATCTTGAATTAAACAATTTTCTTCCCTTATGGAAACATCATATGCACCTGGTAAGGTGTGACCTTTGATTGAATCATAATAGCTATATCACTGTTAAAAATATAGAAAAACATGCTCAGGAGAAGGCTTGACCGAAACAAGAATTATATCGCAAGTATTTTGGAATCTATAATTAAAATCACTCATGAATTCATGAGGTGCTCTTTTAATTATGGTTATTTGTTCTACCAAGGATAAATGGTCACTCTTGTCTTTAAAATATTTGCATAATTTCTCCCCTAACTCATCCCAATTGTGAATGGAGTTGGGTGGAAGTCCTCTATACCACTATAGTTCTTTACCTTTTAGTGAAGTGGTAAATAATCTAATAGCCACATTGTCTTTTGTTACATCATGCACTGAGCATATGTTTTCCACATCTATTATGTGTTCTATTGGAGTTGTAGATGTTTCACCAATAAAATGGGGAATACTCTTGAGGGCATTGACTGGTATATCATCTTTTTGGTCTAGAATCAAGGGGCTTACACCAGTAAAAGATATAAAAGGTTGATTTCTAGGTACAACCATACGGAATAAGTTTTTATTTGTATGGACAACAGGTTTTCTAGCTTGAAATAATATACCCATAGGTGGCGTAGATAGGGCTCTAGGAGAAGGACTTGCACTCCTATTTCTTCTTGTAGGTGACAAAAATTGACTATTTATTCTTCTAGAAGTAGAAACTGAGAGCTAGATGTATTGAAAATTACCTCTAGAAGACACTCTTGTTTGGATTCTTGGCATGAATGTTTAGGTTTGATCTTGAATCAGGAGTTCTAGGTAGCAATAGGGTCACCAATTCATATGTAGATTCCTCCCTTGCTTGCAGAGTTACTAGGTACTTGTTTAAGAGCCTCTTCAAGGATGGAATATTGAGAGAAATGATGAGCCTAGTTTTTGGTCTTAATTTGGGTAGAATCCGTAGTTTATTTTCTGAAGTTGGCATGGACTTTGATATTAAATGTTGTTATTTCTATAATGTTTCCCTCAAAACATATACATTAGGTTTAATTCCATTTTTGTCAATTTTAATGACATTAGCTATTATGTGGACTATCTATATTAATTTTTCATGTGGTTGATGAATTTTCTTTAAGGTGGTTATAAATGTGCAATTATTATGCATACTAACATTGCCATGCAGACACACTTCAGGATACTAATTTGAGGAATGCAACAGCCAGCTAGTCATTACTAAGGAGGCGTTCAAAGGTGAACTGGAGGAGGATGACTGAGATTCACCATGTTAGCCACATGCAACTACCTTATATTGGTCTTGCATGATGTTGAGAATCTGTGAGCGTTACTACAGTGTTGATTCTACGTTGGGACTTGCATGTCTGACCGGATTTCCTGCATGTGTAGTTGCCCTCCATTCTTTTCTCTAATTTCCCTAAATGGCGTCCTCTTAGTTAGTGGGAGTTGACTACCCTATTTAGTGGGTAGGATAATAAGGTTGAGATTCTCCTTCTTTGGGAGTTTGAGAGTTTGAAGGTTAGCAAGTTTTTGATTATTGATGTTGTATCTAATAGTTTACTAAGCATTTCTAGACATGCTACTCTTTTGTAATTGCATTTTTGAATGAATAAGATAAAGTTCTGAGTTGAGAATTTGAGTTTACATTAGTTTTAGAGGATACTCATCTAAGGCGGCCCACTTGGTGAGTAATCCATCCCTTAGTTTAGTTAGATTAGTTATTAGTTTATGTTTAGTACTTAGTTCATAAGTTTAGTACTGATTGTTCCTACAACCACTAGAATTCCATTTTCTGACTGTTCCTATAGCCAAAGCAGACATAGTAGCTCCCTATTTGTTGTTCAAATTTTCATTCTTTTCATGCATGTTCTGCTTAGTTTAATCATTGAGTGATGTTCAACATTTTCTTTGTTCCTTTCCATGCAATTTACTTTTAGTATTGAATTTTTCTTAGCTGTAGAATGAAGATGACTACTTTGAAGTTCCTAGTGCACATACTATGCTGACCCATTTCAAGTTCATGTCCCTGGGTTGACAATTTAAATGTACCTTCATGATGGTTAAAATGGCTATTCAGGTTATATGTCCAATCTCTGAATCGCGGTTGTAAAGGATTAGTTATTAAGATCATTGTAGGAGGCCGACAAGCAACACCATTCTCTCAACAAAAGGAAGTGAAACTTCTTCTTGTGTCCCATCGGGCGTGCCAAAAAATTTTGTCACAAAAAACTACACCCTAATAAACATGAGTTCAATTTTCTAATGACACGATGGAAATAGCCTCAAGGAGTGGAACCTTGCATGAATGAGGTTGAATCTCTGGAGAAGGTTGGCTTCCTCTTCTAAACTAAGTGAAAATGTGTTGGTCTAACCTAGCACATGAAAGCCCTATCACTACTCTACTCTAACAACTCACAAGAAAAAGAGATAGAAAGATAACATAAAATGAAAGAGAGGTGATACACCAAGATAGAAATTTGTTTCTTTTTTGCTTTAGATTGCACAAAATATTAACAAATCAGCTAAAACAAGCATTCAAACATGAAGGTAAGATACTTTTACTCAAAAATGCAAGAAAATCCTATGATAATAGTAATATTTTATTGATATGAGGCATAAAATCTAGACTTTAAATAGAAAAATGAAAGATACAATATCTGCAAAAGGACCCCCAAAAAATATACAAGTGTTGCTTTTATAGATCAAACATAACTCAAATGAATACAACTCAATCCCTAACCCAACTAGGGTTAACAATCAAAGAGATTTGATCAAGGAAATATTTTCTCAAAACAAGCATGGTCACCATACCTACTGTGAATATTGCACCAAGAAGAGCCTAGAGAAGACAAAGCTTGCACACCATCACCTTGTTGTGAAGATTTTTTGGAGAAATCCATTCAAAATCCTCCACTAGATCCGTGATTTGGGTATGGAATGGTCAAAAAGAGTCAAGAAATAATGAATGGGAATGGGTACCCATGAAACCCACTTGGAGAAGTCAAAAAAGTGCATTCAAGTCATCCTTGAAGCCCTAAAACTTGGATCTGGTAGCTGGGAGTTGTTGCGCATTAATGGCATCACCCAAAAAAACATGCCAAAATGTGGATCATCAGGGTATCAGGCCCAAAAGGAAGCCCTTGCAAACATGTGAAAAAATGGTGTTGAGTCTTGAAGATGTGCCTTTGTCGGGCATCGATGATCGGGTGATTGGAGGTCAAGAGTCGAGCATATCGCTTACTATATGCTCATCATCAAACTTCATGCATCGAGTCATCTAAGATTGGGTGTTAGGCTATCATCTTACCATGTACAAAAAGAGAAGAAGGAGAAGGAATCACAAAGTGAAAGGAAGGATCAGAGGTAAGAGGGAAGTCTTACCTCCAAAAGTCAAAGGTAAGGAGGAAGCCATACCCTAAAAGCCGAAAGCATTTGACACTTAGTCAAATTTTGGGAGAAAGAGTGAAAGTGTGAAGGAGAAGGAAGAAATTGAAAGGCTCGAAGAGTCCTCAGAGGTCAAACCTTGGACCGTCATGGTTAGAGGTCTGATAGTTGAGCGATGGTTGATGAAGGGAGCATAAGAAGGAAGAGGGTGGAGGGAAGACCGACCCTTGAAGCCCAAAAATTTGACACTTGGAATTTTTTTGAGAAAATCCAAGGTGAGCTTTGGTGGTCAAAGGTTAGGCCTAAGGCTTACCTTAAGGGATCGATAAAAGGTAATGGGGAAGAGCAAAGGCTGAAGGCCGATGGAAGAAAAGGGAAGGAATGGGAGAAGGAGAAAGCAAGCATGAAGTTAAGCAGGTAAGGGACAGTATGAAAACCCAAAAAAATTGGGACCTAGATAAATTTGGAACACTTCAAGGGAAACACATGTAAGATGACCCATGGAAGATCACTTAGATTGGATATCTGTGATGGGTCATCAAAGGGGGGCATGAAATGACAACAAAAATGTACATCCTTCTTCCTCCACATTTATTAATGCTAGTTGGCCCATTTGTACCACTACTAATATGAAGTCGCCGCATCAAATCTCTACTATATCATGGCCACTTTGGAGGCACAACTATTTGATCCATTTGTGGTATACTAAACTTCACCACTAGAATAAAATTCCAACCATTTTATGTTTCCTCTCTTTAAAAAAGAGAGATCCACCCGAAATCTTAACTTAAATAATATACAAGTAGGGAGATAAGGAAATATTTGACATAAAAATATAGAAGACTTGAAGAAGTTTGTAAGATATTTATTAATAATATGAGCAATTTATGGATTCATTACAATGCCCCAATATTATGTCAAATAAATTAATATGTAATGAGCAGGTTGATAATTTTTATATTACAATTACACAATATACATGTTACAATTACACTCATGTACCAAACATGTCATGACACTACTTAAAATGTAATATCAATGTACAAATAACTATACTAGTAGAAGGTTGAACACTATCATGTGAGAATATCATTACAACCAAGAAATGATAAGGTGTGGTTCCCCCAAAACAATGCTAGGGTACTTGACCACTAACACCATCTCTCACAATCTAGCAAGAACAAAAGGTAAAGGGACACAATTTCTTAATCAAGAAAACCATAGGCATTGTATCATCATTTCATTCAACCTAAGACACATAAATACATCATAAATAAGTAATAAGTAATAACCAAACCTTAAAAACACTTACCTAAGTGATAACGAAATAAGGAAATCCAATAGCTCTCCTCAATCTTTCAAGAGACTATTTTTTCTCACTCAAAGGCATGCTAGAAACTCCAATCAAGGAAAATCATAAAAGGACATAAAAACTCATTAAGAAAAGATGATGAGAAGGAAATAAAGACCCTGGATCACAACACTAGAAACTTCATATTCTTCAATGTCCTGCTCCATGGAACCATTCCCTAGATTGATAGTCTACAAACTATAATCCTTTCCAGTGACATCATCCCTATCTTTGTCAGGAGCAGGAGTAGCAATGTGGACTACCCTATTATTCGCATCATCCCTCTCAATCTTAGAAATGACTTTGGCTTTCTTCTTTGTATTTCCCTTTCCAATATTTGCCAGTAGGTCATCCCAATTGGGAGGAGTGTCATCCACTACAATCTGTTTGCTCTTTAATTCCTTATCCAACCAACCTAGAACGGTGGATTCTGATTAAACCTTGTCTTGTCTAGCTTCTTCCTGTTGAACATTGGGCATACTCTCCTCCATACTCGGCTTCTCAGGAGCCTTCTAACAACCATCAATTCTTATGTATGAGAAGGTGGGGAACTAGATAAACAAAGCTCCAAACCTTTTGATCAATTCCTTGGCCTTATTTGAAATCTGGACATGCTTAGTACCTTGGAGCAACCTAGTGATGTACATGGTGAATGCATCATTCACCCTTATGTAGCTCGAGTTACCCAGGTGTAGTTGTGGGTAAGCCTCATAAATTACATCTTGTGCAAACACACCCCTTGTGCTCAATCCTTTAAATGGGTGGAACCTAGCTAGAGCATAGAACAGGTAAGAGGTCATTGTGAAACTCTTAGTCTGCAGGACATTACACATCTGTTCATGAATCATGGCACTTATAATGCCTGCCCAGTGGTTGTCTATACCCAGTTCCATCCTAGTAATAACATGGAGCATCCAATTCTTGAACACTCCAACACTCTTCAATCCTACCACCCTACTGAGAAGGGTGATAACATCATAATACTCCTTAAACTTGAGTCTGACCAACTGCTTGGGAAACTTGGAGAAGTGGGACATGGGTTTTTCCAACCAGGAATTAATGACCTGTTGGGACTTGATGGTATCCTCCTCATAGAACTTCCTTGCCACATCCATGTCAAAGCCCACCACATGAGACCTCTCAGGAATATCAAAGGTCTGGGCTATAGACATAGGATTCAAATTTGCCACTATCCTCCCTTGGGGACCCACTATCCTTTGTGTACCTCTATCATAGTGTCATGCACATTCAAGTACCAGCTCATAACACTACACTGTAGTAGGAAATCCAACTACATGTGCCAATCCTGATTCCAATGTTCTCTTGGCCAACGAAGAGGGATTTTGTGCTACCATTCTGGTCTTGAACTCTTCATACTCCCACAATCCAACATTTGTATCAGTTACCCCTAACTAGACGAAAGTGAGCTTGCTCTTTGGAATTTTTCTCTTGATATCCATATTGATCATTTCTACCTCAGACATGGAAGACCCCTCTGCACTTGGATCCACCACCTTACCCTTGGTTCCACTTGTCATTGCCTTACTTGATTCAATCTGCATTCGACAAAAAACCATAGTAAAGATCACATGGAACACAAATTAATCAACCACAGAGATAATTTCACCTTCAATACAAGTCCCATGACAAGCACAATGCTCAAAACCCTCATAAAAACAACCATTCCAAAGTTCAAGTTTTCAACCCTTCTATGGAATCCAAGCCAAAGAGGATTTCAGGAAATTCCCAACCAGGCGGATTCTAGCAAAACAAGCACACAAGCATCCAAAAATCATTTAATTAACTATTATTAACCAAGGAACAATGTGAAGCATCCTAAAATAAGTCAAATTTGATCATCAAATGCATAATTATTTAGCAAACTTCATGCAATTCCTAAGATCTCCACTTTCCTTAAAATCTCAGGAAAATCCACCAAAACAACAATAATTCACAAACTTCGAGAAAATGAAGGGACCAAGAACTTTCGAGAAAATCCCAAAGGCACGGATTTTAGCGAAACTAATGCAATTTTAACACTTTAAGCCCAATCTCAGGAAAATGACAAGGTGACGAACAAACCGGGGAAATCCAGAGGTAGCAAAAATCTGCGAGGCAGGCAAAAATATGGATCAATGCACACTTTGGGAAAACAAAGAGAAAATGGGAAGTCGGATAATTCTGATAGATAAGGAATTCCGCAAAGACTTTGAAAACCCGAATACCTACGTTTCCTCTCGACCCCACTCAAATTGATTGAATGACCACAAATTTGAAGAATCGAAACCTAGAACCAACTCGATTTGAACCTCCTATAGGACATCCCTGAATATGAAACTCACCCTAATGTAAATCAAGAAGGAAAGGCGATGTCGTAGGCACATAACCCTAAAATTCCACCATGGGAGCACAGGATAAGCTCAAAGACTCACTTGGGATTGGCATTCGAAAAAATGGGAAAACCCTAGTCCTCGAAATACAATGCCAAAATAGGCAAGAACTCAAACCCCAGACATACCCAAAATGCCAAAGAAGCATGCACATTCAATCAAGAAAAAATAAGGCAAAGCGGACAACACGAAAGGGCACCAAATGAAGACCAAAAACCCAAGCATCAAACACAAAACTCAACCAAACCAACATCCTGACTCATAGCATATACACACAAAGCATGAAGTGACTCATTTCAATCATAAAAAGAGAGAAGGTTCCATGTACATACCATGAGGGCAGGAGAAAATGATGCAACAGAATCTAGCAAGAAACCTCAAGGTGTGAGTTGAATGTAAATGGTTTCTAGACAAAATCCAGCTGCAATAATCGACCAGAATTCCAATCGCACAATCCAACAACAGCACCCAGGTCCAAGCACTCCGGATTAAAAGGAAGTAAATGATAAAACCTTAATGACACCAAACTTCCAAAAGTTGACTTAATACCCACTACGGAAATCGCACAATTAATGCAGTCAAGATGAGTCGAACCCAAAATCTGAGAGTTCAACATGGTGATGGACATTTGGAGAAATCCGGTCCCAATGGAATTCCGTGAAGGACTAGAATCTTCAGAATTTCAATGAAAATCAGTTTTTATCGGGTTTCGAAAGGAAACTGAGAAATTTTTCTAGGTGTGGATTTTCTCGAGAGCAGTAAAAAAAAAACCTGGAATGAGTCCAAAACTTAAGGTTTTAAATATGTATCACAGATGGACTATTCCAACAGGCAAGATAAACATCAAAGCACCTGCCCAAGCAAGAAAAACCTCAAAAAACAAAGGGGCAAAAGACCAAGAGCGAAAGAAAAAAGAGAGAAAAAGAGAGTCCCTACTTTCAGTGGGGCATGTGTGCAAAAAGTGCACAACAAATGCCGACTCCTCTGGGGAAATGCTCCAAAGCATTTCAAGAAAAAACTGGAATCAAGAACCCATAATCTGTGGTTTCATTCCTTTAATCAGGACACCTATGAACAAAGTTTGAGAGATCACAAGCAAGAAGACCTTTTCATGTACTAGGGTCCAAGTGTGTGTATTTTCATTTATTTCCCATTCATTAGGTGCAATAGGAACCAAAGCAAGTCTAACCGGGCTTCATAAAAGTCCTATCTTCAAAAGCAACCTAGATAGAGCCTTGCTACCAGTCAGGCATCCATAGCCATGGCGAGGTTATTGATGTGACCCTCCCAAGCATAGCTCTACTGCCAACCAGACATCTATAGCCCTAGTAGAGAAACTAGGATACCCCTGATAAGGTGAAGATTATTTTGATTTTCAATACTTTCTCTTTTCTTTCTTTCTTCTTTTAAAAAAATTTCAATCCTTCCTTTCACCTCATAAGTAATGAAACTCACACTCAAGGATGAGGAACACAGTGGCACTGAAGTAGAATATAATATTTTTCACTAGGCCAAATTACTCAGGAACTGTATGCGATTCCAAAACCATTATATTTAATGTGAAAATGTGAGACCCAAATATATTCCAAAGTTCATCCAAAACAAGTGACTCTAATTCCAAGTGCAAGGGACATTTAGATAAAGGAATTCCACCACTTTAATCTAAAAAATTGACTAGAGTTTGTAAAATAAATTTCTAGAACAACCCCAAGTGAGTAGCCCATTATACAGATACAACAGCCCCAAGAAATCCAAACATAAAAAGCAAAAAACAAAATGGAAAGCAAAACCAACCGAAGAAAACCTATGCTGACCAAAACAAAGTGAAAAAAAGAAAAGAAAACCTACACTAACCAAAGAAAAATAGCAGACAAATAAAGTAAAGCAGAAAGAAAACCTACTCTAATTATGTACAAGAAAGAGCTGCAAACAGCTCAATATTAGAAGTAATGCTTCAGATACTGCCCATTGACGAGCAACGGGATATCCTCACTAGTGAGGGTTTTCAAGAAAAAATCATTATCTCCCAGAATTTCTGAAATCTAGTAAGAACCAAGCTAGAGTTTGTCAAATTTACCCCGCTCTCCCTTATGGTCATGGGCTTTATCCCAGTAGAGAACTAAGTTAGAGATTCTAAAGGCTTTCACCTTAGCTCTCCTGTCAAACCATCTTTTAACTATGCCTTGGTGTTTGGCAAAGTTTTCTAGGGCTTCATCTCTCTTCTCTTCAAGGTGTAACAACTCACCCAAATGGGCTTCATGCTTATCCTCCTCATTATAGTATTCATTAATGAACTACAAGGTAGGGATCTTCAATTGAATGGGAAATATAGGTTCCAAACCATACACTAGGTAATAAGGAGAGGTTCTTATGGATGCCTTCTATCTAGTACGATCTTCCCAGAGAGAAAATTTGAGTTGGGTGTGCCAATCCTTAGGATTATGCTCTAGTAACTTATGGATGACTGTCAAAAGATTCTTATTGGAAGACTCAGCTAGACCATTACCCTGAGGGTAGTAATTGGATGTGAATTTTATGGTGATTCCATGATCAAAAGCCCAATTAGAAAGTTCCAGTGATGCAAATGCAGAACCATTATCACAAACCAAAGACAATGGACAACCAAAATGATTAATAACACTTGACTCAAGGAAATTGATTACCACATCATAAGTAAATTGCTTACATGCAAGAGCCTTAGTCCATCTAGTAAAATAATCAGTTATGGTTGGAATATACTGACGTTCCACATAAGAAGGTGGGCTAATTGGACCTATAAAGTCCATTCCCCACTGTGTAAATGGTTTCACCTCTATGACCGGCTAAAGTGGAAGGGTTGCATGTTTTTCCTTACTGGCTACCATGTGACATACATGACAAGTCCTCACATGGTTGTGTGCATCATTAAATAGGGTAGACCAATAATAACCTACCCTCAAAATCTGATTGGTAGTAGATGATGCATAACCATGGCCTATGCCATATCTTTCATGGAATTCAATCATCACTTTGGTAGCTTCTTCCTTCCCCAGACATCTTAAATACATGCCCTCATGATTTTTCTTATACATGACACACCCTTTCATCATAAAACTACCACTCTTCAGGCGTAAGGCCCACATTTGAACTATATTAGAGTGATCAGGACACCGCTGGTTCAATAAATAGTAAATGATTTCCATCATACCAGTCACCTGGAGATACCTTTTGGAGATGATAGTGCTGAGTTGTGAGATCAATACCTATCTTAGCCATTGTCTTTGTCAATCCCTACCCTCTCACCAGCTTCATGGGTTGAATCTCAATATCATATTCCTACAACATAGTTACCCATTTAGCTCTTCGTTCACCTAGCTCATTCTGCATTAGCAACAACTTCACCATAGGATCAGGCACTATGGAAAAAACATTATTCCTCATAATATAGTGTCTAAATTTTTTGAATGCTCTGACCAAAGCATAAGCCTACTTTTCTACATTGTGATATCTCATTTTTGCATCTTTCAAAGGGGTACTCATGAAGGCTATACGATGTTCATCGCCTTGATCAGACTTTTGAGTTAACATACCAACACAAGAGTGATCAAAAGCAAATGAATATATGTAAAAAGGTTTAGCGTAATCTGGAATTACCAACACTGAGCCTCAACAATAGCTTTCTTAATTTCTGTAAATGCCTCCTTGTCTTTTCCACTCCATTCCACTTTGGCCTCTTGTTTCAACATAGCGTTCAACGACTTTACTATCTCTACAAATCCAGTAATGAACTTTCTAACGAAGTTGATCTTCCCAAAGAATGACTTTATTTCCTTTTTTCTTGAAGGAGGCCGAATCTTCAAGATAACCTCTATTCATTTAGGATCAATGGTGATACCCTATTCTGAAATAATATGTCCTAGTAGTTTCCCCTCTGTAACCCCAAAAATGCACTTCTTTGGGTTAAGTGAGATGCCAAACTCTCTGCACCTTTGGAATACTTTGCATAAATCTACTATATGATTTCCTCGCTTCTTAGAGAAGATTGTCAAATCATCCATATAAATGATGATGCACTTACCAATTATGTCCTTAAAAGAAGTAGCCATAGCCCTCTGGAATGTAGCTCCAGCATTGATCAACCCGAAAGGCATTCTTCTGTAGGAAAAAGTTCCCCATTTTGTAGTGAAGGCAGTTTTATGCCTGTCCTTGTATTGTACCATGACTTGGTTGTATCCAAAATACCCATCTAGAAAAGACATCATCTGGGATCCATTAACAATCTGAAGTACCTCATCTAGTGAAGGAACTGGATAGTTATCTTTTTCTGATGCTCTGTTCAGATTCCTAAAGTCCACACAGTCGAATTTCTCCATTGTTTTCCCTTACTAGAACTAGATTCACAACCTAGGTTGAATGCCTCACTGGAAATATAATCCATGCTGGAAGTAGCTTCTGCACTTCTTTTTGAATGATGGGTTCTAAAAGAGCATTAATTGGTCTTTGTCTTTGTCTGAATGGTTTGACATTTGACTTCAAGGGAATGGAGTGCGTAATGATTGAAATATCATATGTTTTCAAATCCTCGTAACTCCAAGCTATCACATCTGGATATGTATGTATGGCATCAATAATCCCTCTTCTTTCTTCGGGAGTACATACTTTACCAATAAAAATATTCTTTATGTCATTTTGTGTTCCCATGTTGTATGTTTCACATTGACTACTGAGAGATTCCCTTTTGACTTGTTGTTCCTAATCTTTTATCTTATCCAAATCAAAAAATCATTCCAATTGCACCATACCTCTTGGGATAGTGTTGGTCTTCATGTTGATGACTCCTCCCAAGTCCATTTCGGCCTCTTGGGGTTCCATCTCATCAATTACTTGAGAAGTAAACACATCACAACCTGTAATAAAATCTAGAATATGCTTATCATCTTCAAATACTTGGAAATTGGTAATGTTGTCAGGTACCAAAGATACTGGAGTGAGTTCCACAGTAAACCTCTTCAGTCCTGAAAGTTGCAAGGGTTGTAATGTACTAGTTGCTTGTGCTAGAGAATTTGCAGCTTGGTTCTTACTTCGAGGAATCAACTGAATGTTGAATGCATCAAATCCCTCAATAAGATCCCACACCATATGTCTATAATTAGTCATCCTCCTATCCCGACATGAATACTGTTTCCTCACCTGCCTGACTACCAAATCAGAATCCCCAAAAACTTGTAATATCTTAACTTTCTGCCTTGATGCCATTAACAACCCATGGATTAAAGCTTCATATTCAACCACATTATTAGTGCATTGGAATTGTAGCCAAGGAGCAACAAGATAGCTCTTACCTTTAGGACTGATCAGTTCAAACCCTTCTCCAGCACCTTGTTTAGATTTGGATCCATCGAATCTTAATGTCCAATAGCCATCAGTCCCTAATTGCTTCAAATCATCTTTCATTTGACTGCAAATAGGAGGCTTCTTAGGAAGCATTGGGATTTTACCCTTGTCATTATGTGGTCCTCCTTGTATATCCCGTCTGACACTTAGGATTGGGTTAATACATTTTCGTACCTGCTCCACAACAGTCTAACATATATGACATTCCAACTTAGAGTGGGGGGCATCATGGACTCGACACCAATTAGGGAGCAACAATTCTCCAAAATTCATACTTCTACCTAGCTAGATCTGATTCTCCATACACCTTTGGATGAACTCTTGGAAGTTGTCCAACAAACTGAGCTACCTATCTTCTTGGTCATTAGTTTCATTTGTTTTCTCACACAGTGTTTCAAAATCACTGATGGATTTATCTTGCATGATAAAAAATTCCTCAGGCCCACCAGATTTTGATGCAGATTCATAATAGGGGCCCTACAGCATAAAGACTTCTTCATTATTTGAGACAAATGCAACCAATACATAGTTCCCCATGCTGACCTCTCATATTAATATCTCATTTGAAGTATTTTGGTACTCAGTGATTACATACTTCATTTTGGGCTCTCTTTCAATCCTAATATGATTTGGGACACCTTTCCCTCATATCCACATGTGAGAATGGTCTATAGACGTATACCCATTTATTGCCTTGGTGAAATCTTGACCCAAAATCAAACCACAGGTGTCTAGAATATCAACAACCTGAATGTTGATCACCTATTGCACCCTCGAATCTGATGCAACTTGTGTTGGGATCATGTTCAGTTCTCCTACTACACTCACCTTCGTCTTGTCTAATTGAGTGACCTTCTTTTGAGAAGTGATAGGGGTAATACCTAAAGCTTTACAAATAGCAAAAGGCATAACATTTGTAGATGCTCCTGAATCCAACAGACAATTATGCAGATTCTTCCCAAAGATATGAACAAAAATCAGAAAGGGAGGGGTTTCCATCTTGCCTTGGAATAGGCTGAACTGAGTGTCAGCTTGTGCAACCTGACTCTTATCTTTATCTTTCCCTTTGTTTGTAGTTGGGACTTGGCCCTGACATTTAGGTGCCTGTGAATTAAAGGATTTGATAACTACCTCACTGGCGGTTACCCCTTGTGGTGCTATGTTTGAATTGAAAGACCCCAAGAAAGCATTCCTAATAGCAAGGACTCTTAATAACTCAAAATCAAAAAGACTTACCTTTACTTTCTTGAATTCTTCAGTCACATATTCACCTAGTTGCTCCATGTTCATATCAGCATGAGCTTCCTTGCAGCCACTAATTTGTTTTTCCTTTGATACTTCAACATTGTTTCCCTTTGACAAGTATTGTGTTGGCACATGAGGGTAAGATGGATTAGTATTGGCCTACGGATCTAGTGGAGTAGTGAAATTATTTGGAGGAATAGAAGTAGTGAAAGGGCCTCCAGATTGTGGACTCCTATTAGACCTGTTCCTCAAATCATATTTCTTTATGGGTTGATGAAACATCTGAACTTCTTCAACACCAACTTCCTCTTCATCCAAAGGGCCATTATCATTCTCATTCTCTTCATTAAACAACTGAGAGATTTCATCCCCATTCAACACCGGCTCTATCTCATTATCCTAGTCACTAGATTCTTCTTCTGATTCATTCTCCTCACCTTTTGGGAATGGAGCATGGTTAAGTACCATTACTGGGGAATCATAAGGATTTGAGGGCACAATCTCCTAACTATTGGAATTGTTCTCAGCTTCATACTGAAAGATGGAGGCAGCAGTCTAAAACTCAGGGCAATCTAACTTAGAATGTTGGCTTGTCTTATGGAGCCTGCACCATCCAGACAAAGTTTCTTCTGCCAGATACACACCACTTGGAGGCTTCTCTTGGGTAGGAGGCTGATCCAATGGAGTAGGAATTCATCCATTATTAGGTCCAGTATTCCAAGGTCTATTCTATCTAGGTGGTTGCCTTATGTCAAACCCCTGTCCACCTTATTGCCCCCTATCATAATTCTGGCCAAAACCTTGTCCTCTTTCAAAATTATGATTTCTGTCAAAATACTACCCTCTATCAAAGTTATGCCCCTTAGCAACATCTATGTTCTCTTTGTTGTAGTTCAATTTCATATTCTTTTGTGCAGCTTGAAGTTGGTTGTTCTAATTTCTTAGATAGGTTACCTCCATATTCAATTTCTTCACCTTCTCAGACAACTCATCCAGATGCTCCTTATCTAGACCATTGTGTGGTGTTGAATTCACATTACCGGGTAGGTATCTAGATGCTCCTCTGGAACCAACAGCCTGATTCAAGACTTCTAAATTCTACAAATATGTAGGGAAACCACCCTGCTGCTATAGATGAAGGGGTTGATTGGCCCTTTACTGAGGATAAGAGGTCATTGGTTGAGCTTGACTAATTGGAGGACCTAGTTGTGAGACCAAAGGCAATGAGGGTACTGGATTCATAATGGGAGCATGATTAGTCAAAGCCTGGTTAAGAGCTTGGACTTGTCCAGGGTGAGCAGTAGGTCCTAAGGATGGCAAATGCCATGATAAATTTTGCCTTAGATCTGTGTTGACTTTAACAGCCTTTGTATATGCAGTGAGAAAATTAGTTGGGGGATTCGTCCTCCATTTAAGGAAGGTGCAAGTAAGGCTGTCAAGGGCTTCAAAGTAGACCTCTAAGGCAACGACCTCATTTCCAGCATAAGGTGCTTGAAGTACAGTGTATGCTTGGTGGAACCTAGTATTGAATGATCCTATGGGCCCATTAACTTCTCTCTTGACTCAAGTAAACTGCAGATAAAGATCATTAGCACTAATGAGAATCTTAAATTTCTACAGAAATGCAGCCTCAAGCTCAACCCAGTTAGAGAGGGATGCGGCAGGCAAATGGTTATACCAATAAAAGGCCTCCTCTCCTAGAGAATAAGGGAAAATTCTACATGCAACATCCTCATGATTAATTCCTCTATCCCTCAGAGAAGTCTGGAAAAACTTGATATGCTCCTCTGCAGTCCTATTGGGATCATTAGTATGGAACTTCAAGCAAAAATGCTCAAGGTTCTTGGGCATGACATTGTAATTATTGAAGATCAGAGGAGATGGGTTATATGCCAGAAAAGCCATTGGTGGAGGTGGGGGTGGTAATGGTTGATTTATGATTGGTTGGGGTTGTTCAATGGGAATGCCTTCGAAATCAGATGAGGATTAGGATGATGAGGATGAGGATGACGAGGTTGGTTGGGTTGATGATGATTCTCCACTTGTTCTGGCCCTTCTTGATCTAGTAGGGGCTTGTAGCTCTTGCAATTCTTCGTCTCCTAGAGTAGATCCGGTTATTCTTCTGAACCTCTCAGGAGAAATGGCGTTGAGAAATCGATCTAGCTTGCTTATTCAAGCCCTCCCTCTAGTGCCAATTTGTTGATGGTGTTTTCTGCACATCAACAACTTAGATAGAATATGATATCCTATCTCTCTTGAAAGGTAAATCTCTATGAACAAAGAGATAACCCCAAGGTCTCTAATGTTAGGTCTTGAAAATGCAAATAAAACAACTCAGAGATAATGTGAAAATGTTGTTAATCACAAAGGGACCTTACTACAAGCAAATACTTAACTCAAATTTATCAGATCTAACAATATGTTGATACTTCAAAGCCTAAAACTAACCCAGATAATAAAAGAAATAACAAAGGATAAAGGTTTCAAAGATAATTCTAAGACTAATTCTAACCCTAAGATTAAAAATGTAGATGATAAGATTCTTGAAATGGACCAATCCCTCATAAACTAATTCCTATTTAACCCAGATAAATCTACAATCTTGCAGAAATAGTGCAATCTTCTAAGGTGTTAAATATTTTTAGATCATGCATACTGATTCAAGACAACCCTATTGCAATTTGAAATGAACAAACATTCATAATTGAACTAAGCACAGTTTTAAGTCTAGGCTAACTTTGCAAAGCAGCTAACAATCAGCTAACTGCAAAAAGTGTGGACTAGAGATTGCTGCAAACACTTCAAGCATAAAACCCTAAACATCGTCAAATCATCTAACATCAAATAAACTTAAGCAATTTTAAAGATAGAACATCAAGAACCATTCCAGATAAAACTCAACACAAGAAAGGCACCAAATCACAATGTCTTTGCTTGTATTAAATCATCCAAAGTGGCAACAATTTTAGTCTTCTGTTACAACACTTGCTTGAAAAGATAATCTAAACTCTATCTCTAATTCTTGCTCTTACAATTTACTCTAATGTAAAATTCACCTAACTTTTTTTTCTAACTACCCCCCTACAAATGAGGCACAATGCCAAACTTATAGAGAACCCCCCAATATATGTCGGCCCAATTAGGGTTTACAATAATAAAGGCCACACAACAAGTCAGCCAAGAGAAATTCAAAAAATATGAAATGTGCAATTTGCACCAATTTCATCCAAGTCGGCCTAGGGTCTCCAATCAAAACTCGGTCCAATGCATGCAAAGGAAGAGGAGAAAATAATGGGGAAGCACAAATTCTGATGTAGCATTGCATTAAGTACTTCCCCCTTTGTCTTTAGCACGCTCCACCTTATCCTACACTAGCAACAACACCTTGTCCAAGTCGGAAACATGTGGCATAGGAAAAACCCTAACTCTCCTCCCAAGGCACTTGATATCATCTCTTGACTGCCTCATTGTATTATCCCAATCCACCTTATTTATTTGATACCTATCAATAACTACGATGTAGGTAGCTGCATCATCCAACTAATGTTTAGTGATAGGGCCCTCATTGACTAGAGAATATACATCTCGCCACCATTTTCTCAACTGCTTAGGCTAAGATGCTTGGGCGAAAATTTCTTTCTCCCTGTCAACACTTCAAAAAAGGAAATACACTTATTGTAAATCTCAGTCAAAGTGTCTTCAATCTGCCTTCCTTGTTTATATATCTTTCTCAAGGCCTTCTGCCTCATCTGCAGAATTTCAAACCACTCCCAAGGCTCAAAAATTCTTGAGGAAGGAAGAATTCCCTCACTTATCAACCTTTTTTCAGTGTACTCCATGATAGTCTTTGTCTTTTGCAGAAGGAGATCTACATCTTCTTTATCCTAAGCCAACACACCTTTCAGCCAATCTATTGACCTCATTGCATCTCCTCCAGTTGAAAGTATTTCTTTGATAGCATTATCTCCCTTGGTTTGCACCCCCTACAACCAACCGGTTGTAGCATGTGTGTTGCTCTTCATTATTTCCAACTCTGATATTGTTTCTTGAGTTAGGAAGCCTACAACAGATGAGGAAGAACTGATGGATTGCAAGGGTTTCATCAACTCCTACAAATACCTCTTAAGTTTCTCATTTTCTTTCTCCAACTCTGATTTAGTTTGTACCTCTTTCCTCAACCTGCCAAGGATCACAGCACTGGAGCCTTCATATTCTTCAAGGTCCTACTCCATGGAAGCATGCCCTAGATTGATAGTTTGCACACTATAATCCTTTCCAGTCACATCATCCCTATCCTTGTCAAGAGCAGGAGTAGCAATGTGGACTACCCAATTATTCGCATCATCCCTCTCAATCCTAGAAATGACTCTAGCTTTCTTCTTTGTCTTTCCATTTCCAATATTCACTAGTAGGTCATCCCAATTGGGAGGAGTGTCATCCACTACAATCTATTTTCTCTTTAATTCCTTATCCAACCAGCCTAGAATAGTGGATTCTAATTGAACCTTGTCCTATCCAGCTTCTTCCTATCGAACATTGTGCATACTCTCCTCCATACTCGACTTCTCAAGAGCCTTCTGACAACCATAAATTCTTATGTATGAGAAGGTGGGGAACTAGGTAAGCCAAGCTCCAAACCTTTTGATCAATTCCTTGGCCTTATCTAAAATCTGGACATGCTCATCACCTTGGAGCAACCTAGTGATGTACATGGTGAATGCATCATTCACCTTTATGTATCTCGAGTTACTTAGGTGTAGCTGTGGGTAAGCCTCATAAATTACATCTTGTGCAAACACACCCCTTGTGTTCAATCTCTTATATGGGTGGAACCTAGCTAGAGCATAGAACAGGTAAGAGGTCATTGTGAAAATCTTAGTTTGTAGGACATTACACATCTATTCATGAATCATGGCACTTATAATTCATGCCCAGTGGTAGTATATACCCTATTCCATCCTAGCAATAACATGGAGCATCCAATTCTCAAACACTCCTACACTCTTCAATCCTACCACCCTACTGAGAAGGGTGATAACATCATAATACTCCTTCTTAAACTTGAGTCTCACCAACTGCTTGGGCAACTTGGAGAAGTGGGACTTGGGTTTTTCCAATCAAGAATTAATGACCTGTTGGGACTTGATGGTACCCTTCTCATAGAACTTCCTTGCCACATCCATGTCAAAGGCCACCACATGAGACTTGTCAGACATATCAAAGGTCTGGGCTATAGACATAGGATTCAAATTTTCCACTATCCTCCCTTGAGGACCCACTATCCTTTGTGTACCTCTATCATAGTGTCGTGCACATTCAAGTACCAACTCATAACACTGCACTGTAGGAGGAAATCTAGCTACATGTGCCAATCCTAATTCCAATGTTATAGACACAGGATTCAAATTTGCCACTATCCTCCCTTGGGGACCTAGTATCCTCTGTGTACCTCTGTCATAGTGTCATGCACATTCAAGTACCAGCTCATAACACTGCATTGTAGGATGAAATCTAGCTACATGTGCCAATCCCGATTCCAATGTTCTCTTGGCCAACAAAGAGGGATTTTGTGCTAGTTACCCCTGACCAGACGAAAGTGAGCTTTCTCTCTGGAATTCTGCTCTTGATATCCATCTTGATCCTTTTTTCCTCAGACATGGAAGACCCCTCTGCACCTGGATCCACCACCTTACCCTTGGTTCCACTTGTCATTGCCTTACCTGATTCAGCCTGCATTCGACAAAAAACCATAGTAAAGATCACATGGAACAAAAATTAATCAACCACAAAGATAAGTTCACCTTCAATACAAGTCCCATGACAAGAAAAATGCTCAAAACCCTCATAAAAAACAATCATTCTGAAGTTCAGGTTTTCAGCCCTTCCGTGGAATCCAGGCCAAAGAGGATTTCGGGGAATTCCCAGCCAGGGGGATTCCAGCGAAACAAGTACACAAGCATCCAACAATCATTCAATTAACTATTATTAACCAAGGAACAATGTGAAGCATCCTAAAATAAGTCAAATTCAATCATCAAATGCATAATTATTAAGAAAACTTCATGCAATTCGTAAGATCTCCACTTTCCATAAAATCTCAAGAAAATCCATGAAAACAACAATAATTGACAAACTCCAGGAAAATGAAGGGACCAAAACTTTTGGGAAAATCTCAAAGGCACGAATTATAGCGAAGCTAATGCAATTTTCACACTTTAAGCCCAGTCTCAGGAAAATGACAAGGCGATGGACAAACCGGGGAAATCTAGAGGTAGCAGAAATCCGCGAGGTAGGCAGAAATCCAAATCAATGCACACTTTGGGAAAACAAAGAGAAAATGAGAAGTTGGAGAATTTCGGAAGATAAGGAATTCTGTGAAGAATTTGAAAACCCGAATACCTACGTTTCCTCTCGACCCCACTCAAATTGATCAAACGATCACAAATTTGAAGAAACAGAACCTGGAACTAGCTCGATTTGAACCTCCTATAGGACATCCCTTAATATGAAACTCACCCTAAGGTAAATCATTTAGGTATATATAGAAAAATGTTATGAAATATGGAATAAACCTATCTAAATTATAATTAATTTCACTTCAGAATATAGTGTAAAAAAATATGTAGTAAAAATTTATGAAAAAATATCTATGCACTAGATATTGGTGTTACCAATACATGTTTAATAATTTATCATTTTTAAAATTTATGTGATATGGAATAAACTTCACTTTTTAAAAATATTGTTAACTTATAAAATAAGATATTAAAATTTGCATCAAAAATTTCACAATTTTTTTAATCCAAAATATACATTTGAAATCTACACAAAAAATATAAAAAATCTCTAGTTCACATCATCTTCGATTCTTAACAACTTAGTTGTTATGAGCGACAAAAGGTGAAGATATAGTTTAAAAAATTGATTTCAATGTACCCCTTTGGCTAAAAAGTGGAACACAATATTATGGGATCATTGATGCAAGCCCAAAGGTTAAACTATAAAATTACTCACAACTTCCATAACATGTATTCATAAAAATGGCTTTCACCGTTAAACTATGAGTACCCTAAGACTCAAATTTGTATCTTAAAGATTTTTCAAGAAAAGCATCCAAATATTGAGGGTGGGTGCAGAGCTCTGAGGGATTTGAATAGTCATCTATCATTTTTCTTCTCGGAGCTTTTTATTTGTAGCAAGGAGCTCGGATTGGTGTTCTTCGTCATTCCTGGATAGCTTGATCCTCTAGAGTTCCTCTTTCTTGGATTCTTAAGTATCTCTTTGATTTTTTATTTGTCTTATTGATGGTGCATTTGGTTTAGTTTGGTGTTTGTAATTCAACATTGAAAACTAGGTTTTTTTTCTATTTTATAATTATTTTTTTCTCGCACTAGTTCTTTCTTCGCTTTTTCAACTAAATACCTGATTTTATATGAAATTTATTTCATATTAACTCCATTCAAGCCAGTTTCCTCTCCCGGGCCACTTGGTTATGGGAGATGACACGATCAAGGGAACAAAATGGACTTCCATAAATGAACATTCAATCATCCCCTATCCCAAGGATAAAAGAGAATGTCAGGTATTAATATTTTTACTCCAGTTTCTTCAAACTGTGATGCTCTGAATGCAGACACTACCAACAAAGTGCTCATTGTATTTGCAAAATTTATTGAAAATAATGGAGGAATTCTCATGCCTAGCCCAATCAAAGTGGGAGTAGGAGGACATCTAGGACCCATAGTAGATGAAATGGGAGGGGGAGGTTTCATTAGAGAAGGCTCAAGTAGACTAAGAAAAATGGTGAGTTGCCTCCTAATCCCAAAATCCTCTTTGTCTCTCTAAATTTCGATATCCTTTAAGCTATAAAATTTGAAGAAGCTAGAATGAAGAACATTACTATTTTTTTGTCTGTTTAGATTCAAATTTCCTTCCTTCTCATAAATTATTTCATGATTGGATTGCTTCAGTATAGGGGGGAAATTATGAATTCATATTACTTTTTGTTAGAATGACAAAAGGGGTTGTTTATTTTTTCTTCCAAAACCATGGTATGTAGGATAGAGTTGTTAAAAAAGAAATTTGGAACATGGTTCAATCCATGTTCAGAGATTTTCCTTGGTCTCCCAAGGATAATTTTAAGGAGTTCATGTCTAATTCTGCACCTAGATGGTTAGAAATAAAAAATGTCCCTCCTTAATTTTGGAAATTTATACCTAACCTCCTAGAACCCCTCAAGAAGGTGCAACAAGATGAGGAGGCAAGGGTGACCCTTCCTCACCTAAATTTGAGGGTTGTGATTTCAATAGCCCTGGATGTCAAAATTCCAAATGCTATTTGGGTTCAATGTGAGAATAAAGCAATTATATGTGATGTGGAAATACTTGGGTCTCTAAATTCTTGTTATCTGTAAAAAGGCCACCTCAAAAAATATTTTCCTAATGTTAGGGATAGATTGGAAGGGGTATTTGAACCTAATAATAAGAAATCCAAACCAACTAACCCAACTAATAAGTACAATATTTCCTCTAAATATCTAGAGGTAAGTGGTAATAAAAATGGGGGTTGATAGAAGACTCTCCCCCCCAATGTAGAAAAATTGAATGTATGTATGTAAAAAAATGTTGTTGATTCATTGGAAGACCCCTTTTTTAATGAGGAAATGGTGGTTATCAGAGGTAAGAAACCCTCTACTCCTAAGGCCTTATATATGTAAGTCCCTAGATAGAAATAAAATATTCCCTTGGTTCAAAAAATGCTCAACAATTAGCCTTAGAATCAATTCGGGCTAAAGCAATGGAAATAAGGAAAAAGAAAAATTATTTAACAAATCATTTAGTTGTAAGCACATGCCCAACCAACAACCCTAATATTAAATTTTTCAATGAGGAGACTGGGAAGTAAATGGTAATTTCATGGGTGAATCCACTATTCTTGGGCTTAGATATGGACTCCTCTCTTATTTCTTAAAGTTGGATCCTCCAAAGGAGGACTCCAAAAATAGAAAAATGAAGGATAGACCTAACGACTTAGATTATAGCTTTGAAAAGAAAACTTCAAAGAACGGTAAATATGGAAATATTCCAAAGTTCTTTGACAAACTATATTAGAATAAAAAAAACTTCCCCTCCCTTGACCCTCAATGAATTTAAACATCTATACTTGGGATGTTAGGGGGTTGGAATCACTAGATAGAAAATATGTGGTTAGGGAATTTTGCAATAATAGACAATATTTAGATATTTTATGCCTTGAAGAAATCAAAGTTATCGGGTTTCAAGCTGAGGGTGTTATGAATTTTATTTGGAAGAATGCATCAATTTTCATTTTTGGGCATGATAAAGGTAAGGGTGCAATGATCATTCTAGTGCATCCTAAATGGTCTAAGTATGTTGTCAATTGGGGAACCTCCTCATGTAATAGACTTACTTGGGTCTCTCTAAGATTTTATTCTGAGGTTATGGGGGTATATACACTATAGTCTTCTAATGGCTATAAAGAGCAAGCTGATTTATGGAATTGGATGGCAAGGAATCTACCTAAGATCCCTTGGAATTTTTACTAGCTATTTTAACATTTTAAAAGTAAAGTAGGACAAGAAATGTGGTAATAAGATGATTTGGATAGGTGATGAATTATTTTTTTGGTCTAAAATAAAGAGAAACCTCAACTTGGTTGACCCCCTTGAGCTTGGAAAAGATTATTCTAAGTCTATCTATTTTGCCTAGTGCAATAATCAATCCCTTACCAAAAGGATCCACTATAGACTGGATAAATTTTATGGTAATAGGGATAAGATCTCTTTCAAGGGTAGGTAGGGTGAGAAATCTATGGTTGTTCATCCTATCTCAATTTTAGACCATTCGCCTATTGAAACTTCCTTCTACTTTAACCCCCCCTCTTGTTTGACAATTGATAGACCATATTATTTCAAGTTGAATATATCCCTTCTTAATGATGGGGATTTTCTCATTGGGATAAGAACGGATACTCTCTTATCAAAATATTTGAACAAAAATTTAAATCCTATTTAGAAATGGGATTTCCTAGTAATAGTTTGGAGAATATTGTTTGAAGCAGTTGGTAAAAAGAAAGCCTTGGATAGAAATAATATTGAAAATTGATTACACCAAAATCTCATATGATATGAATCATAAATTAAAGATAAATACTCTAAATTGTAGTTGGAAACATGTCTTGTGAGAACCAGGTCCTTGCTTACAAAAATTTAGAATTATAAATTTTAAGGGAAAAGGATTAGAGACAAGATGAATTGGCTTTAGGAGGGGACAAAGGGTTGAAATACTTCTTCATCTTGATCAAACATAAGCATAGTAGAGAGGATATTGGCCATATTTCATATTGGGGAATTATATCTAAAGAAACTACCTTTATAAAATAAGCTTTTCACTCCTAAAAACTCTTTTCATCTGAAATGGATGGTAGTGTAGTTGAGTATAGAAGGTTTTATCTCAAAACGATTCCTAAAATGGTTAGTCTTGAAGATGAATTTGATCTAGATAATTATATCATTGTCTTAGAGATTTGGGAAACTATCAAATCCTTAGCTAATGCTAAGTCCCTTAGCACATATGGGCTAAATTTTTAGTTTTACAAGGCTAATATTTACTAGATAACCATAGAGCTCATGAAAGCTTATAATTGTTCCTACCAGTGTAATTCATTGGGACTCATTAAGTTGATTCCTAAAGAAGGAGACAAAGAGATAATAAAAAAATGGAGGCCTATAACTCTTTTAAATGTCTCGTACGAAATTATTACTAAAACCTTGGTTAGAAGGTTCACATGAATATTGAAGAAGGTTGTGTCAATTATACAAATTGGTTTCATAAAGAGAAGATATATTTTGGAAAATATGATAACAAGTTGGGAAGGGATGCATTAGGCTAAAAATGATGGTCAGAATGCTACTATGGTTCTTTTAGACTTTGAAAATGCTTATGATAGGATTGAGTGGCCCTTTATGAATGATAGTTAAAATATTTTGTTTTCCTCCAAAATTTTGTAGATGGATTAGCACTTTATTTAATTACTCATATACTCAAATTAATGTGAATGGTGCTCACATTTAACCTATCCTCCTCCAAATATCTATAAGACAAGGATGCCCAATCACTTATGCCTTATTTATTGTTGAAATTGATGCAATACACTATATACTCAAGAAAAAATCTCATCTCCCCTCTAATTAAGGGTATCAGACATCCTAATCATGATCAGTTGATTAATTCCCAATTTTTTAATGACACGACTCTATCCATTGAGTTGACTAAGGAGAAATTTGACAATGTCATGAAAAAAATACAAGTCTCATATGTTGTCTTTGGGTCTAAAACTTCTACTAACAAATCAATGGTGATTGGTTGGACTAAGGATCCACCTAAATGGCTAATTAGTAAAGGATGGAAATGGATTGATTCCTCTAAAGTGGTAAGGCATTTCAGAATCCCTTTTGCTATTGATCCCTCTCTAAAAAATATGTGGGAATGACTCTTCCAAAAACTTAAAAAGAAACATGTTAAATTGAAAATATAACTACTCTCTTTAGTAGGTAAAATTCTAGTACATAAAATTGTCTCCTGTCATGTCATTTATCATTCCTTGACTTGGCTATTTGATAATATTCATTTTGATAAACTTCAAAAGATCTCAAGGGAGTTTTTGTGGCCTGATGATAAGGGAAACATGAAAAGACAAAGTGTGAATTGGAGATGATGTTGCTTGCCTAAACATATGGGGGGTCTTGGTGTTAAATATCTTAGGATGCAAGGGTTGGATTTGGCTTCCAAGTGGATCTTTAAGTCTATTGAGGGTGATGAACCCTGGAAAATACTAATTAGAAATAAATTGTCTCTCTCCAGACCAAAGAAAGGAGAAAAATGAGGTCCACTACACCTTCACGATATCTATTTTGACCAATTTTAGGTTAATGCTTTTGGCTCACTTATGTTTGCAATATTTTGGAAGGCTTGGACTAAACTGAGACAATTGATTTGTAATGGATCTACATATTCTTTGTCCCTAGATTACTATCTGGGATAGATCAATCCGGTGTAATGTTACTTGGAATGATAAGCGATTGGCTTTGTCTCAAGGATGCTCTAAAAAAATTTGGAACTCAATGGGGACTCAATATACACAAGAAATTTTGATTAATGATAGGTTAAGGACTTGGGAGTAGTTGAGAGTTTACTTTGATATCCCATTGACACACAAGAAAACATAATCAATGCTCAAAAATGGTGTGGGAGTAACATTTTTAGGATAGGTGATTAGTGGATCAGAAATCCTACATAAGGTTTGATGGAAATATAGATCTAAATTGTTGGAAATGATAGTGAATACAATGTATTCTCTGCTAACTATCTTGAGGGAGGTTTATAACTGGCTCAACTAATCCTAGAACCTTGATTGTTCTGATTCCAAATGGTCTAGTAGACTAAACCATATTTGGCATAACTTTGTTGAACCCCAAAAAATATGTTTTTGTTAGTTGTTGTTGCTTAAAAAACTTTTTGTTGATAATATTTTACATTATTATGGTATCTCCACTAGAATTTCTAAAAGTTGTGATGTACCTGAAACTATTGAACATCTCTTTTTTGAGTGTAAATATGTAATTGTAATTTGGTCCTTATTTTTTGGTTTTCCTATTAAATAGTTTGATCCTTGTGGTTTTTCATGGCATAAAATCCTAGTTGGTTATGCTGAAAATTTTAATCTTGAATTGAATAAATTTTGGCTTGTCTTTTTGAATGAGTTACTGTGGTTTATCTAGAAGAAGAGGAATGTTGAGGTTTTCTAGGGAACTAGGAGGCATCTCATTGAGTTCAAGTTTTATCTCAACTTTTTTCTATTATTTTGTAGGTATCAACAACTCTTGAAATTCCAAAGAATGGGTTTATGATACTATTGAGGGAGGGCCTCACCATATATTATAAAATAGATATCCAATCAACTCACTTCTTCCCACAAGGAAGAAACAAATTGAATCAACAAGAACTAGACCTTCTTAAAAAATTTATGAAGGAAAATAAAATCCCAAAACTTATTGAATTTGAAGATACCGATAAGAAGAAGATGGATGAATAGTTCACATGCTCAAAAGTGGATCCCAATCTGATTATTCCTCCCCTTGGGGATTTTTATTGTGATAAAGATAAATGTAATAATAGTGTTGTGGGAGCTTGGGATTAACAATCCTAATTTTATAAATGCTTATATGTATCTATTCTAAACTCTTATCTTATATTATTTTGATAGATAACACTTTTTGATATGATTTGGAGCTTACGCTCCTCATAATGTAAACTCTATTTTGTTAACTATCTTTAATATAAAAAAAATCAAATATGAAAGTCCAACATATTCACATTCAAAAAAGTATAAACTACTCTTTTTGTGCCTAGTTTATATGCACTACTTGATGTAGGAGCATTTGAGGTTTGAGAGAAATATTTTTTCTAGAGAAAGGCATTATCCTATATATATTATATTATTAAGTATATAAATTTACATAATAGTTACAAAAATTACCGTATTCCAATTCCAAACTGAATATTTTGAGTATCCTTGACTTATGTGACCTTTAGGTGATTGGAAATACAGGAATGAGGCCACAATTACATATCAAAAAAGAAGTGACACTAGCCACCTTGGTCGATAAATTGTAGATACGGACCCAAAAAACCCAACTTATATGTTTCATGACCAACTTTGATTTAAACAACCTTACTCCTCCATCCACAAAAAACCCACAAATTTTTCACCCTTGTGCTCCGATGAAGTTGTGTTCACTTCAAACAAAGGTGGAAGGGGTGGAACAATTGATGGTGCAACTTGAGTATTTAGGTGGTTTGCATGATTGAGTGTGAATTTTATTGAAAAAAATATCTCTTTGAATTTTGCATCCATTTCTAAACAGATATCATTCACATTTTGTTGTAGATCCCTCAGCATAATCCTTTCATTCTTGTGTTCAAAGTATATTTTCATGGAATCATATATTAGCACAAAAGAACTTCGTTGCTTCAGGTATTTCCTCAGGAAAATACCTACAATATACCTTTTTTCCCTTAAATAAATCATAATTGTGAACCCCTTTAAGCAAAGAATTCTCAACAAGGAAATGGGATTTAACAATTTTGTTTGCAATATTTTCAATCGATACAAATGACTATTGAAGATCCAAAATATTTGATAGAAAAATGACAAGTACTTGGGATAAAAATAACAAATGCCTTGCTTGTGGGCTAATTACCTCAACACCATAATTATTCACACGTATTCCTCAATGCTAGGGTAGTCCAAATTGAAGATTATCTCCATATTTGCATGAGAGAGGTACCCTATAAATGGGTGTTCCCACACATGAACTTTCATAGGAACTCTAAAGTTCCATAGCCTATACTCCATTATCTTTGTAGTGAATTTCCAAATGTCAATCCTATAGAATGCAAAACACCACTCAAAAACCCTTGAAATTCTAATTAAGAAGCACAAATAGGAGACGAAAGCTTGCAAAGGGATAAAATTGTTGAGCCCAAAATGACAAGACATACATCATTTTAAAGCATCTCGCCAAGCATTAGGAAAAATGATCATTCAATGGGTGTTAAAATGATAATGAATCATGTCTTATCAATACATGCATTAACTGACACAACACGAGTCTCCATCTTAGTGGTCATATTTTAATAATTGAAAGGGTATATTGTGGTCAAGTGAATCTTGAATAATATTCATTATATTAGATGCTTTCCTAGTACTTGCACTACACACATGTTAGTAATTAAAGCATTTAGAGTTTAAGTACACTCAAATTTATATGCAGTCGTCGGAAGCATAAGTTTGAAAACTTATACAACCTTAAGATGTTTTGCTTTGTCCGATTTCCTTTAAGAGATCTATTGACACCTAACTAAAAGCCTTTGTCCACTTTTTAAACTCATTGATCTTATAAATCTCTCAATTAGTTACCAACAATAGTTAACCCTTCTATTGATTCATTACGTAAATTTAGATTTGAGCTTTCATAAGCTACTATAGCTGCTAGCTGTGGTTATGCTCTGATGATATTTCTTCCATTTGATACTTCCACCTCCTATTGATCACATCCCATATTTGCAAGGCAATTGGCCAATTGATTACCTTCTTAGTAGGTATAAGATATATAAATTTCATAAAAAATTCTTAGAAATAGCTAGACCTTCTGTAGAATGTATTTTAGTTGCCAATTTTGTACTCTCCTTTATTTGCATGCATTTACTATTATCAGGGAGTCTCCTTCTATATGAATTATTTGAATATTGAGTTTTATAGCTAATTTTAATCCATGAAGCAATTCTTGAGCCTCAACAATATTATTCATGCCACCGGTAAGATGAATTGATTTAGAACCTACTATTGAACCATTAAAATTTTGAATACATACTCCTACTCTTGATAATCCTGAATTTCCCCTTGATGAACCATCAAAATTTAATTTATAGCAGCCTAGTGAAGGAGGCAACCACTTTATTGAATTCCTATATACCTTTTGTTTGGAAGGTTGATGAAAAATCCCTTTGAAAGGTAAAACAATGTATTCCCATTGCTTTAAGATGCTTCCATCCCAAATTGTAAAAAGAGAAGCAACATTTTTATGGGTTTGAACATAATAATTTGTTACCTCTAATATAGCTTTCTCAAATTTTATCTGAATTTATTGAATTGATGAGATTTCATTCCTAAAGATGTGTTTGTTTCCTTATTTCCATATATTCCAAGCTACTAATATTGAAACTATCCTCTAGATGCATGAAAATAATGATGGCTTTTAAAGAATAGGCCAATTGGAAAAGAGGTCCCAGAGAGTTTTGGGTAATGGGAAAATGAAACTTAATTTCCCTTAAATGAATGACCAAAAATCTTGTGCATAAGGACATTGCACAAAAAAAGGTCCACATCTTCAAAATTCTCCCCACATAAAACACATTTGAATAGATCTACTATACTTAGTTTAGCCAACCTATGACTTGTTAAAATCCCGGTTCTTAAAGCCAACCAAGCAAAGCTACCAACCTTGGGAAGCACCATAGCATCCGAGCAAAATGAGTATGCCCGTTGGGTTTGAGTGTGTATACCATTTCTAATTATTGATGTATAGCCCTTATTTACTATATAACTCCCATTTTTAGAAGGATTCCAAATAATCCTATCTGAACTATCTAATTTAATCATCACTCTTTCCCTTAGAATGTTTTATAATAGTACTGTTTGATTAGTAGAAATAGGTGTATTTGAGAAATCTTTCCAAGCTACATTACCTATTAAACCATATGTAGATAGGGGATAATCCTTCAATTTAGGACCCCAACTTGCTGATAGAATTTCCTCTAGTGATTGCAATTCTTGAATGGTGTGTAATAGAGGATGACCATTCCAAGAATCCTTCCAAAATTGGACTTCTCCATTATTTACTCTCCATGATATGTATGGAATAATTACTCCCTACATACTATTAGGAAATTCCACATTACTGGCCCACTAGGAGGATTTAATATGGTAAAAAATCTTGTTGGATTTTCATTATCCAGGTATTTAGCCTACATTATTTTACCCCACTTTGAGCTTTGTTTTGAATACATTTTCCATACCAATTTTTCTTCAAGTGTCATGTTTCTTATAGAAATATTATGAACACCAGCTTCACCCTTAATCTTGTTAGAGAACATGTTTTCCAAGGATATTAATGGCATCTTCTTTTTATCATCAATATTATATTTTCATAAGAATTTTTTGATGAGATTTTCAATTTGATTATTTAGGTGCTTTCAAAACAACCAAGTAGTAGCTGGGAATTGCTAATAAAACAAATTTAATCATTAAAATTTTACCTGAGAGTGAAAGCCATTTGGCCTTTCAAGACAAGATTATTTCTATAACTTTTCCCCAAAACGAGGCTTTGTTTGCATCCATAATGTAGGGAAGATCTACCATTTGAAATCCTAATAATTTTACTAGATTTCCTTTAATAGCCACTCTTGTATTAAATATATATATCTTGGACTTGCATTTATTTTTTGCACAAAAGAAGATGAATATTTACTAGGATTTCCTTTACTTGGTTAAATTATTTAATAGAGGATTTTCCAAATAAGATAGTATCATCTGAAAATAATGAATGAGTGACTGAGATGCTTGTGTGAGGTGTAGACACTGAAAAAACGTCTTAAGTCTGTGAGCGTCATTTTTCTCAATCGTCACCTTTTGATAATTGAATAATTTTAATTACTCAATTATGTTTGATCATATTCCTCTATTAATTAAATAATTTTCAATTATTTAATTAATTCACCTTCTCATTTCTATCCTGATCAATTAAAATTATTTAATTGTGTCGCTGATATATCTCTTTCTTTAAAAATTAAATAAATCATCATTTATTTAATTATTTATCTTTCATCACCTGTCTATAGTCAGATAATAATAATTATTTGACCTTTTATTCTTCTATAATTAAATAATTGATGAAATTATTTAATTATGTGTCATTCCTCTCTTTTGAATAAATGATCCAAATCAATTATCTCCTCTTTTAATTAAATTTATTAATTTAATTAAGTCTCCTCTTTCGTTTCCTCCAAATAAATTATTTATTTTCCATTTTTCCCTCTCCTCTATTTTTGAATAAATAATTTGAAACAAATTATTTATGCACCTCTTCTGGTCAAAGATGCCATGTCATTAACCCCTATCATGGCTTTCATTGTTGTCATAGTCATTGGGAATCATAGTCGTCAGTGTCATACCTGTCATAATCCCTCCAAGAATGGCATATCCATGGTGCATCAATTGTGGGTTGTTGATCTGAGCATCTTTCTAGAATCTCAATCTCAACCCTCCATTTCATAACCTTTGTCTCATTCATTCTCTCCTGTCGATCTTGGAATCCTTCTAAAGGATTGATTTTGGCCGTCTGTTTGAATGGTTGTCTATAAAAGAGACCATTCTCCTCCATTTTCAATTTAACAACTAATTATCTCCAACTTTCTACTTACTATTTTGCAAGTATTTACACATGTGAAGCAACAAATCTAAGGGCAAAGATTGCAAAAAGGAGAAATAGGAGAGCAATGGAAGTGATTCAAGATTCGAGCATGAGGATTGTTGTGATTTAATATTATTGTTTTCTCATGCTTTCATTATTTTCTCTTGTTTAGGCGTGGTTAATGGTCTAGAGGTGTTAGTTGTCACTATTCTAGGCTAGAAATTAAGAAACCCCATCTTACATGAGGAATTGATATACCTTTCCATAGCCCTTGAGAATGCACCTTTTAAATTTATCTACTCAATAATTCAACCATTATAATAAATAAGAATAGGGATAGAGGATCCCCTTGCCGAACCCACTAAGTTGAACTGAAAAACCCAACTGGAGATCCATTTATGATGACTGGTATTTTTTCCCTGAACAAGCATGAAAGGATCCATTTACACCATTTATTACTGAAGCCAATTTTTTATAATACTTGAATCTAAAAGGCCCAATCCATCATGCCATAATATTTCATCATGTCCATTTAAATGATAAAGGATGACATATTATTGGAATTGATGGTGTGCAATATCTCATGTGCTACCAAAGCTCCTTTAGTTGTTTCTCTTCTTGGAATGAATTCACCTTGTTCTTGTGATATGATTTTAGCTATCAGAGGCTGGAGCCTAAGGTAAATAGATTTTGTAAAAGTCTTATATGTTGTATTTGCATAATTATGTAGGCCTAAAGTTTGCAAATGACTTTGGATCTTTAACTTTTGGGATTATTTATATATGTGTTATATTGAATTGCTTTAACATGGTGCTTTTCCTCCTTGAGTCTTCCAATGCCATTAGAATATGAACACCAATGAACTCCCAACACTTTTGGAATAATATAGCTATGAATCCGTTAGGCCTTGGAACCTTTTCATATGGTAAGGAAAACACAAATTTCTTTAATTCTTCTAAGGTGAAAGGCTTCAATAAGTAATCTTTTTCCTCTTTACGAATTAGTTTTGGTACAACTTCTAGTAACTCATGCCCATCCTTATTAGATTTAGGAGAATGATTCACAGGGGTAGTCAAAAGACTCAAAATAAATCTAACACCTTCCTATTGATTTTCCTCTTCCTTGGTGAGCAATAAACCTGTGGAGTTGTCTTGAATTGAGAAAACAAAATTTATGGATCTTTTGATCTGAGTTGATATATGGAAAAACTTACTATTATGGTCTCCATATTTTAACCACAACTCTTGATACTTTTGTCTCCAATATACTTCTTCCCTTGCAATTAAATCTACCCATTCTGACTCTAACTTTCTCTACTTCTCAAATATGATAGCATCCAAACCTTGTGAGATAATATGCTTATTGATTGTTGTTAATTATTTGAATACCTTTTCCTTTTACTCAAAGATGTTATTGAAGGCATGTACATTCCAAAATCTAATTTGTTGCTTAACATGCATCAATTTTTTACATAGCTAATACATTCTAGATCCTCTCACATATAGAGCACTTACCCACCATTGGTGAAGAAGGGGAAAAAAATTGGATGTCTGAACCACATCTTTTCAAACTTGAAAGAGGGCTTTCACTTTGAGCAAGAGTTTGTAACTATTATATTCAAAGATATTACAAAATTATCCGAACCTAAAGGGGTAAGATATTATATGATAAAACATTCTCCCCTGAGAACCAATTTGGTGAGGATAAGAACCTATCCAAGTGCTCTTCAATCTGTAGGAATTCCTTTCTTCATTTTGTCTAGGTATACTTCCCATTTTTAGGTAGTATGTCAATTAAGGCATTATCTTGAATGAAAGATATAAAATATTCCATTATTTTTGGAGGTGGGTAAATTCATCCTTTCTTTTCTTTCAATGATGTAATTGTATTAAAATCACTAGATAATATATCCTTCTCCTCTCATATATCATCCAAAACATGTGTGAAGACATCCCAAAGCATTTTCTTGTCAGTTGTGGAGGTTGGACCATAGACATTTATCAACCAAAACTTTAAGTTAAAATTTGATACCTTCATCAACTATCAATTTCTTTCATTTATGACTAATTTTATACTAATATTTTTAGTATTCTATAGATTAATTAGCCCCCTAGATGCCCCTTAGGCAGGTGAGTGAATTGATTTCCACTTTTCTCATTTTTAAATTGAAGAACCATACATGATATCAAATGTTTTGTTTTCTTGGAATACTATGAGATCAGCTCCACAAGTGTCCAATTGATGCTTGATTTGAATTGTTTTGTCGAGGGAATTAATGCCCCTAACATTCCATGATACTAAATTCATTACATTCAAGGAGAGAAACATGCTCTCCTCATATTCTTATTTGTAGAGACTGTAACATTGCTATCTAATGTTGTTTGTACCCCTGCTGCTATATCTTCTTTTATCTTGTCCATATGGGATTTCATACCCCTCTTCCTTGGTGATTTCTTTACAATTGGCTGACTGCTAGGTGTCTAAAATATCAAAAGAGTCTAAGAATAATCAAATTCATCCACCCCCTGGCTACCTCTAAAATTTCCTTAGCCTTCTTAGGTTTTTCCATAGGTTGGTTGCAAGGAGTTTGAAAATAATCAAATACAACCTCCTCCCTCTCTACCTCCTCTGAGATTTCATCAATCAATTTAGGTCCCTTAGAAGTAATTATTCTACTAGCCAATTCTTCTAGGTTACCCTTCCAACTATTTAAAGCTCATAAGATCAAGTTCCTTAGAATTGATAGGAAATGACAATATTTTATGTTTTGGTTGAAGTTCCAAATGATCATGCCTATCAACATGGTTCTCTTCTAGTTCCAACATACTTACAGAGGAGGGATTTTATATATGTTTGATAGACCCTGTATCAAAGTGATAGAAGGGAGAGAAGGGGTGTATAGATGAAGTGAGTTCCCAAAACCTTTTTATATAAAACTTTGTTCCTTTAGCCAATATTTAGGCAAAGAAACATACACTTGTTTAGCCCCTTTCTTGTCTAACATAGTCATTGTAGGTTTATTCATTGTATCACATGACAAGCAGCCTAGTGCATTGTCTATGGGAAGTGGTTTCATGGAGAGAACCTTTGAAATAATTGTCTAGGGTAGAGGACTATGTAGAATATTAGATTTTGAATTCCTGCTACCTTCTACCTCTTGACAAGAACTACTAAAATATCCCAAATAATAACATTTAGAATATAATTTTTTTGGAGTTTCAATTAAAATATTTTGAACCCACTTCCTGTATTTAGATGTGATATTAATTTGTTTGGGTAATTCATTTGTAGCATACAATAGTACACAAACCCTAACTGGTTTAGCTAGATTTATAAAAAAATAGTCATGTTTTAGGAAAATTCCCATGTGATTAGCTAGAGCTTCTACAATTTTTGTCTCCCTATATTCAAGAGGAAGAGACTTTAGCTTAATCCAAAAAGGAATGAACTTTACCACAAAGGATGTAAGATTAAAATTTTGGGACCATGGTTGAATGAATAAACTAGATCCCTCAAACACCCACACTTTTCCTTTATATACTGCATCTCTTTAAGGTTTTGTGTCAAAAAGCTCTACAGAAAATCCCTTCCCTTGATCTAAATAAAATACTTGTTTGGCTCTGACCCATTCATCAAATATAAAATCCTTTAAAATTTCTATATCAAGGCAATATTTCCAAAACTTACATATCAACACTTTCCCATGAATATCTTGTATTTGCGGCTCAAGAAAATATTTAGACAAGGTGATGTTAAAAACTCCTTTCTGCTCATTTTTCTTTGGGTGCAGCTCAATCGGCTTTGTAGGAAAATGATCTTTCTTCGAAAGGCTTTTTGATTCTTGGGTTTTTGAGAAAAACCCTTTTTTCATTTCTTTACGCCTCCATTGTTGGTTCCCCACTTTTTTACTTGATGCCCCTTTTTGCTTTCTTTTTTTCTTGGTAGGTTTTTTTGTGTGTCTGCATCATTGTGAATCTTTTCAAGTAGACCCGCATGATTAGATTGATTCTAATCATTTAAGAGAGCTCTTATTTTTTGATTAATATTCTTTAGATTGAGGGGAGAACCTTTCACATAGGGAATATTATTTAGAAATGTCAGCAGAAAGCTCTTTGAAAAAACCCCTGGTTTGGAGTACTCAAACAAGATTTCTTAGTCTCTTTGAATGGTGCCCTATTTGGATGAGAACGGTCCAATTCATATGGTTTGAAGGTTTTTTCCAAGCCATCCATAGATCGTGAACCTTTTTGGGCCCCTCTGAATGATGGTGCTTGAGAAGCGACACACCCCTTTTGGGAGGCCTCCTCTTCACAAATGTCAAAAGCTTCCTACTTTTCCTAATTAAGCCTTTTTTATGATTGAAAGGGACCCTAGTTGTGGTAAAAAGCATCAGTTGATACCCTATTTTATGGTGACCAAGATAAGCATGAGTCCCTTAGGGATGTTGTGCTCATCTGTCATTTTTGAAAAAATAGTCATTACCATACCTAGACAATATTCTTGGTGTGAGAGAAATCTTGTATCAACCAAAAATATTATTTTAACATATTTTTTGTAGGTATTTTACTACTTTTGTAGGTTTGTTGTAATTATTTGAATCAAGTTTGTGAAGATATTTATCACTACATGTGTTTCATAAAGTTTAGAGTATCATATCTACAACCATAGGCATTTTCAATCCATTAGTGACACTAGAAGGTACCACAATTGATTATCATTAGTTGTAGTTGATATCATAGATTCCACCATGTATCTAGAATTTTTTATTCTACTTTCATGTTTTTTAATTATTTCATTTATGTTTGCATCCAAAAGAGTTAGTTGGAACCTATACCAAGTTATTTCCCATATAGTGGCAACTCATTTGAACTATGTCATAAGAATTTAATACTTACGACAATACTTAATCTAACCTACTTCATTATAGGTCCAAAAATGAGTCACATATAAAATCACATTGAATTTAGAGATTCCTAGCTCGAAGTATATTAGAAATAATGATGATACATGTTACCAAGTGAACTTGTATGCTATAGATATATGATATGTTTTCTCTAAAGTTTTTCCAATAGGAAAAAATTGGGTCCATTAATCCTTATCACATTAGTCTATGAGCATTTACCATGTTACCACATGTTGAACTTTATTTCAACACCTCGTATATATAAGTAAGTTTGATATGATATAAGGACAAACATAAAAGATAGAGAAAGGAAGAGATAGGTAAAAAGACATAAGTAGGTAGAGATAAAGAGATAGCATACATATCTTTATAAATGATATTAGAGAAAGAAAAAGGAGTTGCATAAAAAGAATCTAATAAAAATGAATAAGGAAGAAATAAATTAACTAAGATCAAAAGATCTAGTTTTTAATTGAAGGTTGACACTTGAACATATAATTCAAGTCTTGTACAAATTTAGTTGAAGATATTAATTTATTCCTTGAATATTAATTTCTATAATTTTGTATTTTATTAAATAAGATTTAGATTTAAAATTCATATTGGTTGCATGGTTGTATAATCCTTAATCACACCCTTTGACCTTGACTACATTAGTTGGTATCAAAGTTAAGGTTTGATATTAGTTAATCTTGGAGTAAGATAGTGAGGTTGGTATATCAAGGCATATAGAAAGGCAATATTATTAGTCTTCTAGTAGAATAGTATTGTGTAGGAGATTCCCATGACTTGAATTGTAACAAACATATTGCCAAAATTTGAAGCAATTCACATATATTTGAATTATGGCACTTAGAAGAAGGATGGATATAGGTTGAAACTATGTTACAAAATGAATGGAGGAAATGACCACTATGGTGAGGATGTCTATGTCTTGTTGGATGTGGTAGAAGAGGTAAAAAGAAGAGGTATTGTGAACCCTATATTTAATGATAGAGATAGCAAACATGATTATGATGAATTAGAGGAAGTGGTCATATATGAAGAAAATATAAGTAAAGACATAATGATAAAATCACTTAATATTCTTGGTAATACAAGTGGGATATATTTAGATAATTTTGTTGGTAATTTCGATTTACAAGAATTTATTGACTAGATTAATGATATTGAGGAATATTTTAAGCATGAGGATATTTTGGACCCTAATAGGGTTAATTTTTCAAAGATAAAACTGAAAGGTCATGCTACAATCTAGATAAAGGAAACTCGATTGGAAAGAAGTAATAAAGGTAAGCCTAAAATTAAAAAATGGGATAGGATGATAAATAATTTAAAATCCAAGTTATTCTAAAAAATTACCAAATGGATTTACTAAATAGGTAACAAAAATTGGGATAGAAAGATTCAAGCGTGAAGTATTATACCAAAGATAATTATAAGTTGTCTATTACATAAGATCATCATCGAGATATCCAAGAAAAAGTGGTTAGATGTGTCAATGGTTCAAGGGGATCTAGATAAAAAAAATTGTATCCATACTATTTACTACTTCTACATAAGCTTATGAGGGAAAATATAGAAACAAGTATTTATAATCCATAATGCAAAAGAATAGACAAACATGCCATCAAGATGACAATAGATATACCATATAAAACCCCAACCTCTAAAATTACTCAAAAACTCAATGTATTATCTCATAGAAAAATATTACAATACACTTGTAGAGTCTTTTTCCATGGCTTCTAAAACATCAAGCTCCTCCAATGCATCCTCCATATGTCCAAGCATAAGGATAACCATAAATACACATATCATATTCCATGCTTCCCATAGGCACTCCACAAGAGATATGACAACCAACCTCAAAGGTTATCATTTTTAGGAAGAGTGACTCAATCTTGCTCCTATTGATAAAATTACAAAAAAGTATAATTTTTGGGTTATTAAACAGAAAAACTCAATTTCTAGGCTATAGAGTTGGTTTTTGGCCAAAATAAATATTATGGATTAACATTCCATGCTTCCCATAGGAACTCCACAAGAGATATGACAACCAACCTCAAAGGTTATCATTTCTAGGAAGAGTGACTCAATCTTGCTCCTATTGATAAAATTACAAAAAGTATAAGTTTTGGGTTATTAAATAGAAAAACTCAATTTCTAGGTTGTAGAGTTGGTTTTTGGCTAAAATAAATATTATGACTTATTAAATACCACCAAAGGTTGTTCCCATTACATAGGTCTCTTCTATATCTATAATACCATAAAAAAACTATCCCAATCAATCTCCTTACCAAAAGTTATGGCATATAGAAGTTTGCATAGGAAATGTAAAAATATGTTGGACACATGAAATAGTTGTAAGGGGTAGTTACACATGTTGACCAACTTATGATGTTTTTTATAACACACCATAAGTGAAAAAAATAAAAATAGGTTCACCAAAGTGGATTGATGAACAATGGGGGGTGAGGGACCTATTTCTCTCTATTTCATTAGGAAATGAGATCCACACAATGAAACGACTATCAACCTTGAGGTGAGCCAAGTCAAAGTGTGAATCCATTGATTTCCCTTTTTTACAAGGATTGGGGTCGTGATTAAACAACACTTTGGGGAGAAAGATTAAAAATAAAAAACTAACTCCAAAATGCAACCTACAAATTGGATCTTGAAGATTAAGCTCAATACTGATGAAACCAAAAATCAAATTGTAGATATGAGAGAGATAAGAAGGTGTGTACTAGTCACCAAAAGTGCTCTACTGAAGCTGACCTGGGACTCATTCGCCCAAGGGTGAATTGGTCTTGGTTTAGGGTTTTTAATATCTTTTAGGAGCCTCTGAAATAGATTTCAATCTCTCAATTTTCTCAAGTTTCAGGTTCAGAGTGCCAAAAATAAATTCAGCAATCAAGTTTCTGTGAGATAACTTTTTTGACAAATTTTGCAACTTTGACAACTTCTTTAATTTTTCTCTTCAAGAGATCTTCCACCTAAATCTTCAAATACAAATCAAGGGAGAAAAATGTTTGGTTTATGGTGAATTGGGGTTTTCCTTGGCCAAACCTCATTTTTATAATTAAACCTTGTAATGAAATAATGAAACATGAAGGAATGATGAAAGAAAAAAGCAATGTCACAACTCACCAAACCCTTGGATGAACCTTAGAATGTAGATCTGCAACTAGCATGAAATGGCTTTAATGGATGTGGATCTTGATATTTAAACTTGTTTTGAAACAATGCCTTTGAATGCTTGAATGGATCATGAATTATACATCAACATATTAGCTCCAATAATATGCATGATGCAAGAAGACTTTGATATGACAATTGGATCTTGATTGCTGCAATAATTTCACTAAATATGCTCTTGAATGCCTTGAAATGCTCTTGTGAAATTACTCTTAAGATAACTTGAAATTTCTAGGTGAAACATAGTGAAATGACCTTATATTTATAGATATGTAACATTAATTTCCCGAAATTCAAATAACAGAAGATGACATGTGAATATGGATTTGAAATAATTAAAATACCACCAAAATAATAATTTGAATTTAGGACCTAGGTCTAAGTGAGGACCCGTTCGACCTTGGGTGAATGGTTCCTATGTCACTTACCTATGACACACATTTCTCAATGAAGTGTTATGTTTAGGCATTAATGAATGTCAGGTTTTCCTCTTCGGAAATTGCAATTAATTAGGCTTGGATTTAAATTAAAGGGGAAAATTAAGGAAAATCAACCTCAATTAATTAAGGGGTCCCTAAACTTAATGTGAATATGTAAAATACACATTAAAAAACTAAATTAAGGCATCATTAAGTTTATTTTAATATTTATTTCCCAAATTAAGTGTGAAAATAGGATACTTTTTCCTACACTACATTTAGCCCCCACTTTAGTGAGAGGATGGCCCTATGTCAAACTCACACTAAATTAGATGTTCAAGACACTTATTTATGTAGAAATTACAAAGATACTCAATCATACAACATCAAAGACTAGAAGCAAAGGGAGGCGGATCAAGCTTTGACTATCCAACATGATGTGGGACACGTCTCAGTTGTTTTTCCAAGAACATTTGCAAGAAGAAATTGATTTCCACTATCCAAATATCACGTGCGCTCACTCTGAGATAATGGTGTTGGAAAAACAAGGATAGAAAAATGAGAAGGGGGGGTGAATCAATTGTTACATAATTTAAAATTATTCAACCATAAACAACCTTTAATCTCAGATTTGATAATTAACGGTGAAAGCATAAATCAAAAACACATCAGAAACACATGAACACCAAGATTTTTATATGTGGAAACCCTGTTAGGGGAAAAACCACGGTGGATGTTAGTCCACAAGATTATACCCTGTTAGAAGTATAATGAAAAATGAATAAGGAATGCACATGCATTTAGGCACACTACCTAGAGCTCACTGCTCAAAGGGAAGGCTCACTACCTTACATAAAACAATCAGATTAAATCCATCTGATGAGGTTGAACTAAGAAATTAGCTTCTACAAAAGCCTGATCACAGTTTCGATTAGGCACAGGAACACTTCTTCACACTCTGCTATGAAATCAAATTGATGAGGGTGCAACCCAAGACAAAAAATCACACAGAAAACTAGAGAATCTTATTATTTTCAAAATATGAAATTCTTACATGCAGAGGATCTCAAATCTTCGAGTTCTGCAATACATGCAAATTACAATAAGTTACAGAAATTCCCCTTTTCGCAACATGCGATCTTCTTTCCCCCAAAAACTACTCACAAAAATTAGAAACTACCCATAAATAGCCCCCATTCTTTGTTTGGAGCCAAAAACAACTTTCTAATTATGCACCAACTTTCGAAAGCCCTAACTTAAGATCTGACCGTCAGATCTTCAATCATAATACCTTTTTGGAAAGCTCTTGTAAAAATGAAGTGCCAAAAAGTGGGGCCTATGGGCTAACCACTTTCGTTTTTTGCCAATTTTCGGGCCCATTTGGAGCCTTTAAGTACCTCAAAATTAGCTTCGAAGATTTTATAGGGCAAAAAGCATAAACTAAAATTTGAATAAATTTTGAACTGAGAATGATCTTGATCTGATTCTTTCACCAAAGTGTTTATTTTAATGTCTTGAAGCTTCCCATAAATTTTTGCCTCCTCACGCCTTCAAATTCACACCTACTAAAAATAGTAGCTAAGCAAAAAAAGCAGAAAAGCAGTTTTGAAAGTTGGGACTTCTTCTTCGATGAAAAGGGTATCCAGAAATGCAACAACCTCTACAAAAAGCTAAATGAAAGTAAATATATTTTTGGGTGATGTAGGATTACCCTTACACCACTGGATGCTCCTACATCACAAATGATCTGATCTTTATTCACACATGTCGCATACATTCACCAAGCATACACCACACACTCTCGCTTCAAAATGAAGAAATAATCGTTCTTATATATTTGCTACATGAATTTACATCAACAACTCTGTCGGCCACAAATAAAGAATGAATTACAACTTGTCGGCCCAATTCATGAACAAATATCAATGCACACCAACTTAGGTCGATCACAACATAATGAAGACCTAAATCAACATCCTCGAACATGCCAAACAATAAAAGATTAATCCATAAGGATCCGCAACATGCTACCACCATCATGTCAGCCAAGAACATGAAAACCTCAAACACACAAAGGAAAATATTTGATCACGAGCACACCAATCAGTGTGGATGTAGCACAATGATAGAGAATGATCTAGAAACATCACTGAACATCATAGTAGCATACACAACTACTCAATTTACCAGAATTGCATTCTCTTCTTCTAGAAACACCTGCTACAGTAACAAAATAACTATAGGAACTCATAAACTCATAAATCGCTCCAATCTTGATGCGTACCACTGAAAATTTCAAAAAACATACTAGAGAGGCTCAACAAGAAACCCTTTAAAGCGCGGCCTCTAATTATCAATGTACACAACTTTCCACCATTCTGATCAACACGGCTTCACTGACTGCCTACAACATATTTTTTCTAATTTTATCAATCTCCTCGACATATACAACCTTCAAAATCATCAATGCTAATAGTTTTGACATCAAGTACAACCACATATCAAAAAAACAACCACAACATCCAACAATCTCCCCCTTTGGCATTGATGGCAACACATGATGTGAAAAATATCATCAACACAACTAGCTCTTCACATAGTACTTTTCTCCCTCTTTGTTCTAAAATTCTCCCCCTTCGCCCCCTTATAGTACAAGGTTTTTTATATTACACTTCTCCACCTTTGAAATCAATGGAAAAGGAAAAGAAGATCTGAACCGTATATCATCTGAATCATCAAACTACTTGCCCTAAGTAGCAACCACCACAACATCAATCTGAAACAAGATCTAACTGTAGGTGCACAAATTGATGCAAAGACTTGCATCTTAGTTCAGATTAGGAGGGGAAATCACCCCTAACCTTCCTCTGAGATACTCAAAAGTATCCTTAGGAAACAGTTTAGTAAAGATATCTACAATTTGTTCCTTAGTGGGCACATTATCCAATCTGAATTCTTTATCTCACTTTGTCTCTCAAAAAGTGATATTTGATAGATATATGTTTTGTCTTTGAATGCAACACCAAATTATTGGAAATGTTTATGGAACTTGAATTGTCACAGAATATAGCAATAGGCTCATTATACTCATTTTGATATCTCTTAGCATATGTTTCATCCATAATACTTGAGTGCAATTGTTTGTAGCAACAATATATTATGCCTCAACAGTAGATAAGGAAGTGGAATTCTCCTTTTTACTTAGCCAAGACACCAACTTCTTCCCTAAGAAGAATGTACCACCACTTGTACTTTTTCTATCATCTACATCTCCTACCCAATGTGCATCTGTAAAGGCATTCAAAGTAATATAATCATCCTTAGGATACCAAAGACCAAAATCAACTACTCCTTTCAAGTATCTAAAAATTATCTTTATTGCAATCGCATGTGATTCCTTTGGATTAGCTTGATATCTAGCAACCATACATACAACATTCATAATGTATGGCCTAGTCTATGTAAAATATAGTAGTCCACCAATCATTGACATGTACCTTGTTTGATTAGCCTTAGGAGAATCAACATTTTGTGTCAACTTGCATCCGGTCACCATGGGTGTACCAACTGGTTTTGAATCTTCCATGCCAAACATTTTTAGTAACTCTTTTACATATTTGGACTGAGATATGAAAATTCCATCATCTAACTGAGTTATTTTCAATCCTACAAATAATTTCAGCTCTCCAATCATTGACATCTTAAATTCACTTTTCATTTCATCAAAAAAATTCATGCATAAATCATCATCACCTTTAAAAATAATGTCATAAAAAAAAAACTTCAATAATCAAATCTTTATCCTGATCCATCTTGAAATATACATTGTTGTTAGCAACACCTTTGTTGAATCCAAGCTTCAACAAGTATTTATCCAATCCAACACACCATTCTCTAGGGGCTTGTTTGAGTCCATATAGTGTTTTTTTCAATCGGCAAACCATGTCTTTTTCATCAGTCAATTGAAATCCATCTGATTTCTCAACATAAACTTCTTCTTCTAGTTCACCATTAAGAAATGTTGACTTCACATCCATCTAATAGACTTTGTAATTCTTGAAAGTAGCATAAGCAAGAAATAACCTTACAGCTTCAATTCTAGCAACAGGGGAAAAGGTTTCTTTAAAATCAATACCTTCCATTTGTGAGTATCCTTTACATACCAGTCTTGCTTTATTTTTGACAACTTCACCTTGTTCATTCAACTTATTCTAAAAGACCCATTTGGTTCCAATCACATTTTTATCCTAAGGTCTGGGAACAAGAGTCAATGTATCATTATTCTCTATCTGCAATAGTTCTTCCTTCATTGCTTCCATCCAATATTCATCTTTACATGCTTCATTGACATTACTAGGCTCAGTCTTGGAAATTAGACAATATTCTTCTACAATTCTTCTTCTAGTCTGCACACCTTTGTTCTTGTCTCCTATAATCTGATTCTCAGAGTGATTTATCTTTACATACCTTGGAACTTTTGGATTCTCTCTAACTTTTGGTTCTTTTGTTCTCTCTTCTGCACTTCCACTAGCTTCTTCTTCATGATTCTCTTGATTCACCAAAACAATTTGAATTTTATGTTGTCTATGCATTCTTTCCATTATCAGTACTATCTTGTTGGTCATATAAATCATATCCACAGTATCTGGATGATCTAACAATGTCTTCATCAACTCTAACATTTTCACTTTGAACTATTTTCTTCAATCTTTTATTGTAGCGCTAGTAGGCTTTGCTCTTAGTAGAGTAACCTAGAAAGATTCATTCATCACTTCTAGCATCAAACTTTCCAATATCTTCATCTCTCTTAATATAACATTTGCTTCCAAAGATTTTTAAATAATTAACAGTAGGCTTATAACCAAACCATGGCTCAAAAGGAGTCTTACTAGATTTACCATTAACATTTACCCGGTTGATAGTGTATACAACAGTTCTTACAACTTGTCTCCAGTAGATATGAGGAACATTACCTTCCAATATCATAGTTCTAGCAGCATCTAGAATTTTTCTATTCTTCCTTTCAACAAATTTGTTCTATTGAGGGGTCTAGGGAGTAGATAATTATCTTTTGATTCCATGCTCTTTAGAGAATGTATTGAACTCCCGAGAAGTGAATTCACCACCTCTATCTAATCTTAAACATTTTACCTTCAAACCTATCTCATTTTCTTCCAAAGCTTTGAAACATTTGAACTTTTCTAGAGCTTCATGTTTTTCTCTCAAGAAAGCAACCCATATCATCCTAGAGTAATCATCAATAATCAACATAAAGTGACTTTCTCCTTGTAGACTTTTGATTTCGGATGGACCACATAGATTAGTATGAACCAACTCCAACACTCCATTAGAATGATGTTGTTTTATCCTAAAATAAATTCTTGTCTACTTTCCCATCTGACATTCCTTGCATATAGTGTTAGTACTCTTCACTAACTTGGGTAGATCTTTAACTGCTTGAGTAGAGCTTACTTTGACAATGTTATCAAAATTCACATGATACGGACTCTTATGCCACAACTAGCTTACATCAACTTGAGCAATAAAGCAACTTTCACTAGCAACACTTAATTGAAAAATATTACCTCTTGTCTTTGTACCTGAAACAATTACATTTCTAGAGCTTCCTAATATCCTGCACTTACCATCTTTGAACTGAAGATTGTATCCCTTGTCTACCATTTGTACACCACTCAACAAATTATGCTTCAATCCTTCAACAAAAAGAACATCATCAGTATTACATTTACTACCAAGAGAAATACTGCACCTACCACAAATCACACTAGCATTGTTATCTCCAAATATTACAACACCACCTTCATACTTTTCCAAGCTTAGGAACTTGATTTTTTCACCAGTCATATGATGTGAACATTTGTTGGCAATCACCCATTCATCCTTTTCATCAATTTGGCTGCAAGATCTTTCTCAATATTCTGATTGTTAGCAGATTTAGTGGACACTATACCATTTTCCTTGATAGCAATGAATACCCATCCACTTTCATTTCCAGTTTCTTTATCAGATTCATCATCAGTAACACCTTCTTCAGCATAATAACATTTCTTTTTAAATCTAGACTTGTCAGGTTTATACTTAGAAACTCTTTTAGGACACCTTGATGTAAAATTACCTATTTTACTGCAAGAGAAACATTTAATAGGCAGTTTTCCTTTATACTTACCATGTCCTCTGGATTCTCTTTTCTCAATCAATGCTTCTAGTTCTTCTAGCTCTCTTTCTTCATCTTCATACTTGAATTTATTTATGGAAATTTCTCCTGGATTATATCTCTATTGGATTTTTCCAGATACAATAGCTTTAAATGCAGATTTTGTTTTAGGAGCGGACTCACCAAATTCACTTAACTCAAAGGGAATAAGTTTACCAATCAGCATGTCTCTTGTCACATTTTTAACTATCTTGAGTTCTTCAATAGCATGAGCTTTCATTTTGTAAGAGGTAGGCACTGATCTTAGCACTTTGGCCACAATCTCTTCCTCTTCCATAACTCCACCAGCACACCTGATACCTATCACTAGTTCATTTACCTTTTGCATGAAAGCAACAATGTTTTCATCTTCACTCATCTTCAAGTTCTCCCACTTTCCTTTCAGACTTGTTAGCTTAGCAAATCTCATGTGTATTCTTCAAACCTATCACATTTTTCATTTCAAAATCCGTCAAAGCACTTAGCAATGCTTCTATAGCCCCGATATTATTTTCAGCTTATTTGATCTCCTCGGGAGTAGTGGTACCATTTTGAGGAATATTATATATGTTCTTTGTAATCTTCTAGAAGGGTTCACCAATGCACTTCAAATGACATTCCATTCTGACTTTCCACAAAGAGTAATTTGTACCATTGAATCTAGGACTATCCTTCTTGTATGATGCCATCTCAGATCACCTCAAACTATTAAAATTCTTCATAGGAACCAGCTCTGATACCAATGGTTGGCAAAAAAAGGATAAAAAATTGAGAGGGGGGTGAATCAGTTGTTGTAGAATTTAAAATTATTCAACCATAAATAACCTTTAATCTCAGATATGATAATTAACGATGAAAGCATAAATCAACGACACATCAGAAACACATGAACATCAAAAATTTTATACATGGAAACCTTGTTAGGGGAAAAACCACGGTGGATGTTAGTCCACAAGATTATACCCTATTAGAAGTATAATGAAAAATGAATAAGAAATGCACATGCATTCAGGCACACTACCTAGAGCTCACTGCTCAAAGGGAAAGCTCACTTCCTTAAATAAAACAATCAAATTAAATCCATCTGATGAGGTTGAACTGAGAAATTAGCTTCTACAAAAGCCTAATGACAGTTCCGATTAGGCACAAAAACACTTCTTCACACTTCACTCAATATTCTTCACACTTTGCTCTAAAATAAAATGATTTGATCTTTATTCGCACATCTCATATACATTCACCAAGCATACACCACACACACTCTCTTCAAAATGAAGAAAAAATCATTCTTATATATCCACTACATAAATTTACATCAACAACTCTATCGGCCACAAATAAAGAATGAATTACAACTTGTCGGCCCAATTCATGAACAAATATCAAAGCACACCAACTTGGGTCAGTCACAACATAATGAAGACCTAAATCAACATCCTTGAACATGTCAAACAATAAAATATTAATCCATAAGGATCCGCATCATGCAACCACCATCATGTCGGCCAAGAACATGAAAACCGAAAACACGGAAAGGAAAATCTTTGATCGCGAGCACACCGATCAACATGAATGTACCACAATGATAGATCATAATCTAGAAACATCACTTAACATCACAATATCATACACAACTACTCAATTTACCATAATTGCATTCTCTTCTTCTAGAAACACCTACTATGGTAGCAAAATAACTGTAGGAACTCAGAAGCTCATAACTCACTCCAATTTTGATGCGTACCACTGAAAATTTTGGAAAACATACTAGATAGGCTCAACAAGAAACCCTTTAAAGTATGAACTCTAATTATCAACATACACAACTTTCCACCATTCTGATCAACAAAGCTTCATAGACTGCTTGCAACATATTTTTTCTAATTTTCTCAATCTCCTTGACATATACAACCTTCAGAATCATCAATGATAATAGTGTTGACATCAATGAAAATCACATATCAGAAACACAACCACAACATCCAAGAAATGGAACCTTAGTTCATCCACTAGGTGATCCCCCAGTAAAGTGTCTTAGTGATAAAGTCATGCTAGGTCACTAGGGAGCCCAACTCTGATAGGGAGCCACATGACTAAGGCTTTGGGCTTCATAAAGCCTAACAAGTTGTGTTATGCTAACCACACTATAAAAAAGGGGAAGGCTCTACTAGAAATCAAGGTGTTTTATGCTTGGTGGCCTTAAAGGGAGGAGTTCGAGCTTCATAAGGTTAACAAGTTGTATTATGCTAAAAACTTATGAGAAAAATGCAAGTAAAGGTTTGTTCAAAGGGATCTTGCTTAGTTCATGTAAGGTGTCTTCTTAGGAAACATTGTGCCTAATGTCTCCAAGAGAGGACAAGTCAAGGATAAGAGAATCATAACTTAGGGAATGCAACGTGTAGCATCGCCACTAAGAGGAAAGTCGTATGCTAAGAAATATAATGCTCTCAGAGGACATCAAACCCAATGACACCACCAAGAAAAAGGACACATCACAAGAAGAAATAAAATCGAACAATGAAACATGAGTGTTTCCAATGTATGCCCCCACTTTAAAGAAATTGCTACACCATTACTATGAGAAGTTTGCTTTAAAGTAGCCAATGAAGAAGAAATGAGAGCTTGTTCAAAAATTCCTATGGTAAGTCATATGTTCCCTAATGAAACTACATCATGAAAAAGAGAGGAAGGGGTTGCCCCCAAAATACATAAGGGATCTATGAATTCAGGGTCAGTATATCTTTTCTACAATGTTTTTATAAAGCTCGAAAATGTCATCATTCCCCAAATACTCATAGAACAAGAATAACACATAGAGAGAGAAAAAAAAGAAAATATTTTGGTAAACATGGAAGAGACCTAAATGTCTCGATGCTTTACGTCATCTCCAAAAGGAAAACACAAGACAAAGAAAAGATAAATGTTTACGACATAGAGAAGAATGTAGATACAAATAGAGGAATGCACATGAAGAGGGAGATACATCAAACAAAACAGTCTAGGGGATCACATTATGCACATGAAATCATACAAAGAACATGCAAAAGAAAACAAAGACAAGACTAGTAAGGCACATGTGACTCAACCTATAGCAGGCTGTCAGCATCCCAATGTTGATCAATATATACAAAAGGTGGATAACTAGCCAAAGGTACAACATCAAGTGTCAAACTAAGACAAGCACCAAGTTCAACACTTTTATTAGGAGGATAATAATTTAAGCTCATAGAATATGAAAACATTAAATTCAACTCATTATGCACTTGTTCATCAATCTTTGCAATTTCATTATCATCATCCAAGTTAATAATAATAGGAGGCCTAATGATAATATCCATAGAATTTTGTTGGTGTTTATGTTGTGGTGAAGGTGGAGAGGCATCATGCACTACTTCATACAAGTTTTGATTTTTATTTTCTATGCTTTTTTTTTTCTTCATTTTCTTGTAAAAAACAAGAAATAGCATGACGTCTATGTCTATGCTCTCTAGCATTGTGGTTTCTTTTAATTCATTTTTCAAGTTTTTTTTGTGTAGGAGTGGGTTTATCAACCATAGGTTTATTTTCTTCCCTTAAGGGAGGAATGAAAGGAACCATGGGAGTGTGTTCAACCACTTTCTCTTTTTCTTTGTAAACTTGTTTGATTTTAAGAGGCACAACGAGATTTGTTTGGTTATCTTGTGGTCTCTTATAAGACATAGGGGGAGAATTTATCTTAGTTTTCTCTTGATTACTTGGAAGGGATTTAGGGTCAATCATTGTCTCATCAAGGATGGGAAGTTCAATCATGGGTTGATGCATATTTCTAAGGGATAATTATGCTATGTGCTTTGCCTTAAACTTTTGATAGGATTTAAAAAAGAAGTCCTCACAACGTCTAATAGGTTCAATAGGCTCAAGCCAAAAGAGATCCAATGAGAAGTTCCCACAGGAAGACACAAGATTAAATCCACAATGATGCACTATAAATATCTCATTTCCAAATGGAAACTTTAAACATTTATGCACAATCGACGAGACGATATTAATGGAGTGAAGCCATCGATAGCCTAACTTCACATGAAATTGTTTTGACGATGGGATGCTGGTGAATGAGACATTTAATTATTTTGGTCAAACCTTTAGAGGGAGATTTATCGATCTAGTTGTAGGGCAAGCAAAACCATTATGTGTTTTGATCCATGGTTTTTTTTTTTCATACATATCTTGATAAAGATCCTGCACAAATAGAAATCCTTCAGTGATCATGTTCTCTACATAGATGGGATCAATTAATATGCCATTAGTAGGCTTATCATTGATTCTTCTAGCTATGTAAAGAGGACCATTAGGTGCATGTTTAAGTATGTCTTTTTGTGAGATAACAATGTCAAGTGGAATCTTAGTTAGGCCCTTATGAGGTTTAGCGTCAATGAATGCAATCACACCATCCACAAGGTTGTTCTTGTTCTCTTTCGTATTTTCATCATCTGTGTCAATATTCATCACATCATTTTTCATTTCACTAGCTTTGACAAAGGAGATATTATGATGATGCATAGGATTGGTAAAGATTTTTAAATTTTGATTAGGAGGATCCACATACTTATTACCTTGATCATTAACACCTCTAATTAGGATATGATTAGAATCAATGAGGTCTTGCACAAGATGTTTGAGATGCTTACAATGTTCTGTATCATGTCCATTTTGTTGATGAAAATGGAAATAAGAATTTGGTCTATAGTTTAAAGGTAAAGGCTTAGTAGGATCAGGAGCTCTAATAGGGGGTAAGGAAATAAAATTCTTGTCTAAGATTTGCAACATGATATTATGAAGGGTATCCAGTAGGGATGTAAATTTTCTATTTCTATCCACAAACGCATATAGTTTTGTTGTCTTTATAGCAGCCACTTGAGTGTTAACATTTTGATTAGATTGAGGGGGATTAAGTTGTAGGAATCCCTTCTTTTTTTTCTTGAAAGTTTGGTATTTAGTTTGAGTTATAGGATTGGAATTTTCAAGACGATTAGAGGGAGTTTTCACTTCAAGACTACTAACCAAATTTTGGTAATCACGAAGGGATGTACACAACTATGTGAAGGAAGGGAATCTCATCATCTCAATCTTAGTTTTGGGTTTATCTTGAAAATTAGAAATAAACATTATTTGCAGGTCGACATTAGGAATCTTAATATTTATTTGTGAATAAAGCATTTGATGTCATGCTATGAAATTAGTGACCTTTACATCCTCCTTTTATTTACATGCCATTAAATCAACTAGGGTCATCTTAGGACCCATGTGAATTAGGAAGTGGTTGTAAAAGTAATAAATAAGTTCACGGAATGAACCAATTGAATTATTCAATCAGGAGAAAAAACAATCTAAAGCAGCATCTTTCAAGGATCTAGGGAATAACTTAGCCAATATTTTATCTTCAAAAATGAAGTCACTACATAAGGTAATGTAAGCAAAAACATGAATAACGGGATATCCTTTCCCACCATATTTCTAAAATCTAAGAACCTATATACCTTGTGGCATTTGTGTTCTCAATATCTCCAAGGATAAGGGATTTTTTTTTATGTGCTTTCAAAGTTGGCCATAGTTGTTTTGGTTTAAGGTGGAAATTTTTTGTTGAATGAATGACATGTTTTGAAAAGGTGTGTTAAGGATTGGGTCATTGTTTGTATTGTGATATGGAGGTAAATAAGGTGGAGTGGTGTATGTATTCGAAGGGAAAGTGAATTGTATATTTGTGAGAGGGGATGGTTGAGGAGATATGACATTTGAATTCACAAAGCTAGAAGGATTCCTAGTGGAAATACCTAAGGAAATGTTGACAATGCTAGTAGGTTGGATGGTTGTGGAAATTTGAGTACTAGTGTATGCAGGAATAGAGGTAAGGGTTATGGAAGGAGGAATTGAATTTTAATCTTTTCTTTGAGTATTCCCCAAAGCTTGAGCACAACTAGTCATGGTAGGGATATTCTTATAAACAATATGAGCTTGACTTCACACAATCTCTATTCCATGTTCATTTTCAAGCATTTTCCTCACATTATCTAAAGTAGGAATGGCACTTCTATCAATGTTTTTCAGAATTCACAAAGTTTTGAATTTTTTATATTTCTTCATCCATCCTTATGTTATCTTGTGGCATACTAGCAACATCATGCATATTATTTTTAGGTATGGAAGTTATTGGAGATGATGTATTGAGACTTTGATCCATGGAGGGTTGATTATCGACACTATTAGTGAAAGAGTTGGAGAACCCAATATCCATGATGAATGGTGTACCACAAGATGACATGAGTCTTGAACTACATCTCACAAGAGTATTTCTAATATGATTCCAAGTTGTAAAGCTCATAAAATTTTAACAAACTCAATGTAAACCCAAAATGGGAAGAGGGTGAAATGCAATGCAATAACCTAGAATGCAAATTTTCAGATTTAAACAAGGTAATTTTTGTTACTCTATGTAAAAAGATGAAAATGATGTCTTTTAAATTCAATTTTTAAATCACTTAATAAACTAAATTTATCAAATGAAGTTAAATATGATTAATTTCACTTAACAAAAATTCTGCAAACTGAAACAAAAAATAAAAAACAAAAAAATAGAATGAAGAAACGCATGTTTTAATGCCCAAAAAATTAAGAAATGACCTTTATCAGGGACTCATTCACCCTAGGGATAATGGGTCCTAGGTTAGGGTTTTAAAAAAAAATCTTATAGATTTCTTATTTGATTCTAGTGGTTTCTAGATTTTGATCTAAAAAAATGAGTTACATTTCTAATTTACTGTTAAATGAATGTTGAATGCAAATAAAAAATATGACAAAAATACAAACTAGGAGACCTAATTTTATGTGCAATTTTATTTCAATTTTAAAATGCAAGTAAATGATGATGCAATGCTCTGTAAATTATTTACAAAATGATTTATTTAAAAAAAAAAAAAAGATTTCAAGAATGAAAAAATGCAATCCTAAAACCCCTAAATGAAATGGAAATTTAATGCAAGTTAAACAACCCTAAATGAGATTCAATTCAATGCAATGCAAGATCTAAATCTAGGGTGAAAAATGGACTCCAAAATCAGAAAATTGTAATGATCAAAAGTCGAGTTCACCAAAATGAGACAAATAAAAATAGGTTCACCAAAGTGGATTGATGAACAAAGGGGGTGAGGGACCTATTTATCTCTATTTCATTATAAAATGAGATCCACACAAAGAAAGGACTATCAACCTTAAGGTGAGTCAAGTCAGAGTGTGAATCTATTGATTTCCTTTTTTTGCAAGGATGGGGGTCCTAATTAGACAACACTTTGGGGAGAAAGATTTAAAATAGCAAACTAACTCCAAAATGCAACCTAAAACTTGCATCTTGATTATTAAGCTCAATACTGATGGAACCAAAAATCAAATTGTAGATCTAAGAGAGGTAAGAAGGTGTGTACCAGTCACCAAAAGTGCTCTGTTGAAGCTGGCCTAGGACTAATTCACCTAGGGGCGAATAGGTACTGGTTAAGGGATTTTTTGTAGCTTTTGGGAGTCTCTGCAATAGATTTGAATCTCTCAATTTTCCCAAGTTTCATGTTCAAAGTGCCAAAAATAAATTTTGCAATCAAGTTTCCATGAGATGACAACTTTGATAACTTCAATTTTTCTCTTCAAGAGATCTTCCACCTAAATTTGCAAACACAAATCAAGAGTGGAAAATGTTGTGTTTATGGTGAATGAGGGTTTTCCTTGGTCAAACTTTGTTTTGGTAATTAAACCTTGTAATGAAACAATGAAACATGAAGCAATTATGAATGAACAAAGCAATGTCACAACTCACCAAACCCTTGGGTGAACCTTGGAATGTAGATCTACAACTAGCATGAAATGGCTTCAATAGATGTGGATCTTGATCTTGAAACTTGATTTGAAACAATGCATTTGAATGCTTGAATGGATCATGAATTCTACATCAACCTATTAGCTCCAATAAAATGCATGATGCAAGAAGAATTTAATATGAAAATTGGATCTTGATTGCTGCAATTATTTTTGAATAAATTTGTTCTTGAATGCCTTGAAATTCTCTTGAAATTCTCTTGTGAAAGTATTGTTAAGATAACTTGAAATTGCTAGGTGAAACATGTTGCAAGTATGATGATGTTTTCATTAATGTTGCGATTGATGTCAACACAATTCAGGGTGTTGTAGAGAAAGGAATCAAGTGTTTGCAGATGGTACATGTATGGTTGAGATACTATAGAAGTGTTGAGATTACATGGAGCTATCTTTATGTTGTTCCAGGTGTGTTGATATCAAGTGTTTTTGATAAAATTAATAAGTAGTGAAGACAAAGTTGTGTATGTGTTTTGAATGTGCTCCAATAATGTGCTCTACATTTCTTCTATGTTGATCCTATGCTTGTTTGGATTTGTAGTGTTTTTTATTGGCTTCACTAGATAATATATCCTAAGTTATAGCTTCTGGGTTGATGGAGACTGAAATTTGTGTTCACTGGTGTGTGAACCGATTTGGCAAAACTGTTTGTCTGTGGACTGGGAGAAATGTTTTTTCTATGTAGTCCCCTGGTGGTTTCTCTCAAATCTTGCAGATCTAGAAGAAGTTTGATAATGATTTTATCTATGTTTTGGAAAATGCAGTTGTGGTTTGGTGCTCCGAAGATTTTCTCTAGAGCTACTATGTGTGTCTGCACGGTCCAGTTGGATTGTTGGAAATTTTTTTGTATATGAAGATTGTTAAAAAAAATTGTGGATTTATATGAAGGTTTCTAAGAGGTGTTCCAATGTCTGATGAAGCATTTTGTGTGAACCACATGTCATCATCTTATTGTGGATGTGCGCACTTCAAATTTCATTGGTGTTTTCATTAGGTTTGGTTGAATTGGTGTGTACACATTCCATGGAGGATAAGCATCGATTAAGGAAGTGTGTGATTGATCCAAGATGTTGTTAGGGTCCTAGTTAAGTATGTATTGGTCCACTCTCATTCTTATCCACCATGGGAATTTTGAGTTGTCGGCCTAATTTAAATTTGTAAAATGAAGAATGTGTAGTCAACCTTGGAGAAAGTTTCTAAGATCAAAGATGGTATAAATGCAAGTCAAGATGTTGTGATTAAAGAGTGCAAAGTGTGACAAGTAATTTTTTTTTTTGAAAAGTAGAGTGTGTGAAAGTGAATTAAGGAAGCAGTACTTTAATGTGTTAGATTCCTGAAAGTAGTGACCTGATGGTGTCTGCAGTTCTTTGATAGAGGTTGTGAATGTGTGGAACTTTTTGTGGTGGATTTTCTATTATCTTTCTTTGTCTGTAGGAAGTGAGACTCCTTCTAGATAGTGAGTCCTATCTATAGGTAGTGAGCCTTTGTATCTGAACAGTGAGTCCTTTATGGGTTTTCCTTATCTATCGGAATTCTTTGAGTTTCCGTTTTCTCTTTGTTTTCCCAAAATATGTAGTGATCCAGATTTCTACTTGCCTCGCGGATTTCTTCCATCTTCGGATTTCCCTGGTTTGTCTGTCGCCTTGTCAATTTCCTGAAAATGGGCTTGAATTGTGAAAATTGCGTTAGCTTCACTAGAATCTGTGCCTTCGAGATTTTCTTGAGAGTTCTCAGTTCCTTCATTTTCCCGAAATTCCTAAGTTGTTTCTATTCTTGTGGATTTTCGTCTAGGGCGGATTTTCCTGAAGTCTTGCTAAAAATGAAGAATCAAGAGATTACATGAAAGTTTGCTTGATGATCGTGCATTTCATGATCAACTTGGACTTATTTTAAGATGTGTCATGTTGTTTCTTGGTTAATGGTAGTTGATTAAGTGATTATTGGATGCTTTTGTGCTTATTTAACTAAAATCCGCATGGTAGGGAATTTCTCAAAATTCCTCTCTAGCTTGGATTCTGCGGGAGGGCTGGAAACCCGAACTTTGAGATGGTTAATTTTTATGAGGTTTTCGAGCATGTTGCTTATCATGGGACTTGTATTGAAGATGAATTTTTCATTTATGATTAATTAACTTGTGTTCCATGTGATCTTTATTATGGTTTCTTTGTCAAATGCAGGTTGAGTCAAGTAAGGTGATGACCAGCGGAACCAAGGGTAGAGTGGTGGATCCAGGTGCAGAGGGGTCTTTCATTTCTGAGGAAAAAAGAATCAAGATGGATATCAAAAGAAAAATTTCAGAGAGCAAGTTGTCCTCCATCTGGTCAGGGGTCACTGATACAAATGTTGGATTGTGGGATTATGAAGAGTTCAAGACAAGGATGGCAATACAGGACCTTCCTCTGCTAGCCAAAAGGACATTGGAATCAACATTGGCGCATGTAACTAGATTTCGTCCTACAGTGCAATGTTATGAATTGGTGCTTGAATGTGCATGACACTATGACAAAAGTACAAAAAGGATAGTTGGTCCCCAAGGGAGAATTGTGGCAAATCTAAATCCCATGTCTATAGCCCAGACCTTTGACATGCCTGATAGGTCTCATGTGGTGGCTTTTGACATGGATGTGGTAAAGACTTTTTATGAGGAAGATACCATCAAATACCAACAAGTCTTTAATTCTTGGTTGGAAAAACCTAAGTCCCACTTTTCAAAGTTACCCAAGCAGTTGTTTAGAGCTAAATTCAGGAAGGAATACTATGATGTTATCACCCTTCCCAGTAGGGTGGTAGGGTTGAAGAGTGCAGGAATGTTCAAAAATTGGATGTTCCATGCCATTGCTAGGATGGAACAGGGTACAGACTACCACTGGGCAGGCATACTAAGTGCCATGATTCATGAACAAATGTGTAATGTGCTATAGACTAAGAGTTTCACAATGAATTCTTACATGTTCTGTGCTTTAGCTAGGTTCCACCCATACAAGGGATTCGACACAAAAGGTGTTTTTGCACAAGATGTAATTTATGAATTTTACCCATAGCTACACTTGGGTAAATCAAGCTACAAAAGGGTGAATGATGCATTCACCATGTACATCACTAGGTTTATCCAAGGTGCAGAGCATGTCCGGATCTCAAACAATGCCAAGGAGTTAATTAAGAGGTTTGGAGCTTGGTTTATCCAATTCCCCACCTTTTCATACATAATAATTGATGGTTGTCAAAGGGCTCCATACAGACTCCCTAGGTACCCTATGGATCATGTTGTACTCCTAGAGGTGACAAGATGAATATGTGACTTTGATGTAATTGTGAAGAGGGAGAAGCACAAGATCGGGTTTGGGGGTGATTTTCCTTTGAGGATAGGTAGTGATGAAGCCTACCCTTCTATTAACTCAACCCATGATTCTGAAGAGGAGATGAGTACCCTAGGTCTTCCTTTCCACTCCAAGAGATCTAGGTTTGATATAACTGGTGAAGCAAATAAGAAGGCTAGTAGAGAATATAGTCACAAGGATGACATAGAGGATTACTAGGCCAACATCAATGACGAGTTTGAAGTCAGAAAGAAGAAGTTCTCCAGGTTACCAGTAAGCTTGGTACGATTATACAACATAAGGGTTGTTCTTGATCAGGTTGAGGAGGATGGGAATTTGATTCAAGGTCATAATTTTGAGGCTATGAAGGATAAGCCAATTGGAGGGGTTGATTTTCTGGAGGAAGAGAAGACAGAGCTGGAACAATTAATGAATCTAGTAATCAAGTATACCAAGTTATGGCTCAAACACAAGATGTTGGAGGTGGAGAGTGAGGGTGTGCAATGCACCTATGATCTTATGGGAGACTTGGAGTCTCACTCTACTACCGAGGAATCACCTGAACAAGACCCCAAAGGAAAATCCAAGGTGGGCTCTCCTTTCAAGATCAAACTTAAAGATGTCCAGGCAGATGAGGTAGGAGAAGCAGAGAAACAAAGAAATCCTATAGCCAAGAAAAGGAAGCATTTCTCAAGGAGAAAGAAGGCTAAAAGAGCTAAAGGAGAAAAGGAAGAGGTCAATGTCCCCTCACCTAAAAGGAGGAGGATTGTGAGGTTGTCAAAAAAGGATAAGGGAACTTCTAAAGCAAATGAAGAGGGTGACACGCCTGTGGTAGAGGTAGAGAGCTCGGGGGAAAAGACACAAGTATATACCAGGAGATCAAGGACTCCTTCTCCCAAGGATGTTGCACCAAAAGGAAACATTCCCATGACTACTCCTATCACCGAGCATGAAGACATCCCTCCTCTTCATGATATTGGAAATGTGCCAGATGAACCAAAAGATGCTGAAGATCCCCAAGACCATGGAGAGGAGGAATTCCAAGAGGGTGATCTCTACAATGCTGAGGCGGAAATAGATAAGGTTTTGTAGTCTCCTCTAGTGGCTTGCAAGGATTCACCTACAAGAGGTGAAGAGGATAGACCTCTTCCAAGGGAAGAAGTGCTAGCTAGGACTCCTTCACCAATGCATGAGAGAGAGGAGCACAATAAAGAAAAAGAGGATTCAAGTAGGGAGATCCCCGAGAAGCCAAGTATGGAGGAAAGTGTGCCCAAAGTTCAACAAGAAGAAGATGGATAGAACAAAGTACAATTAGAATCTACTATTCCAGGCTAGTTGGATAAAGAAATGAAGAGTAAATAAATTGTGGTGGATGATACGCCTCCTAATTGGGATGAACTACTGGCAAACATTAGAAAGGGAAAGACAAAGAAGAAAGCCAGAGTCATTTCTAGGATTGAGAGAGATGAAATGAATAACAGGGTAGTCCACATTGCTACTCTTGCTCCTGACAAGGATAGAGATGAGGTGACTGGAAAGGATTATAGTGTGTAGACTATCAACCTAGGGCATGCTTCCATGGAGCAAGACATTGAAGAATATGAAGGATCAAGTGTTGTAATCCTTGGTAGATTGAGGAACGAGGTACAGACTAGGTCAGATTTGGAGAAAGAAAATGATAAACTTAAGAGATATTTGCAAGATTTGATGAAACCCTCGCAATCCATCAATTCTTCCTCATCTGTTGTAGGATTCCTACCCCAAGAAACAATATTAGAGTTGGAAAGAATGAAAAACAACACACATGCTACAGTCGGCTGGTTATAGGGGGTGCAAACCAAGGGAGATGATGCTATCAAAGACATCCTTTCAACTGGAAGAGATTCAATGAGGTCGTTAGATTGGCTAAGGAATGTGTTGGCTCAGGATAAGGAAGATTAGATCTCCTATTGCAAAAGACAAGGACCATCATGGAATACATTGAAGATAAATTGATAAATGATGGAGTTCTTCCTTCCTCAAGAATCCCAGAGCCTTGGGAATGGTTTGAAATTCTGTAGATAAGGAAAAAGGCTTTGAAAAAGATATATAAACAAG
>CM021102.1:520456397-520510365 GCA_007115665.2 Sequoiadendron giganteum
GTGACCTTCAGTCATTAGAGTACTCCATGTAGATTGATGTCATGTTGAATAATTATATGATGTGAGCAAAGGAACCTTAGAATGATCTATAGAAAGAAGGGAGCACAAGTAAACAAATTAAAATAACACACCAAGAGACCCCCCAAAATCACTAAATCAAAAAAACCCCAAGAAATATATGATTTGGCACTTTATATTTAATGTGTTTACAATTGCTAGATGCCAAAAACAGTAAGCTATACTTGATATTAGTGCTTAGAGATGCCAAAATAGGCCACAATCTCAAAGTGAAAAATTTATAGTAGATGATATCAAACTAATTACACCACTAAAAATTACACAAAAAAATATGCACTTTCAAAAAAAATCACCCAAAAATGTTACCGTAGGAGCAAGATATGGGCTCTCGAAGTTCCCAAAATCAAGACAAAGTGACAACACCTATTAGAATCACTAAATTATTAAAAAAAAAGACACCAAAACCAAAAATTTATTACACCACTATGAAGATCATGAAAAAATAGCCCAAATAAAAAAAAAATCTTGAAAAAAGGAGTCCAAATGAGCAAGTTATGAGGTTTTGAAGTTGGATTGCCAAAACAAAAATGCAATCTGTGAGGGGGGGAAAAAAAATTAAACTTGTTGACATGGTGATGACATCATCAAAACACTATGTTAAAATTAATGTTCATCCGCTCATCAAAAAGGAATATACTCGGCCAGTTGGAATATTTTTTGTTCTCCTGCTTAAAATTGACGGGTGTTTGACCATCGCACCTTGGTTGACCTCCTGGAATATTCTGGGAATATTCTACACTAGGTTGAATTTTTCCTCTCTAGTTGATTTTTCCAAATTTTAATGAACTTCCCAAATTTATTTCTACAATTTTTGGTTTGTCAAAATGACCACCGAACTTTAAACTTTGACCGCTACTTTTATTTTTGTTGTTGGTTTTGAATTTTTTTGTCAGGTTTTTAATAAATCCTTGCCCATCGGTTTATGACTTAACCGCCGAGTATTTGTCCAATGACCTGCAGGATGGGATCTGTGGTACAAGGGGTATGTAGAGTACCCTACACTTTTGTAGGGTACAAATACGATATTTTTTTAAAATAAAAACTTTGATTTTTTATATAAAATTTTCAAATGACTTTATAAAAACATTGCAAAAAAATTTAAATAAATTTTGCAAAAATTATGTCGGAGGAAATAAAATAATGAATCTTTTTATCATACCGATGTGCAATAATGGCGACCTGGGGGGTCGTATGGGTCCCTAGGCAAAACAAATTTGCCTCACCGGACAACTTCTCCGATTTGCACGAATTGGCAGTTGATCTTAGGGTTTTTGGCCCCTCTAGATGCGATGGCAGGGTCAAATTTGACCCAAAATGTTCCAAATATGAAGCTACCTTATGGATCTAGCAAGCACAATTTAACTCCAAACCCTCATAAATTTGGCCTCATGTGTCTGATTTGGATGAAACAAAAGCAAAAATTGACTTTCTCAAACCTTCCAAACACAATGGTAATCTTTGATTTGCACTAGCAAGTTTGATTTGAACCTGAAATAAAGAGCCACAAAGGGGAACCCCCCAAATCTGGTATTTCTTTCAATCTTTTATTATTCTTCAAATCATCATACAATGCAAGAGAAGAACATACTCAACTTTTCAAGATTTACCATCTCTCTTCAGAAAAAGACTATCGAATGGCACCCAAGCCACTCTAGTACCATGTTAGAATTGGCTATGGCTACCAAGATCTTGAGACCAAATGGAAAGCACAAGAGAGAGAATATGCATATGCAAATATGATTCAATTGATATGATGATTTGTACAATGTAATAGAGACCCCTTGGTTATATATCCAAGGTGAGATGCAATATGTCATCAGATTATGACAAGTGTCTTAATCATATGACATGAGACAACTAATAACAACTACCTAGGTTCACATGTGTTACAAGTCAAAAGATAAGATAACAACTAACACCTTCTAGAAAGATTCCTTCCTAGGACCTAGTAAACTTAAAAAAAATGTAAATCAGTCCCCTAGTAATGAATTAACTAGGTACAAGACTTTATTTACACCAACAAAAACCAAATGGCCAAAATTTTTATCATTATATCTTTTTTTGAAAATGATATATTGTTAGAAAGCTAGTGAAATGTTGGGAAAGGAGATCCTTAACAATAAGGGTGGTTTTTATTTATGTATAAATTATAAGGATCTTAATATGTATCTTTTCCTAAGGGAATTTCATTAGGAAAGAGATCAAAAGGTCTAAATATTGACTTTCAACCTCAATACTGAGTCAATTAGACCTAGATCTTAGTCCTTGGGATAGTAGGTAAGATCTGTAAATAAATTGAAATGATTTAAATAGGTAAAACTAAATGAACAATAAAACCTAATACATGAAATGAAAATTCCTAAAAGTACAGAAAATGAAATGACAGTTTGCAAGTAAATCTGAGAAGGGTTTGGACACATGCACCTATCACCAAAAGAAGGTTTTAAGACCTATTGAAGGACTGGTTCACCCTAGGATGAATAGATCCTGGTTAGGGCTTATAAAAACACTTTTGAAAATCCTCTAATGTTGTATTTTAGCTTCTATTTGGCACAAGTTCCACTATCAAAAATTCAAAAATAAAGTTTGCAACCTAGTTTCCGTGGCTTGACAACAATGATGATAAATTTTGCAATTATGCATAATTTCTCTTTAATATCTTCAATTCCTTCTTCAACCTATACTATACACATACACAAAGAGGAAAATTATTTTATTTGAATGAGGGTTTTCCTTAGTCAAACCCAAGTTTTGTAATTAAACCTTGATAGAAAGATATTGATAATGGAGAAGGAAATGATGAATGAACAATTCTTGCTACAACTCACCAAATCTTCAATGGCTTCCCTTAGAGGACTAAAGACAAACACATCTTTGTAAGGAATATGATCTTGCTTTGTTTGACAGATTTGGATACTTGAAAATGCTTGGATGCTTTAGGATCAACAATGCATATTAGCCTTCACAAGATGACATGAACACACATAAGCTTGAACATGATGTTAGGACCTTGATTATTGCAACAAATGACTGATAGATCTTCTCTTGAATGCTCTTGGAAATAATATTTTATCTTGGAAGTTTAATTTTTATAGATCATGTTGCTTAGATTTTAAAATGATAAAAATATTGTATTTATATTTTTTTATCTAATTTCCTAAAAATTAGATTCCAAAAGCCGACAATTGCAAGTTAAGTTTGAATCAATAAAATATCACGAAAAATATATTTCAATACATGTTTTAGGACTTAAAGGGGACCCATTCACCTTTGGGCGAATGGTTTCTAGCCTATAAGTCTAAGACACACATGATCGAATGTGATTCAATTACTAATTGCATTAATTAAATGTCAGCTTCCCTTTCAACAAACAGGAAAAATAAGCCTTTGGAATGCATAATTTAGCAAATTGGAAGATTAATTAAGCCCAATAAATTAAGGGACCAAAACATCGTGTGAAATTGTAAAGGTATACTATTTCCTACACTAAATTTATCCCCCACTTTAGTGAGAGTGTGAACTTACACTCAAACTCACACTCAAGTAGACAATTATATGTCAAGAGGGGTCCAAGTTTACAAATGTTAGAAAGATAAGATGAAAAAAATCAAGGAGGTGGTCAAGCCGCTAGTATCTGAGATCCCATGGTAAACCAACATAAGGAAAAAGAGACACACAATATGTGTAAGATTCATGCAACAAGACAAGATACATAAGCATACAATATCAAAGCCCATGCCAAAAGAAAAAAGGATGGACTATCAATTTTCATTATGTTATGTCCACAAAAGATGATCACAAGGACTAGTGCAGTCTAGTATATACTAGGTGAGCCCCCAAAGGCAAAATGAGAAACACACACTAGGTCTACAAGATGTGTACCCATAAAATGGGTGGCAAATGGAATGGATTCACCAAGTCTATAGGTGTGTTCACATATGTCAACCATACAAAAATTTATACTCAATGACTTTGATAAGGTGCCACATGTTAGGATTCAGACAGATTAGAGCAATAAACATTAACAATTTTATCCAGATTAAATAACCCAGAAATAACAATGAAGAATAACACAAAAGAGATCAACATAGAAATTTAACGTGCTTCACCTAATATGAGCTACATCCACAAAAACTCTGCCACCCAATGATTTTATTATCCAGAGAAAAATAGATTACAATATCATGAATTACACACACCACAACTTACATCCCAATGCTTATAAAAATCTTTTTGGAAGCTTCTAGATTTTGGGTTTTACAAAGTAATTTTTTCATTTGACATGTCAGCAAAAAAACATTAACGAGTTAACGGAAAAAAAATTAGGGGTTTCACCCCTAAACCCTAATGAGGATATGTTATGAGTGTATAATTTTTGCATGATCAATTGCCACATACCAAAAATCTCCCACTTGGAGATTGATCAGGATCCACACCAAACAATCTCCCACTTGGAGACTAATCCTGGACAACACCACTGCACTTCCAACTCCCACTAGATTACAAGTCTGGCTGGTTTCTTATGTCCACCATTATCAATTGTGAAGGCCAATGGAAACTAATAAGGAAATCAATTTCTCGTGTAACCACCTTTGTGAACATATCTATAGGATTCTCAATTATGTGAATTTTCTCCAACTTCAACTACCCATCCTCCAAAACTGACCAAATGAAGTGGTATCTAAGTTGTATGTGCTTAGTTTTTGAATGCAGAGATGAGTTCCTAGAAAGATGAATGGAACTTTGGCTATCAGTGTACAAAGGGCTATCTTCATATTGTTGTCCCAATTCCTATAGAAAATGTTGTAACCAAATCATCTCCTTGTTGGCTTCTGTAGCGGCAACATACTCAACTTCAGTGGTTGAAAGCGCAACAACCTTTTGTAGTCTTGAAATCCAACTAACTGTAGTACCTCCTATAGCAAAAACATACCTTGTATTACTCCTCCTTCTATCAATATCACCTGCCATATCAGAGTCAACCTATCCTTTTAGAGCAGAATTTGTTCCTCCAAAACATAGTTTCTTTGAAGTAGTACCTCTCAAATATCGAAGAATCCATTTTACTACATTCCAATGTTCCATTCCCAGATTTCTCATATACCTCCTCATAACTCCCACTACATGTGAAATATCTAGCCTTATGCATACCATTGCATACATCAAGCTACCAATTGCTAATGCATATGGTATCTTAGACATTTTGTATTCTTCCTCTGGTGTCTTTGGACACATCTCCTTAGTCAGCTTAAAATGACTAGGAAAATGTCTACCAACTGCTTTTGCATCTTGCATGTTAAACCTTTTCAACACCTTCTCTACATACTCACTTAGAGACAAAAATAATTTTATGTTTATCCTATCACGTGTGACCCTCATACCAAGGATTTGTTTTGTTGCACCCAAATCCTTCATAGAAAATGAATTTGCTAATTTCTTCTTAAGTTCACTAATATTCTACATGTTAGACCCAACAACAAGCATGTCATAAACATAAATCAACAGGATAATATAGCTTCCATTATCCAATTTCTTAAAATAAACACAATAATAAGAATGACATCTTTTGTAACCTTTTTTAGCCATAAAACTATCAAATTCTAAATACCATTTCCAAGGTGCTTGCTTCAGGCCATACAAACTCTTCTTTAACCTACACACAAATTTATCCTTACCCTTGACCTCATATCCATGTGGTTGTTGCATGTATATATTCTCTTCCAAATCCCCATGGAGAAATATTGTTTTCACATCTAGTTATTCAAGATAAAATTCTTTCATAGCCTCAAGACTTAGAATAGTTCTAATAGAAGTCATCTTTACAATCAAAGAAAATATTTCATCAAAATATATACCTTTTTTCTATGCAAAACCTTTTACCATGAGTCTAGCCTTATATCTCTTCTTGCCTCCATCTTCTTCCTTCAACTTGTAAACCCATTTATTTGGCAGTTCTCTTTTACCTATAGGCAATTGGACTAAGTCCCAAGTCTAATTATGTAGCAAGGAATCCATTTCCTCTTTCATGCGTAGCTCCCACTTCTTTTTCGTATCTACCTTCATTGCTTCTTCATAACCTTCAGGTTCACCAGAATCAGTTAATAATATAGAATATAGCAATGGAGAAAATATTTTTGGAGGTCTCGTTATCCTTGTAGAATGTCTAATACTTGCAGGATTCTATGGGATAACTAGTTTATGAGCATTAGGTACCACTAGCATTTTATTTTTTGGAATCTCATCAAACATCACATATTCCTTTTTGGCTTGTTCTTACTTCTTTTACTATAGCTGATCTTTATACATGACCTTATCATTGAATATAAAATCTTTGCTCCTTATGATTTTACGATTTTCATAATCCCATAACCGATAATTCATCTACTACATATCCAATGAAGGTACATTTTTTAGACTTAGCCTCAAGCTTGGTTCTATTTTCAATATCAACATGGACAAAAGCTTTAAAATCAAAAGTTTTTAGGAATGAATAGTTTACCTTTTTACCCATCCATTCCTCCTCTAAAATGCCACCATTCAAAGGATTTGAAGGTCCTCTATTTATTAAATAAATAGTGGTATGTACAATATTTTCCCAAAATTGTAAGGGTAGTCCAACATACAATCTCATGCTCCTTACATGCTCCATAATGGTCCTATTCATCCTCTCAAACACACCATTTTCTTGTGGGGTTCCAAGAACCATTTTTTTCCTACGAATTCCATTGTATGAACAATAATTTTCAAATTCTCTACTGCAATGTTCACCTCCATTATCAAATCTGAGACACTTCAACTTTTTTCCTGTCTCATTCTCAACTAAATCTTTCCACTTTTTAAAAGTTTCAAATGCTTCTTATTTTTTTTTTAGGAAATACACCCATGTTTTCCTAGTTGCATCATCAATAAAAGTAACATAATAACAAGAGCCACCAAGAGAAGATACCTGAGCTGGTCCCCATACATCTGAATGCACAAGCTCTAATTTCTCTCTTCTTCTCTTTCCCAACTATGAGAAATGGGACTCTTTTCTATTTTCCATAAACACAATTTTATTATAATTCCAATTCAATCTACTTTAGACCTGGTAGCAACTTTCTAGAGTGAAGGATCTCCATCCCTTTCTCACTCATGTGCCCAAGTCTATGGTGCCACAATTTTGTTTATGTCCCTACAGCAAGTTCTCTAACTGTCTCAATAGCAACTATTTTTGTAGAAGCTAAGGTAGAATAAGTATTACCAACACACAAATACAATGTTCCTACCTTTTCACCTTTAGCTACTACTAATGCACCTTTAGTGACCTTCCAGAATTTATTTGTAAAGGTAACTATGCAGACTTCACTACCTAGTTCTCATGTAGAGATTAAATTTATTCTCAAATTTGGAACATGCCTTACCTCCTATAGGAACCATTCATTTACATTCTGTAACTTGATTTTTATTTTTCATTTTCCAACAATCTACCAGGGTTCACCATCACCCAAATATACCTATCCAAAATCACCTTGAACATAATCTACAAAATATTTCCTATGGGGTGTGGCATGAATTGAAGCCCCTAAATCTATTACCCAGGAATCATTAACATTATCTAAACATAGAATTAAAGAATTCTATAATTTATTACTTGAAACTTTATCTTCCTTATTGTTATCATGTTGTCTGTATCCTTGTTTTCCTTTTCGAGACCAACAATCCTTCTTCAAGTGTCTTGGCTTTCCATAGTGCCAGCAATCCATTTTTCCTCTGGATTTAGATCTACCTTTCTTTGACTTCCCTTGTGACTTCCCATGATTTTTTGGGATTTTTCCTCTCTCCTTTGTTCTTCCCCTATTCTCTATAGTCAAAGCATTACCTAATGTTGAAGTCCCACTTTTTCTTTTCTGTCACATTTCCTTGCTAAGGATAACACCAACAACATCGTCAAATTTTAATGTATTTGAACTAGAGATAGAGTTACTTACAACATTACCAAGCTATTCTAGCTTCCTGGAAAAGAACATAAAACCAAGAGAGCCCTCACCTCTTCATCAAAATTCACTTTTATAGAAGTCAACTGACTAATCGTATTAAACTCATTTAAATGATCTATCACAAATCCACCTTCAATCCTTTTTAGATTAAACAAATGATTCATGAGAAATTCCTTATTTGAGGCTAAGGGTTTTTCATATAATTTAGCCAAATGTTCCATCAAATCCATTATTGTCTTTGCTTTTTTTATATTGAATGCCACAAATGGTGCTAGGCACAACCAAATAGTTCCTAGTTCCTTTCTATCTAGAATCTCCCATTCTTCATCGGATATAGTATCCTCTTTTTTTGTTTTCCCTTGCAATGGTTGCCATAGATCCTTTTGAAATAAATAATCTTCCATCTGCATCTTCCATAATTGATAATTCTGGTTGTTGAACTTTTCAACCTTGAATTTTTCTTCTTCCATTGCTCCCACTCAAATCTAGAGGTTTCATGCCAACCAACCAAAATACACACGGCTCTAATACTAGATGTTAGGATTCAGGCAGATCGAAGTAATAAAAATTAACAATTATATGCAGATTAAATAACCCAGAAATAACAATGAAGAATAAAACAAAAAAGATCAACATAGAAATTTAGTGTGGTTCACCCAATATGAGCTACATCCATAGAAACTCAACCACCCAATGATTTTATTATCTAGTGCAAAATACATTACAATCTCATGAATTACACACACCACAACTTACATCCTAGTTTCTTATAACAATATTTTTTTGGAAATTTCTAGAATTAGGGTTTTACAAAGTCATTTTTTTATTTGACGTGTCAGTGGGAAAACCTTGACGAGTAAATAGAAAAAAAAAATCAGGGGCTATGCCTCTGAACCCCTACTATTGGGGGTTCTCACCCCCGAACCCCAGTTGTTAGTGGCTACCACCCCTAAACCCTCACTCAGGGGCTTACCCAACCTCAATCCTCAGCAAGATATGTTACGAGTGTACAGTATTTGCATGATCAGTTGCCACATACCAACACCACAAACTAATCAATGTGATATGCCAACACTATACTAAGTCCAACTACTATGAACAAAATTGAAGCCCAAAATGTCAAAATATCAATGCCAAAATAAAATAATTCCAATGTATACCCCCACTTTAAAGGAATTGCTAAACACCATACTATGATAAATTACTCTAAAGTAGGAAATGATAAATTTTAATTGATAAAAAGGGCCATGTGAGCTTATTTAGAAATCCCTATTCCAATGATATGTTTCCAAATAAAACTACATCATGAAAAAGGAGGTTTCCCCCACATACAATCCAAAAAGATAACACATAAGAGATCCATGGATTTGGTTTTAGTGTATGTCTTTTCTACAGTGATATAATAGAGCTTGGAACCGTCATCATTCCCCAAATACTTTGTAGAACAATGAACACAAAGGAAGAATGACACATAGAGAGTGAAATAAAAGGAAATATTTCGGTTCAACATGGAAGAGACTTGGATGTCTTGATGCCTTGCATCATCCAAAAAAGGAAAACACAAGACAAAATAAAAGACAATATTTATGACATATAGAATAATGGAGATACAAATAGAAGAATGTCATAACAGGTTCGCTTCCTTTGTATCCTTGCACCAATAGAGTAAAGAGGTTCATCCAAAGAAAACTCACAGAAATAAAGACACATCAAGCAGCACGATATGGGGGATCACATTATGCACATGCAATCACAAAGAACATGAAAAGAAAATATAGTATGTCGCAAGCGAGCCAGCCTAAAGTAGGTTGTCTACATCCCAATCTTGTTCATCATATACAAAAGGTAGATAACTATCCAAAGGGGCAATTACAAGTGCCATAATAGGAGAATCACTAGGTTCAACACATGTTGATTCACTCCTTTTAAGAGGATCATCATATTTTCTCCCATCTAAATTCATGGAAGTGGAAAATAATAAATTCAACTCATTATTCACTTCTTCATTAATTTTAGCAGCCTCATCATCATGATCCGATTTAATCACAAAAGGAGGTGTAATAACAATGTCCATTATATGTTCTTGTTTTTATTTTGGTTTAGAAGTTTTATGTTGTGGCAAAGGTGGAGAATCATCATGCTTTGTTTGAGTTGGTTTATTCTTTTCTTCTAACGAAAAATAGCATGATGTATATGCCTACGCTCTTTAGCATTTTAATTTCTTCTTGAATTGTTTACAAATTTTGATGGTGTAAGATTGGGTCTATCAACCATTGGTCCCTTTTCTTCCCTTAGGGGAGGAACAAAAGGGACCTCGACGAATTACAAAACCACTTTCTCTTAAGGCTTATAAACTTGTTTGATTTTAGGAGGCAGAACTGGAATTTTATGGTTATATCTTGGTCTCTTGTAGGATATAGGGGGTAGAATAGCATCATACTTAGTTTCTTTTGGTTCAATCATAGGTTCATCCATAATAATTGGGGTGGGAAGAGCAACTATGGATCTTTCAGTTTCAAGTGGGATATTGGCAAGGGATAACTCTACTATATACATTTTTCTTTGAACTTTTGATATGATTTTAAAAAAATCCTCACAAGGTTTTGCAGGTTCTATAGGTTTAGGCCAAAATAAATCCAATGAAAAGTTCCCTTAGGAAGACAAAGGATTAAATCCACTATAATGCACTATAAAAATTTGGTTATCAAATGGAAATTTCAAACACTTGCGGATGACAGATGGGATGGCATTCATGGAGCGTAGCCATGGACAGCCTATCTTCACATGAAATTGATCTGACATTGGGATGATGGAGAATGATACATTTAATTGCTACGATCCAACTTTTATTGGAAGAGTGATCGAACCTATCGTAGGGCGAGGAAAACCATCATGTGTTTTGATCCATTCTTTCAATTATTCATAAGAGTCTTGTTAAAGTTCATGAAAAAATAAGAATTCCTTAGTGATCACATTCTCTACACACACGAGATCAATCAATCCCATTTCTAGGGTTTTCATTGATTCTTCCAGCTATGTAAAGAGGGCCATCGGGTGCATGTTTAATTATATTATTATTTAAGAAAGAAATGTCAAGAGACAAGTTGGTTTGGCCCTTATGCAGTTGAACGTCGATGAATCCAATCATGTCATGTATATCATCCTCACTATCACTTTTATCATCATCAATTATATCTTGTATTAACATTCAACACATCATTCTTGGTATCACTAGCTTTTACAAAATAGATAGAATGGTTTGGTATTGGATTGGTAAAGATTTGAAAATTTTGATTAGGTGGGGCAATAAACTTATTTCCTTGATCATTAACACCACCCAATTGGATGTGATTGGAACCAATGAGTTCTTGCACTATATATGTTTAAGATGCATATATCATTTTGTATCATGTCTACCTTGTCGATGATATTGGAAAAATTTATTTGAGTTATAGTTTTGAGGTAAAGGATTATTGATATCTAGAGGCCTAACAGGAGGTAAGGTGATTAGGTTCTTTCTCAAGAGTTGTAATATAATCGAATGGAGGGTATCGAGTAACAAGGTGAATTGTCTATTCCTATCCCAAATTTGGTATGGAGTTGTTGTTTTTATGGCAGCCACTTGAGGTTCAATTTGGTGGTTTTTTTGAGGTGGATTTATCTATATAAAGATCTTGTTTTTTTCTTGAATAGTTGAAAATTGTTATGAGGCACGATTTTATATTTTTTAGGACAAGTTGAAGCAACTTTTCCTACATGTTGATTAAGTGAGTTGTAATAATCACAAAGAGCCATGCATAAGTGTGTAAAGGAGGTAAATTTAATCATCCCAAGATTATCTTGGATATTTGTTTGTAAGTTGTCAATGGACATTCTTTAAAGATCATCATCAATAAGTTTAATTTTTGTTTATGAGTAAAGCAATTGATAACATGATATAAAATTAGTGACCTTTTCATCTGCATTTTTCTTACATTTCATCAAATCGGGTAGGGTCATCTTGGGACCAATGTCCACTTGGGAATGGTTAATAAAGGCATCAACAAGCTCATTAAATGAGTGGATTGAGTTATTTGGTAAGGAAGAAAACCATTCCAAGACTATATCTTTTAAGGACCTAGGGAAAATCTTAGCCAAGAGTTTATCTTCAAAAATGAAGTCACTACATAAGGTTGTATATGTTAACACATGGTTGGTTGCTAGGATATCCTTTACCACTATATCTCTCAAATCTATGTATCTCTATGCCCTGTGGTATTTATGCTCTCAATTTCTCCAATGGAAATGGGTTTATTTTAACATATTGTGAAGGTTGTCCATTTTGGTTTTGGTTCAATATTGCTATTTTTTGTTGGAGGGATGTGAAATTTTACAAAAGTTGGTTTATGATGGAATCATTGGTTATGTTTTGAGATGGAGGGGAATATGGTGGAGTTGTAAATGTGTTAGGCAGACAACTAAATTATAAATTTGTGAGAGGTAGGGGGTTTGGAGATACAAATCTAAAAGGATTTGCTGTGGAAATACCCAAAGTTGGAGTGATATTGTTGGTTGGTTGCATCATTGTAGTAACAGTTGGATTAGTATATGTGGGAATAGAAGGTATGGTAGTAGGGGAGGAATTTTATTTCCTCCTTGACTTTGAGTGTATCCCAAAGCTTGAGCACAACTATCCATTTTAAGAACATGATTATCAATATTGTGAGATAGGCTACGCATAATCTATATTCCTAGTTTGTTATCAAGTATTATCTTCAAGTTATCTATGATAGGAATGACACTACGAGTAATATATTCTATACTCACATAGTCTTGAATTTTTTTTAAGGTTTTATCCATTTTTTCTAAGTTCTCTTGAGGGACATTAGTAACAATGGTTTCAACATTATTAGAATTAGTGGTCATAGGACATGTTACATTGGGGATCGATTCCAACATGGGTTGACTAGTGTCAACACTATGAATGAAAGAGTTGGAAAAACCAAGATCCATAGTGGATGTACCAGCACATGATGCCATGAGTCTCAAATTGCATCTCACTGAAGTATTGGAAGTAGGAAACCCGGTTGTGATACTCATACAAGTTTCATCAAACCAAAGGTGAACCCAAAATGGACAAAAAGCACTAAATAAAGATAGTAAAAACCCAAAAATAGGAAACACAATGCAAGTATTGAAGAAGATATTGAAATTTTAGATCTAAAATATGATAATTGACTGATTTTATATGAAAATACCTAAAAAATGATTACTTTTGAATGTAATTAATTATTTTAAACAATGCATTATCTTTTACCAATTGAAATAAATGCAAACAAGTACATAAATAGGCAATTTCTGAAATTGAAACAGAGATCTACAAGTACAAGAAAATGAAGTAGATAGAGACAAAGCAATGTACAAAATTTTAGAAAATCGTCTATACAAGGATAGGTTCGCTCTTGGGTGAATGAGTCCTTGGATAGGGTTCTAAAATATTTAAATCTAAGTGTTTAACTTGATATTTAAGCTCATTGTTCCTAACTGCAAACAGATGCTTCAATGATAATTTATCTTGAAATCTGATGAAATGCAAATGCAATTTAAATGACAATGTTTAATACCATTTTGAATGAAATTCTAAGCTAAATGACTGAAACACACCTTAATGCAAGCTATTATAAAAAATGTATGCGATATTTTTAGATTTTTATGAGTTTAAATGATGCAAACATGCAACATGTAACCCTAAATGAAATGCAAAATGAGATGATGTAGAACCTAGATCTAGGGTTTTAAAGATCTCCAAATCAAAAAAGTATAATGTAAGAATGTCAGGTTCACCAAAATAAAATGTTGGGAAAGGAGATCCTTAACAATAAGAGTGATTTCTATTTGTGTAGAACTTATAAGGATCTTAATATTCATCTTTCCCTAAGAGAATTTTATTAGGAAAGATATCACAAGGTGTAAGGATTGAATTTTAACCTCAATGGTGAGTCAATCAAACTTGTACCTCATTCCTTAGGACAGTAGGTAAGATCTAAAACTAAATTGAAATGATTTAAATCACTAAAACTAAATGAATAATAAGACCTAATACATGAAATTCAAATTCCTAAAATTATAGAAACTAAAATGACAGTTTGAAAGAAGATCTAAGAAGGGTTTGGACACATGCACATGTCACCAAAAGTAATTTTTGAGACTTGTTGAAGGACTATATTTCCCTAGGGAAAATGGTTCCTAGTTAGGGCTTATGAAAACACTTTTAATAGTCCTCTAATGTTGGATTTTAGCTTCTGTTTGGCATAGGTTCCACTGCCAAAAAATTTAGAAATAAATTCTACAACCTAGTTTTCATGGCTTGACAACAATGATGACAAGTTGTGCAACAATGAAAATTTGTTCTTTAAGATCTTCAATTCCTTCTTCAACCTGTAATTTGCACATACACAAATAGGAAAATTGTTTTTTTTTTTGAATGGGGATTTGCCTTAGTCAAACCCCAATTTTTGTAATTAAACCTTGATAGAAAGATAATGATAATGGAGAAGGAAATCATGAATGAACAATTCTTGCTACAACTCACCAAACCTTCAATGTCTTCCCTTAGAGGACACAAGGCAAACACATCTCTCCAAGGAATCTGATCTTTCTTTGCTTGACAAATTTGGAGACTTGAAAACACTTGGATGCTTTAGGATCAACAATTCATATTAGCCTTCATAAGGTGACATGAACACGCATAAGCTTGAACATGATGTTAGGACCTTTATTGTTGCAACAAATGACTAATAGATATACTCTTGAATGCTCTTGACAATAATATCTTCTCTTGAAAGTTCACTTCTTGCTAGATCATGTTTCTTAGATTTCAAAATGATAAAAAGATTATGTATTTATAGGTGCTTATCTAATTTCCCAAAAATTAGATTCCAAAAGCTGACAATTGCAAGTTGAATTTGAATCAATAAAATACCACCAAAAACATATTAAAAAATGGGTCTTAGGACTTAAAGGGTACCAATTCATCCTTGGTAAAATGGGTCTTTGCCTATAAGTCTAGGACACACATGCTCCAATGTGATTTAGTTTATTGATTACATTAATTAAATATCAGTTTCCCTTTCAGAAAATGGAAAAAATAAGGCTTTGGAATGCATAATTTGATAAATTAGAAGCTTAAATAAGTCCAATAAATTAAGGGACACAAACATAGTGTGAATTTGTAAAGGTATACAATTTCCTACAGTACAACTAGCTAAGTGTACTTTGTAGTGGAGAAGGTTATTTTTCCATCTTTTGTTATTCGGTGCTAGTATTTTCTATTTGAATTCAAATCACCATTTTTGTCTCTTGAGCTCATAATTTCTTATTGAAATCTCTAATTTTTATTATTCTTGTAGAATTGGAAAGGTATTGAGGATCTCTATCAATCTATCCATGCACTTTTTCTACATTCGGGCCTAGGTATCTTTTATTCAGATTTGTGTGTGTTTACATTTTGGTTGATTACTTGGACATCTGGTCACTTGGGAAGGTGTTTTTTATCCTTACACTTCATTTTAGTTCTAGATCTTGTATCTATCTCTTATTTCTTCAATCAGATTCTAGGGTTGCTCTAATAGAGATTTTTTAGTGTTCCTTGGAATCAAGATGGTCAATCTTTGTTTTTGTTGCTTTATTATGATTCCAAAGTTGCTCCAAATAATTTCTAATGTTTCCAAAATCAACTCATCTTTTCCTTTGTTGCAATGATTAAGGTTCTAGAGTTTATAATTATCTCATAATGTCAGGCCTATATAGTCTCTCTTCTTTCCTTCATATGGAGGGAAATTGATTGTATTTTCTCCTATTCTCTATTTGTGAGAGTTTTCATTGTAAATGGGCACTTAACATAGATTGCATGTGTCTAAAATTGTAGTATTACAAAACCATATCCCTCTCATTTATTTTTTGGAACTAATTTTTCACAATATTAAATATTTCTCCAATGTGAAACTCATATTAAATATAAATCCCAATGTCATACAAAACATACAAAATTTCCCCAATAATATCTAGCCTATGTGACACATGCATCCCTAGATTCCCCATGTGGACCAAAAATAATTTAATTTAACATTGTAAACATTATGCAAGGTGAAAAATGCACCTTTTCCCATAAATAAGAATTGAGTATCCTTAAAACCTAAGGATAGGTTGAATTACAAATTTCAAAACAAACAAATAATAAAGGAAGAAGTGTTAGATTTTCTAGAGGTAGAAACCAAGGAAATGGAAGACGAAATTACAATCATGAAGTTGAAACAAAAAAATTATATAAAATTATCATAGTATTGTATCAAATAATAATCAAATAGTTTGAGGTAGACATGGAATTGGTGTTCATAGGTCATCTAGATGAATCATTTATTTTAAGTGAGAGGTGAAGGTCACAAAGCATTTGAGTATAATCGATCACAAGGAGAACTTGAAAAAATCTATAAAATAACCATAAGAGCAACACATGTTGATGAATACTTTTATTCTAATAATTTAAAATGAAGTATTCTAAAGAAAGGTAAATTATTTTTGTTTAAAATAAAATATTTAAGTCCTAAAGGTTTGGGTGAACCAATACAAAGAATTTTTTTGTTTAGAATTGTATGTAAATATAAGGGTAAATGTTATAGGGTAATTATTGATAGTATTACTACTACTAATTTGGTGATAGGTGAAATCATGGAGAAATAAAATCTAAAAGCATTAGAAGATCATAATCCTTGTAGAGTATCTTGGCTAAAACATTTTATAGAATTTTAGTTAGTGAACAATATCTTGTGAAATTTAATATTTATGTGTATGAATATATTTTTTTATGTGATATAATTCCAATGAATGTTTATCATATTTTATTGGATAGACCATGAAAATTTGACTAGAAGGCTTTAAATAATGGAAGGGAAAACACTTACATATCAACAAACAACGAAGTGAAACATGTACTTTTACCATTGAAAGAGGATAGTAAATGAATGAATGGTATTGCAAGAGTAATTTTAGTAAATGGTAATTAATTCCTAAAGAAAGATAAAATTACTTTTGTTATTGATATAAAATAAGATACCACATAATGCAACAATTCATCTCAAGATTTCTAAGGTGTTGATAGAGTAAAATTCTATTATATCCAACAATTTTCTCAAAGGATTGCCATTATTTAGACATAAATCATCATATGTATATGATTTTGAGAGTGAATTAGATAATAATGAATCACATAGGTTGACACTAATTTAAGAGAGGAATTAAATAAGAAATTTGTATTTTTTTGAAAAAGGATTAATAAGATAAAGTTTGACTCATTGTGCAATGTTTGAAGTCTTAGCACCAAAGAAAGGATAAGGATAGAGAATGTGTATAATTGTGAGAAACATAAAATGAAACTTACTAGGAGGGATGTTTCTTCTTTTTGATTTGGGGTGTGCACCTAAGTGTGTTGAGTGAACTTAAGTAGGTAATTAGCTAGGTGTGCATTAAGATTATGTCCATAAGGTTTTCTCCAACTAATAAAACCTCAATTGGATACCATTAATAGGTCAAGATAAAAAAAATTGATTAAGCGATAAATGATTCTATGCTAATGGATGCATAGAAAGATCCAACAATTGATATAAGTAGATTATTTTGGCCACCGACTACTTCACCAAGTGGGTTGAGGAAACCCAACGTATAATGAAACATAAAATGTGGTGGTAGATTTCCTACTAAATAACATCATAATCATATTTTTATGCCTATGAAAATTGTTACAAAAAATTTCATGTGTTTAGGTCACATGATATTTTAATCTTATGCACTAAGTATGGAATTAATATAATCCATTTATCCCCTATCATCCCCAAAATAATGAGCAAACTAAATCTAGTAAAAAAACATTATGAAGATAGTATAGAGAACAACAGACTCGAATAGGAGAAGATGGTATAATAAGCTTAAGTATGCACTATGGTCTAATAAGGTGACCTACAAAGCAACTATTGATAAGAACCCATTTGAACCAGTATATGGGTTAGATGCTAAGATTATAATTAGTTTGGTACTACATGTAAATTAGCTGCTGCATGATGTTGAAGGAGAAAAAATTTACAATCTCTTAGAGAATTATAGAATAGTTTAAATTGGATGAAAGAAAAATGAATAAGATCTTGACATATAAACAAGAAATAAATCATCTATTTGATAAGAAAGCATTAAAAAGAAACTTCTAGGCTGAAGATTTGGTCCTCTTGTGAAATCCTAGATATATTTTTTGAATAAAAGAAGGGTACAAATTTATTGAATCTAAGAGTCAAACAATACAAACAATTAACCAGCACCCAACCAAAAGGGGCTCACTAATCCCACCAAACAAAATATAAATGTACCTATCAATAGGGCCTAAACTAACAAACTCAATGACCATCAATATCCTCTTGAATCAACATCTTCAATTTTTCGACACAATCCCTGAGAAGATGCTCCCAATCATCAACCTTCCAATTGACCTTGTACTTAAAATCCCATTTTGACAAGAAATCCACAACATTTTTTCATTCCCTCGGGATATGAACAAAGTGCACCAAATCAAGAAAAGTGCTTGATTCATGAATTTACTAAAAAATTGAAGATAGTTACAAGTTCACCCCATCCAAATTATGTTTATTCAAGAAATTAACTAGCAACTAAGAGTCTAATTTTCAAATAACCTTGCACCAAGCAAGGGCATAAACCTTTTCCATAGCAATAAGAATAGCTAGAGCTTCCATAAGATTATTATTTTGGTGACCTTGATAAAGGGAGAAGAAGAAAAGGACAACCCCAAAACTATCTCCCCACTCCCCCAAACCCAACAAATCTAGGGTTACCCTTAGAGGATCCATCAATGTTAATTTTTAGGATCCCATCAAGAGGTGGATTCCATCTACCCTCTCTATGGATTTTCTTGTTGGGAAGTTGTCTCCCCCTTAAACCAACCACTCTTGAGCTAATTCCAGCTAGATCCAGACATTGCATAAACACCTCCTCCCTAGTATCTAAGGGGGTACCCACCTCACACTTAGTATAAATAGTCTCCTGAAGCATACCATGAATCCTTTTCCATACTTGGAGGGAAACCAACCTCTTGTTTTGAAAGATCCTAAAATTCCTCTCCAGCCAAGTCTGCTAAAGAATGCATGAAGGCCCAAAATCCCAAGCCACATTGAGATAAAATTTCTTAGCAAGTGACCTCCCTAATTTCCTCAAAAAATCCATTAAAAAAAATTAGGTATATAGGGGTGTCTCCAAAACCTGCCATAGGCACTAAATATCCCTAGAGAAAGCACATTGGAAGAAAAAATGTGAAGAAGATTCCTCATTATTTCCAAATAGAAGGCCCTTGAAAGCCTCGCTTCCAAATATTATCCCAAGTGAGGCATCTATTATGGGCAACTAACCATAGGAAAAAGTTGCATTTAGTCCACACAAAAAATTTCCATGCATACTTCCACCAAGGGACTTCATGTCCACCATATTTCCTCCTATCCATTTCTTGATAACTAGCTATTACTGAGAACAGCCCCTCAAGATTAGAACCCCGAGAAAAGACATCGTTCCTCTATAAAGAGCTACAAGTTCTTCCTATTAAAATTTATAAGAAATATTTGTGATCCTCCTCAAATCCTCCTAAGGGCCACAATTGACACTCTTTCCACTTATCGACCTCAGCCTAACCCACTCTCTTAGAAATTTTAAAGTCACACAACTTAGACTAGCCAAACTCCTATAAGCAATGAAAAAGATGTTGAATATGAGGATGACTTGTCACAATTGGAGGGTGGCCATCCGAAGAATCAATCCAGAAGAGAGTGTCAGAGCCCCTGTTACAAATCTAGAATAATCCTTGTTTGATTAAGTTGGCCCCTCTCTCAAGATTATCCCAGATCATAGACCCCTTACCTATTAATGAAAACCAAGGCACATCTTCTCTTGCCAAATATTTAGATGAGAGGATCTTGGTCCAATTTTGGTCTTGATTAGTGCACCATCTCTAGTAAATCTTGGCAGCCAAAGCTTGACCAGTAAATACATCATGTCGTAGCTTGAAGCTTCCCATCTGAATTGGCCTGCAAATCAACTCCCACTTTACTAGACTCCACTTCTGAGAATCCAAATTTCTAGCCCATAATAACTATTTAGAGAGAGCATCCAATTCCTTAATGAAACTAACAGGAGCAACCTCCACCATACACCTATAAATAGGAAGTGTTTGAACCACAACATTCAGTAACATTAACCTCCCAATAAAGGACAACCACTTACAAGTCCAATAGTTGACACGGCCATAAAACTTGTCCAAAACACCCTATTAGTTACCTCTTGATTTTGGGCCTATAGAAAGAGGAATTCCCAAATACATAAAAGGAAGAGCCCCAATTTGAAATCTAAGAATGTGTGCAATATGAGACTGAATGAGAGGGAGAGTATTGAAGAATAAAATGGAAGACTTCTCTTCATTGATTCTCTAGAAAAAAGTAGCAAGAAAAATATCCACATCTCGTCTAAAGTTACTTGATTCACTAATCCCAGCAACCCCCAAGAGTGCAATATCATCCACAAACTATAGATGAGATTGAGGAGGCAAGCCTTCACCCTACCTCCACCCTTGAATAAGCCCTTGTGAACAATGGTCTTTCAATGTTTTACCCAAACCTTCAACCATAATAATAAATAAATACAAAGATAATGGATCACCTTGCTGAAGACCCCAAGAGGCACCAAGTAGAGAGGTGGGGACTCTATTAATTAGCACAAAATAAGATTTTGACTTGAAACAACTCATCACCCAACTAATCCAACCCTCTTCAAACCCAAAAGCACTGAGGTTTATGAAGAAAAGGTCATTTCACTTAGTCATAAGATTTGGCTATGTTTAATTTGATGAACATAGCCTTCTCCTTGGATACTTCCATGGAATAAATTTCCTCAATAACAATAACCACCCCATCCTGAATGTGTATATTTATCACAAAACTCCCTATTCTTCTAAAAAAACTTTGATTATCCAAGGTTTCAATCTCTCTACAATTAACTTGGATATGATCTTATAGACCATATTATAGAGAGAAATGGGCCTAAACTGATCCAAAGAATTGGCCATTTCACTCTTGGTAATAAGATCCAAAAAGGTAGAATTCATAGCTTTCAACATCTATTTACTATTATGTGACTTCTGCACTACCTGTGATAGAGAAAATTTAATAATATCCCAAAACTCCTAAAAATATATATTGGGAAACCATCTGGACTAGGATACTTACCTTTGTTCATAATGAACACTATTTCCTCAAGCTCAGCTAGAGAAACTAGCATGTTGAGCCCCTCATTTTCTTCAATAGGAACAATTGAAGGAATACACTCTAATACTCTATTCCAATCCATCAATTCCTTGAAAGAATCCTTGAAGAATAAAGAATAATAGTATTGAATAACCTCTTGTGAACTATCCTTAAAAGAAGATAATTGTACTCCCTAGGAAGAAACAATTGATGATATCAAATTCTCATGACCTCTAGCTTTGATAGAGTTATAAATGAATGTTGTGTTCCTATCTCCCTCCTAAATCTATTTGAACCTAGACTTTTATTTCCAAAAAATATCTTCCCATAGCTCCCATTTTGGAAGCTCCTTCATAGCTTCCACTTCTCTTCTAAGGGAGTCCTGAGTAAGCCCATGGTCTCTATTCTACCTTATGATGGTCTCTAGGTGATTCTGTGTAGCTGATTTCTCCTTAAAAATATTCCCAAAGCGCTACATATTCCACTTCTTAAGTTGAAATTTAACAAATTAAAGCCTCTTGAAAAAGGTGTACATAGTTGTGCCATACACATACAAACATTTACTCCACCAATCTTACATAAGGTCTTGCAAATTCAGCTCTCACAACCACATGATTTGGAATTTGAATGAGGGGTTCTTAGCAACATACCTCCCATAAGTAGAAAATTTCATAGGCCAGTGATCTAAGCCCCTCCAATCATGAATTTTTGAACTGGTGATCTAGTTATTGCCAATCCAAAAGCTAGAAACTAAAAACCTATCCAATATCTCTGAGATATATTCCTCCCCACATCTCCTCTTACTCTAGATAAACAAGCCATTTCTTGGCTCTATATAAATCAAATTCAATAAGCTAATATTATCTCTAAATACCAAAGAAGAAGGCTCAAGCCTAGCCACCCATCCCCTCTTATCTTCTAAACTGATGATAGCATTAAAATTTCCTACCACAATCCAAGGAAATATTTGAGCACGAGATCACCCATATCTAATATGAGCCCAAAGGTGAGACTTACTAATCAAATTAGTCGAATCATAGATATTAGAAAAAGGAAAAATTCTCCAAAAAAAAGAAAACCTGAAGTAGTCATGAATAAAGAATGACTACCTGAAATCAACCAAAGGGGGAGATATTTTGTGGATCTCAAAGACAAAAAATACCTCCCAGACTACCTTGTGCTCCAACACCAAAGCTTGGAAGCCACTTTAAAAATTCCTTCCATAAATAACTTGGACTCTTGAATGAACATAATATCAGTAGAATGAATCTTGATCAAATCCCAGATAGCCTTTTGTCTAGGGATATTGTTCAAACCCCTTGCATTCCAACAAAGTAGAATTTTTGGGTATTAGAGAAATCAGAGTCAAAGGTTTTGACTAATCCCAACTTGACCAAATTCTCTCCCATTAATTTAAGCTTATCCTATTTTTTTTCCTCCTCAAATTGCAGATCTTCTCCACACACCCCTTTTTAAATTCTTTTGTTAAAGTCGCATGTAGGTAGAACCTTGTTACCTTTTCCAAGTTCTTGAGCTTCCACCTCCGATTGTGGATCTAGAAGGACCAGAGTAGACCCTTGACCCATGTCATCTCTCACAAGAAGAGCCAAAACATCAAGAGATTCCTAAATTTGATCAATATTCATCTGTGACCCATATCTCCCCTCTAATAAGTTTCTAAGACTACCACCCTCTTAGAAACCAAATTATGCATCTCCAAAGGATCTATTTTAGACAAGGCCCCATCCAAATTTATCTCTTGTTAATCAACTTCCTACAAAGCTTCAAACCAATTAAAAGATGCATCACGTTTCCTATCCTTCAAGGTTATATTTTGGCCTTTTCCCTTATTGTGATACTTCACTAGGTAAAAACCCTCCTTATATGTTTCCCCTTCTAACACAAGACCTTTCCCCTTATCCTTCATTGGAGATGAGCAAGGAGGCATCTTGGAAAAAGCTCCATTGGCAAACAATCTTGAAGAGTTGATTTTGAGACATTTCCTCTACATTTGACCATACTCATGGAAAATATGGCATCGAATAGGAAGAGCCTCATAATCATGTTGTTGAGTCCAAGAAGTGGACCCAACCTAAATTTCCATCAAATTAGATAACGATTTATATAAATAAATCTCAACAAAAATATGAACAAGGGATATTACCTTCTTATCCAAAGTTTGATGTGAAGGTCCAATTGATTTACCCAACAGAAGAGAAATCATGTGCAAAATGTCATCTTGAGAACTCAATCAAGAGCCAGGGAAGCCTTACCCAAACTAGAACTCTTGACATAAGCTCCTCCATCAAATTAAACCCAATATTCTAGGGTTTTATAAATAGTTCTACTTGATTATAAAAGTAAGGACCCCATTCAAAAGCTTTGCTTCTATCTTCTAGGCAAGAAAACACCACCACAAAATAATTATTAGATGCTTGCATCACCTCCACATCCTCCTATGGGTTCTAAGTATGATGATCCCATGATTCCAAAAATGGGAGAGAGACCTGAATTTCCATAAAATTTTAGATCAAGGCATGATTACTTATGGAATTCACATCCTCTTCAACAAAGCCTAGTTGGATAACCAAGAAAAGGCGAGACAAATTCCTTACTAAGAATCCATTCACTTTTGAAGTCTAAGAACCGACTATCTTTGATAATCTCATCCCATTTAAGGAATTTCTTAAGAATTTTAAAGCTTTATCATGGTTATAAGAAGGAGGATCAACCCCTATCACCATCTCAGAGGAATAAATTGTATCAAACTTTACTAGATCTTCCATTGAGACCATACACTAATAGAGCCCAAGCGAAAGGAATAGAAGATAAATAAAAAGTGGGAGAAACCCCACTCCAATGCCCCCACTACCAAACTCAAGACTCCAACAAATAATCCCCACAAACCAACTAAATAGACCCACACCCATAGCTGTAGCCACACACACCTCCACCAAAACTTGCACCTCACACAAGCACCCAACGCATACTAGCACACAGAAAAGGCCCAAACCCAAACCCCACAACAACAAAAAGAACCCCCATGCAGAACCCCACCCAATCAAAACATAGCACAATACCTTAAAGGAAAGGAAAAGTCCCACATAGGTCATGACTAGGGCATGAAATCCCTATCGTGATCCATACAAGCTCCAAAAAAATGCAACACCACCCTTCAATATTCTAATCTAATATACATAGAGTGAAAATGGTCTCTTCATATACCTACGTAGATTTTCTGTGAAATCCTAGATATCATGATAAAGGAAAGCATGAAAATTTTGATCCTTTATGGCTTTCACAATATGAAGTTGCAATGTAGTATGGTCATAATGTGTACCATCTCAAGGATTTGGAAGGAAATTTGATAGAGATACATTTTCATGGTAAATATTTAAAGCATTATTTTAAGTGAGTAATGGTCATCTATCTTGTACATATTGTGTTTTTTTGTTATGTTATTATTGTTTCCTTGTGAATTCCTAACTCTTCTTAGTTTGAAATAAATGTGATAGTCCTAGTCCCCTCTTTGTATCCATTTTTGTGATCTACTCCTAGAGATCACACATCTCCAACCAAATCCAATTTTGGCACTAAGTATAAATATAAAAATTTTAATTAATTCCCGCCTAATTTGTGTGTTTTCATATTATTCAACCATTGCTAATAACCGATATGAAAAATCTCTAGTTGGGTCCCCTATGCTAAATGTTGCCTAAGGATATTCATTCAATGTGTTTTGTCCAGAATCCTTAGTAAATTTTTTGGGGGTACTTTATTGTCGACGATTTGTAATATAGCCTTCCTTAGGAAATTTTAAGCTATTTCAAGTTTTTAACTTTTCAAGTACATTGGAACTTGTCCCTAGTTTCATGGTTCCTTTGGTTCCTCAAATCCCCTCAAAAGTGAAAAATATATTTGGGCTCGGATGTAATTTTTTTGAGGGCCATAGTATGAAATTATTCATTATGAGGGTATTTTTGTGACAAAATTTTGGTTATGGTTGTGTGAAAAAATTTTGGTTATGGGTTTGTGTTTTTTTTTTGGGGTCCCTTTGTCTCATCTCCTAATTTTTTGGGTTTTCAAGCAACTTTGGTACCTTTTCACTTTTTTTTGAGGTTACAAATTTCCCTAAAACCCCAAAACTCAATTTCCGTTGCATTATATCCATTTTATGTTGAAATTTTAGAATTCCCCAAATCCCTAGTCCTTGCCTTCTTCCCTCTCTTGACAACCTTCCATTTCCTAAACTTTGAAGGTTTGGGGATTCTAGGAATCTTTTCACAAAGAGAAAAGGTTTTGAGTTTCCATAAAACCTAAAAATTTTGAACCCTTCATCACATGACCCAATCCCATATCCTTCCCATCTCCAATTCCCTAAAGGCGTACCCTTCCTTGGACTTCAATTTTTTGTGGAATCTTGCACCTTTGCACTTCATGTGGTGGTGCTCATTCCCTCTAACACCTTGAGGCTTGACTCTATTTCCTCATATCCTCATTTCCTTCAAACCTTTGGATCCTAATTTCACCACTTAACTTAGATTTTAGAATTTCAAAGGTTTTGTGTCCCTTTTTACATGTATTGTTATTCCTCCAATGCTTGAAACTCTAGCATGCATCAAGAATACCCAAAATCTCTCAACTTAGTACGCTTCTTGTTGCAAGAATGGAGAAAGAATTGAAGGTGTTGACGTTGATGTCAATTGGTCAATTGGTTATCTACTAGTTGTTGTTGGTTGTATATGTTAAGGATATTGAGAAAATTGTATTAAAGAAAGTTTATAGGTATTCAATTATTTCTCCAGTATTTGCCTCTATGTTCGTAAGGTTCATATATGTTGGTCATGGTTGTTGAAGGTTGCTATATCCAGATTTTTGGTTGTTGTTTTGTTGTGAATTTTGAGTTGTGTTCACTAGTTATGAACTATGTTTTTTTGTGTTTTGTTTGAGATCTAGTAGAAAAGTTGTTGGTCTGGATTTCTCTTTGATGAAGTATTTGACTTGCGGTTCTAGATTAAATTTTTTTGGTTGCATTGAAGATATTTTCTGGTTTCTAGAAGTTTTGAGCTTAATTGTTCTATTTGTTTTACACTGGTTTGGTCAAACTTGTCTTAAGCACTATCTTCAAAGTTAATGAAGTGTGTTGGATCTATTTTGGGTCCCGATGAAGTGTGTGTTTGGGTCACCCTCATTCTAATTCCACCCTAGGATGTTTGGTGCCAACCTAATTTGTATTTGAAGTTGGATGTCCGACTTTATATATTTTTCAAGGATGGAGATAGTATAAATACAAGATGATCTAGTAATGAAAAGCATACAATAGAAAAGAAGGATGATAGTGAAAGAGTATATGAGACATTGATGTTATTCAAAAAGTGTGTGTGAGATGTGTGTGGCAGATTAGTGTGAAGCTTAATATTGAGTTACCAGATGCAGTGAGTAGAAGGCAAACTCTATCATTCATGCAAGTTGATCAAGTGAAAGTGGTGGAATTCTTTGTTGCATTGGGATTTTAGTCTCTTTGTAACAAGTCTTCTTTGTATCTCTGTGGCAATGAGCCATCCGATTTGTAGCCATGTTGGATAGTGAGTCCTTGTTCTAGGCAGTGATCCCTTTTTTAATCGGTTTTGATATTCTCTATAGTGTGAGTTAATCCTCACCATGGTTTTTCCCTCATTGGGTTTTCCATGTAAATCCGATGTTATTGTCTTTATGTGTTGGATCTAAGTTTCTACATTGGCATTTGATGATTAATCATTTAAGAAGTTTTAAGTATTAGTTTTGGTGATTGAATTAAGGGTTAAAATTTGTGACAACTGATTCAACCCCCCTCTTCGTTGTCCAATTCAACACTTCTCCCACCTACTTTCCTTATCTATTGAATCACTCAACTACCAATAATAATGATACTCATTTTCTAGTGAATCTCTATGTAGGTTTTCTTATTTTAACATACCCTAACACATCACAAAAGTAGAACTCCATTACTAAAGGAGTGATTTGTTAATATGAGAGTGTGTTGCTTCATACCCTATGAGTATAAACAAACATCCTTAGCCTTGATTTCATGTTGCAAGACACAAATGTGAATCTAAAATGGCATGGGAGTTTCCTCAAATCTAGCTAATCCCATTTTTTTGTATTTCATGTAAGTTTATATGGTCCTCTCTTGGATACTCAAGATTTTTGGGTTTTGATGATTTCTTGCAAATTTGTACCTCTCGCCCTTGGTTGTGGCTTGCAAGAAGGGTATAAAATTCTAAATTTGTATTCTTCTAAGTGGGGGTCCTTGTTTATTTTCATGCAATCATAGTGTTAAGAGAATTCTATGGTTTTATAATCTACCCATTCATTCACCATCTAGGTACTTTACTCTATAATTCACAATGAGATAGCTAATTGAAGCAAATATTTGTGATCAAGTGTATTCTTATCTAATTATATGCATTTTAGGAGATTTGTTAAGAAGGAAATTGTGACAAGATTTCATTGATTCAAATTTTCACTCAACCCAATGGCTAGTGCAACTATAACCAAATTTTGAAGTGTCACAACACTTTAATGCACAAAAAATTGTTATTTGTAATGGTGTTTTTCTTGTTACATAGGAATGTATTGAATTTTAGAGAAGGATTGTTAATTATATTTGATTTTTGAATATCATTACTCTTTTATTATTTTTTATTTTTTATTTATATGGTTTAATGTGACTCTATAACCCCCTACAATGCATAATTCCTCAAAAATTTGACCCTCAATATGCTCAAAACAAGTAATTTTTTTAACCAATTGCAAAGTAGGTAGAAAATTATTATATTTCATGATTCATCATATACCTAGGGAAACATTTAAAGAAAACCTTGAAAGTATTTATTAATAGAATCATGATTTTTATATTTATATCAACTTAATAGATGCCATAAAATTAGTTTAGTTTTGGTCTAGTGACAATTTTTAGGATCAAAACTTTCTTTTGAGTACTACTGTAATTTTTATCATGTATACCTTTAGTTGTAATGAAATACTTGTTTAATGTTACCTCTAGGAATACTCTCTTGGTTCTAACTAATCTTGAAGTAAAGGGAAGCCTACCCACTCTTAGTAATTAACCTATTATCCCTCACTCTTTTTTGACAAGTTAATTTATCCACTTTTAAGAATGACATCTCCCTAGCATTGAAGTGGATTGATCCCTTTAGAACTAGGATCAGTAATTTTGGGACCCAATGGTATTGTCTACCATATCAAAGTATCCTTGGTATTCATAATTTTCTTCCATATCTATAGTTAAATGTGTTCAATAACTTATTCACTCTATGGCACATCACCATGTTCTTGTCTCACAAATACTAAATATGTTGATGCATCCTTCTTATCAACCAATAAATTCACAATTTATTTAAGAAACATATCTAATATCATAATGAAGTCATGAAAAATTATTGCTCCATTACCAAATGTTTTATCAAATAAAAATTGATCATGCAAACTTATTTCTTCAAAATTATTTGGAAATCCAAGTGTAGTGTCAAAAAATGCATACCCTTATAATTTTACTTTATATTTTGTGTCCATTTTGGCATCCATTCCCTCGGTATTTTTGTAGGCTCATTTCAACCCTTGAATCAATCTTCATCCTTCTTAATATTCCCAAGACTCCTTTCTCATGGTCACTTTTTCATGTCACCTTTTTGCTACCTCTATACTTTTCTATCCTCATGTCAATTTTGGATATAATTTATCTAAACACTAGCACATTTTGAAAATGTCCATGCATTGCACTAGCATCCCATGATAGTTTTTGTTTGGTATCCATCTAAAAAAAACCACTTGTCAGCTTCTCAAGTTTGTGGAAATGACTTGAAATGAATCTAAACAACTCTCCAAAAACCTTCTCGTGCCTCTCATTTTTTAATAGAGCTTCTCATTTTTCGCTCTCTCTTGGCTCTTTGGTATCCTACAACACTCACAACTTTTTCAAGTTCTCTATTTCATTTTTTCTAGCTCTCCTACTCTCTTTGCCTTCCTAAATATTCTCTAGGTAACGTTGTTCTTATTTATAGTTATTATTACAAGAACTTCTTGTGCCCTTGAGAACCTTAATATTTCTTCATACCTCTTTCTTTCATTTTAGTTTCACTATTGCACATAACAACTCTAACCATTCCTAGACACACTTGAGATAGGAGCATACATGTACTATATTTATATCTATTTCTCTATATTTTTTGTTATGGAGGTAGAAATACCAAAGTATTGACTTGACTGAGGTAAATCTCCAAATAGCTCTAAATATTTTTCTCTTATTTGTGATTGCAGATATTTTGAGAGCACTCAACTATACATAGGTTTGTAAGTGCTTGTTTATAAATTTATTTTTATTGTTCATATAAAAAATTCAAATCTTATTTTATTTCTTTATATTTTTTCATATATTATTTACTAGTATGTTTTAATTTTGTGTCTTACAAGTTAATTGAACAACAAGGTTGAATTTTCATGTTTTTTAGAAATTTTTCAACACGTGTATGGATGACAATGCAATACACAAATGTTTGGAAAACACACTAGTGTCTTGGCCAATGACTTCTTCCTTTCAACCCCATTTTCTCTATTTCTTGTATTTTTCATTTATGTTGGGAAAAAGTCACTTCCATTTTTCGATTATTAATTTTCTTCCTCAATTCATTTTCTTTAAGCATCTTAATTGGTTACTTTTATCTTTTTATTTAAAAACCATATTTCTAGAAAATGACGATTTTCCCATATTTAAATAATCTTAAATTAATTGATTAATCCTAATGTAAAGAGTGAGGTTAACTCTTAAACTATTAAGGAAGATTTCCTTTATTGAATTTAACTTTTTCATCTTTTTCACCAAGAATTTTCATGTCATGGTTCAATTTCTTAATCATCTTTGCAATGTTTATTTCGATTCTTGGAATGGTTTTTTGACATTATTTGGATATAGGATTAATGTATTGATGACTTTCCTTCTTTTTTTTGGAATTTTTTTTATTTTAGTAGTAAGAATATTATCATTATTTTCTTCATATGTGATCATGTTGTTGTATTTCTCTATTATACGTGCATATGTGGGTATTGTTCCACCTCTTTGATCTACTATGTAATGATATCTCATATAAAACATTAGTTTTTGGCATTCAATTATTTCCTACCTAGTTCAAACTGTATTCATGGATTTGGTGATTGCACTATTAAATTCATTACTAGACTCAGGTGGATCTACTATTGAACATACACCATAATATTGAGGGGGGATGAATCAATATTCAAATAAATCTCAAACCCTTTGGACAAAACTAAAACTTAATCTTTACAGCATTAATAGAAACATGAAAGATCAACACAATGCACAACACCATGTAACACCAGATATACGTGGAAAACCCTAAAGGGGAAAAACCATGGTGAGAAAATTTGTTAGGAGCTATTGTCCTAATACATCCTCATAAATGAATCACAATTACAAATTTGTTTTAGGGCTACAACCCAAGGAAGCTACTACTCCTTGTAGAGAGGTTTCAGGGTCACTCCCAAGGAAGCTACAAATCCCTGCATAATTTGTTTTAGGGCTTCAACCCAAGTAAGCAACTACTCCTTGAAATTACAACATGACAGTCCTTCTACTATATTAATTTCACAATGAAGCTCAATCCTTTTGATTATTGTAATTCTACTTTTTCCCTTATCTTTTGATGATTGAAATTATACTTTGACAACCCTTTTGCAACTTCTTCAAATCTATTCTCCTCAGCTTACTAACTCACTGCTTTTATCCTTCAATAATTTTTACCTTTGGCTCATTGCCTCCAGCAATTATTTAGGCACACTCTTTTCTTCCCTTTTTTCTTATAAATATGATCAACTAGAATTTGAATAGGATCTACAACTTCTACTCTTTCTCTTTCAGTCACTTACATATACATCATAATGAAAACACTTCCTCATTCGACTTCTTACACTCACACCACACCTAGATCAAATAGGTTTACAATATATACATGACATTGCATTGATTACATTACATGTCATGCAAGAATAACAAGAATATTAAAATTACAAGTCAAATAAAGATCAAACAACATGAAACATGTAGAGGGAAAGCCCTAAAATGAACTACATACAACATCAAGAAGAGTAACATGACTTGTATATTCCAAAACATTCTTAACCTAGTCCTAAACACTCTTCAAAATATTAGTCTTCAAGGAACAACATTCACACACTTCACATATTTGAAATAGGTTGTCCTTAAGCAAGAAAAATATGAAACTTGTAGCATGCTAGTCATTACAACTTGGTAGTACTCATGAAAGATAAAACATTAATTGTACTTCTCCTAGATGAGTTAGCATGACCAATGCAACATCTTCAAACACTTCATAGATTCGACATAAACTTCAACACGTGTTGCATGCCTTCAACATATCTCAGTCAACCAAGAAAAAGCATAACCCAACAACACCTTCGTTTTGGACCACAACCTATTTTAGAGATACTAGAAAACACCTTGTGGAGCAAGAGGAAACATCACAAGATCTTTAGGATAATTCTCCACTATTCAATTCACCACTTCATACATAAACAAGCTAGAGTAAGCCAATAAAAATTGAAGCTAGCCATCGGATAATACATTCATGCACACTATCACTTACAAATTTCTCTATGAAAAGATAAATGATATGAAAATTTAGATATAACACCTTCAAAACACACTAAACTTAAATTTTGAGCCACGTGACCAAATCTGCAAATGTGGAGGAATGTAGATCCAAAGATCACACCTCTATGAGCACCCTCATAGAAACCACACTGTCATTTACAAAACACCTTTCTTGTAATCCAAAAAACATGAAACTTGGATCACACATGCACTCTGACAACATATGAAGATAACTTCCAAACCACATGAGCACAAAATCACCAAAAGAGAAATGTGGAGCATCTCTTAGAGACTCTAGTAACCAAATAGCTAGATTGCAACACAATCAACCAAACTCCAAACAACTTTTGACATCAAAGACAACCAAACTCACACTTTACTTATACTTTTGACATCAATGAAAACTATATTGTAGCATCTACTCTTTTAATTTCATGTGGAATAATTAGAACAATAGCATGATCTTGATAAACATTTCGATTGGTTACTAAAAGAATAACATAAAAACATTGTCAATCAACTCATTGAGGTTATTGCAATATCCACTTGTCTTGACATTGGATATGCAATGATATTTTTATTGATTTGGCCACAATTTTTCAAGTCCAATATCATTTGTGATTGCATGAATTGGTTTAGTTGAGAATTATAAAAGTAGAATCTTGTCAATGATCCAATTGATTTGGTTATGGCATCAAAATTGGATGAGGGTAGTATTCTATTTGATTTGATTGCATTGCATATATATTAATGTTTGGTTGATATAGTATCTAATTTTATTATGGGTTGTAATATGTTTGATTTTGCATTCCTTTTTGCATAGGGGCATATCTCAAATGGGATAGAATTAAATATCTTTGAGAAGTATCTTCTACCATGATTACTCTTGGATTATCTCTTATTAGTGTACTCCTTGTTTTAAATTGATTGAAGGATTCTCATGAATCCACATTCTACCCAAATTGCATAAGGAATGCATTATCTAGTTTAACCCACATATGTATGGAATTTGGTAGGAGACAAACATACCACTGACATGTTGCATACCTAAATGTGTTAGAGAATAATTGACAAGAAAGACCCTCATAATTAATTTTATTTTTATCATCAAATATTTATAAATCTTATTGTGTTTAAAAATATTTTGTTTGATATTAGGGGAAAATATGGGTAACCAATTACATGATTCGCAAAGATTTTGTGAAAAACCCCAATCATACACATTGGGCTTGTCATCAAGATGAAATTACCCATTTATGCTATCTCGTGTACATTGAGTAAGTTGATGGTAAAAAATTCATTCATAATCATATTTTTAGCATGATAGACACGTTTTTTCTTGTGTGTAAATTTATGTTATTTTTTTATTTTTTTAATATTCCAATTTAATGCTCTCCTTCTAGCATCATTATGTTGATGCACTTTTTATACACTAATGGTCTTATAGGTTTCAATATGTATCAATATGTACCACTAGTTTGAATGGAAAACCTTCCCCTACTTGGAAGATGGCTAGCCTCAAGAGTCTTAATTGATTTCTTTCATGAGTTTTTCCAAAAGAAATCAATTAGAAACTACTTTGGTTGTTTTATTTCAGGGGCTACAAAGAATATCAAGAGTCATCCACATGAAAAATGGGCAAACTTGACATACCTCAATTAGTATTAGCCAACATAAAACTTCTATTTTTATTTTGAACATGTTCATTATTTTCATCTTCATTTATTGGACTTCCCACAAGTGATTTCTAACATTAAATTTGGATTAAAATTATTTTAAAATATTAAAACAACAATAAGTCCTTCAAAATCAGGAATTTGTGTAGTGGAATATAAAATACCATTCATGATAATTCATTCTAATTCTCAAGAATTTAGTTATGACTACAAGGATAGAAAAGGATATGTTTAAATGTGATTTTTTTTACATCTGAAAGTCAAAATTTATTTCTAATTTATTGATGATTTAAGGTTTAATTCTCAAATCCATAAGTTTGGATAGAGTCTCCCAAGTGCCATGGGTGTCAAACTTGGGAAGAATACCATGAAGCCTATATTTAGGTTGGGAAAATAAGGACCAATAACTAAGATTGGTAGACCTCCTTCACTTCTATCTTTCTTAAACTAAGGGGTGATTCCCCTTAGTTGATACAATAGATATCACCACAACAAAACACTCACTTTGACACAAATCAAATTTTCTATATAGCGCAACCCTATTTTGGATGTGATTTCATGCCTATATGTTGGTTTGGAGAAATCAAGGTTAAAAAACTTATTAAAATAGATGACATACCATATTATTTTATAATAACCCATTATATGGTTATATACATTCAAGCATGGCAATGAAAACACACTAGAATAGATAAATTTGAAAATATGCTTCTATTATTTTGTTGTGAGTGTGTTGGGATGATGGGAAGATGGATCCAGTAGTAGACTTGTGCCTTTGTCTAGTTGGACAATAGATTCTCTAAGTTCATACAAAATATGTAACAACTAAAACCAAAGGTGATACCTCAACCAAGATACCACAAGATACTATGCCTTTTAAAATGCATAGGTAAGTTGGGTTCTACACATACATTCAAAAAATTAATAAATGGTTGTAGAATATTAAGTGGGTCTACTTAGTAATCCATGAGTATACCCATACATTTCCTTTATTATGCTAAAAATATACCTTACAAAATTTTGCAAGGATTTTACAATCATCTATCTAGCCAACTAAATAGCATGCATCTATAAATGTATATCATACACAAGGAGACACTCAACTAAGATTGATTATACCTTTAATCATTTGATATACAAAGGTTATAAAATTTTATTAAAAATTTAGGATGAACCTAGATCATTACAATACCAAAATACCTTTATCCGGAACTAGAAATCAAAACTTTAGGGATTCCTATGAATATCATTGTTTTGTTAGTTCTATAACTGCTCCTCTTTTTTCTCCTCTTTGGAAAATATAGAAAATATATATCTTCAACATCATCAATAGAAAGTTGGCAAGGTGGAAGGATGCCCTCCTTAGTCATGCAGGTAAGGTTCAACTCATCTCGTCCACTCTGTAGAATCTTCCCCTTTATGCTTTGAGCCTTTTTCAAGATTCTGGCAAAATTCAAAGAGAAAATGGAGCAAATCAGGAGATGGTTTTTATGGTCGAGAGTGGAAGAAAAATCTAGAATTCCTCTCATTTTTTGGGACCTTGTCTATAATTTGAAGAAGTGGGGTCATTTGGGGTTGAGAAATATTAGGTCTTTTAATAAGGCCCTTCTTTTGAAGAACATTTGGAGACTTCTTAATGGGGAGGCAGGTTGGTCCTCTTTGGTCAGGAATAAATATCTGGCTAGGGTGGGGAGAATTTGGGACTTTTTGCATGTTGATTCTATCCCCTTGGGATCTTGCTTCTAGAAGAATATTTTCCCCTGTAGGGACCTCATTTCTAAAGGTTTTAAGTGGTTGTTAGGTGATGGTACCAAGATTTTTTTTCGAAGGATGTGTGGTGTGATGGTGGTTCATTCATGAATATTTTGTGGGATACTTCTCTCATGGTCATTTCTAAGTATAATTTTGGTCATATGGTTGCTGATTATATTCATAATGGTTCATGGAAAGAGATCCATAATTGGGATCCTTCGTTGCTTGTTTTACAAAATTTCCTTGCTAGTATTTGGGTTCCCCAATTCTCAAATCTAGATTGTGTTATTTAGACTCCTCATGCTAATGGTTGCTTTTTTGTTTCTTCAACCTTTGACAACTCTTTAGAAAAGTTTGACCCCTATCCTTTTTGGGGGAAGTTGTGGAATAAGATTTTGATCCCTAAGCTAAATATTTTTTTGGCTCTTAATGCAAAGTAAGGTTCTAACCTAGGATGATCTTTGTAGAAGGGGTTTTGATTTTCCTAATAGGTTTGTGCTTTGTGAGTGCAATGCAGAGAGTTATTTTCATCTCCTTCTTGGGTGCAATTTTTCCTTTCTCATTTAGAACAAGTTTCTTTCTCTCTAGAATCTAGACTAGATCTTCTTAGACTCTCTTTGTACCTTTGCTAATCAATGGAAGTGTCCTTCTTCCTCTACTCTTTGAATGCTCTAGGCTCTCATGGCCCTGCATATTGCTTGGAACATTTTGAAAGAAAGAAGTAACAAAACATTTTGTGACTCCAAACTTAAGGTGGATAGTGTCTTTATCAAAATTCAGAGGGCCATCATGGAAAAAAATTCCCTTCAGTTTTAGGACTCTTCTCGGTGTTCTTTGTCCTCTTGTCTAGTTGGCTATGATCTCTTGATGATTACTAATTGGAAGATCACTTCTCTGCCTTCTAGTCTAGTTAAGTCCTACATCAATTCCAAATTGAATACTAAGTGGAAGCCCCCTCTCCTAGGGTGGGTTAAAATTAGCTTTAATGGGGCAGCCAAGGGTAATCTTGGGCCTGTTGGTTGTGGGGGGTGTTGAGGAATGAAGAAGGTAGGTTCTTGGGTGCAATGGCACTCCCATTAGGAAACCAGACCAATCACTAGGTTGAGGCCAAAGTTTCTTACATCAGCATCAAGTCTACGTTGGATAGGGGTTATTCTAAGTTATCGGTTGAGGGAGACACTCTCAATATTTTTAATTGCTTACTTGGCAATCAGAAGCCAAGTTGGACTATCAGACATCTTATTATGGATTCTATCATGATGTTACGATCCTTTGATGATACTTGTGTCATGCATATCTATAAGGAAGTTAATTCCTTGGCTTATTTTTTTGCAAACAAGGCTATTAGCGTTCATAAATTTTAAGGTGTGGGAGGAGTACTCTCTCCTTCCCAAGGAGGCCAAGCTTTTATTGTGAAATGATAGCTAATTTAGAGCTTGTGATTTGGAGTGATCAAGAAATTATCGCCCTCCTTATTACCACATGCTTTGTAAGTTATGTGTTGCCTAATTTTAATTTGGTAAGTGTGATTCAACTATGGTATCCATTAATGGTGAATGTTGAAATAGGTGGAGATAGGAGCATAATTAAACCTCTAACCTATGAGAGATGGAAGAATGAGCACATAATTTGGAGAACCTTGAGATATGAGCATTTTATGACCTATTTGGAGAGCATCCATGGCCACAATGTTACCAATTTTCACTACAACTCAATTGGTAGAGCTGATTAGTTTCATTTTAAAGTGAAAGATTCAGTTAGTTGTTGCATTGCCTAGATTATTCTTTGCATCATTTTTATCAAGTTTCAGTTATGCAAGTGTTGTTAGAGTAAAGGTTTTAACTTAATTATGTTGATTAAGTTACCTTTATTCCATTCTTAAGATTTCACTTTAGTTTGCATAAAGTGACATTTAATAATTATATTAATTATTAAATGTTTTCCTATTAGGGCTTCTTTTAGGGTTTCTTTAGGGTTTGCATGATCTCCTTTTATAAGGATTGATCTCATTGTATATTTAACATCATTGAATTCCCTTTTGTTCTGATAATATAATTTCTCTATTATTTAGAGCTTCAAGCCCTTGTTTGTTTTCTCCATCCATTCTCTTCCTTGTGACAGGTATCCATTTTCATGCAGGTAATCTTGGAGTCTGAAGTTGGTTTTAACAACTTCTACATGGTATCAGAGCTTCAAACCCTTGTTTGTTTTTTCCATCCATTCTCTTCCTTGTGATAGGTATCCATTTGCATGCAGGTGATCTTGGAGTCTGAAGTTGGTTTGGACAACTTTTACATGGTATCAGAGCTTTCTTGCTGCATGCATGTTCTTGTTTGAAGAATTTGGAGCTATTTGGAGCTACAAGGTTGGATCAGGCATTCACAGTTTTGGGGTTTGCATTTTTTGATCTAGGGAATCACCTACAATTTCAAAGAATTTTGAGCCCAAACGGACCTCGCCATTGCGTCCGCAGCGGTCCAAAACCCCTAAATTGACTGTTCATTCGTCCATTTTGGACAAAGTTGATTTGAGGGGCAAAAAAAATTATCCGTACGACCGTCTATACAGCCGTCTGTCTGCCTGTTCAAAATATATTTCTGCATTTTTATTTTCGTCAAAAATTCGGATTTTATTTTGTCTGACTTTTTTTTTGCAAAAAATTGTAAAATGCATTTTTGATTTTTTATTAAAAAAAAATAAAAAATAAAGAAATCCTTTTAACGGCTTGCTTAGGCCTACGTCGTACCTTGCGCGGGCGGGCAGTGTACCCACGCAGACCTGTGCAGTGTACCCGCGCCCTAATGGGGTGTGGTGGGGGTGGGCCCACATGCCTCCCCCACCAAAAAAAAATTTAAAATTTTTTTATCAAAAAAATTATTGTAAAGTTTTTTTTCTAATAAGCCCTATTGAAGAAATGCGGTGACGGCCATTTGGCCGTCAAATTTAAGCCTGTTTTTTTGCTGCGATGGTCGTATGATCGTCAAATTTAATGCAGCACTAGCTCTTTTCCCCTTTGGACCTATTTTCTTCCAGAGGCCATAACTTGGGCATACGATATCATTTTTTGGCAAACGAGATATCATCGGATAGTTGGTTTTCTCAACTTTTCAGTGGTGTGGGTTTCATCGCTTCTTTTTTCTGTTGGTACATTCTACAGCTAGTTGAAGTCAAAGGAGCCTTTTTCAGTCCCGAGCTCATAAATTTTGATCTGTTTCTCCATTTTTTGTGATCTCGGTGGCATTGGAACCATATTTCAGAGCTCTTCAGTTCCATCAATGCAATTTTTCCAGATTTCACTCCAGGTATATTTTATTCTTGTATTGTATTATAAAGTGCCATGGGGGGTTGTGTAGTGCCTTTGTTTTTCCATCACACCTTTGTTCGATGAGTGTCCCTCCATGACGATAGTGGATCCATATGATTCCAGCCTCATGCATGTGTGCTTTGTTTTGCACACCAATTTTTCAGTTGCAAGTGCTTTCTTGTGCACTTTCAGATGTTGTATCTTCTCCTTCATGCACTATAGGGTGTTACACATCATTTCAGTGGATCTGTCAGGCTCTCCCAGTTCAACATTATGGGGGGGGTTATTATATTGTTCATGCTAATGCTTCCTTGGTTTCACCTTGGAAGGAATCTTCCATTCTTAGTTGATCAGTGTTTTTCAGACTATTGGTACTTGTGCCATATGTATCTTCGTTCTAGGTGTTTGCCTTTATTTTCCATCTGATTCAAGTAGTGTCATTTGGGGCACTCATGCAAATTGTTGTCTTCTTGATCCTGTGCCATTTGTACCTTCGTTCCTGGTGTTTTCCTTTGTTTTCCATCTGATTCAAGTAGTGTCGTTTGGGGCACTCATGCAGATTGTTGTCTTCTTGATCTTGATCATCTTATCTTCAGAGGAGGTTCTTCTGCACCATAGCAGTCATCTTTTGACAGTTGTTTGCAGCTTCTTTTGCTTCAGTGATGTTTTTCATGGCTTTTTGCATCTCTTTTTGGAGTAGAGCTTTTTCCATGAGGTTTTCTCTATTTCTCCATTTTATAGAGATTTGGTTGTATTTGGGTACCTGATCTGGCCTAGTTGTCGGGACCCATGTTTTCCTTCTTGTATTGTAGTTACCTTTGCTTTCTTGCACATGTTTTTAGTTGCACTTTTGCTCATCTTAAGGGGGGGTGTTAGAGTAAAGGTTTTAACTTAATTATGTTGATTAAGTTACCTTTATTCCCTTCTTAAGATTTCACTTTAGTTTGCATAAAGTGACATTTAATAACTATATTAATTATTAAATGTTTTCCTATTAGGGCTTCTTTTAGGGTTTTTCCTATTAGGGTTTCTTTAGGGTTTGCATGATCTCCTTTTATAAGGATTGATCTCATTGTATATTTAACATCATTGAATTCCCTTTTGTTCTGATAATATAATTTCTCTATTATTCAGAGCTTCAAGCCCTTGTTTGTTTTTTCCATCCATTCTCTTCCTTGTGACAGGTATCCATTTGCATGCAGGTGATCTTGGAGTCTGAAGTTGGTTTTGACAACTTCTACAAGTGTTTTCAATTAATATAACTTTAGAGTTGTTCAGTGCTTTGCAAATGAAATGAAGTATAAAGAAGAATACATAAATGATTAAAACAGAATAATTGCTTTCATTTATTTCACAATATTGTTACATTTCAGTATTTCATTTATTCATAAATGAATTGTGCAAGTTTTCATTGAGATACATTTCTTTTCGGAATGGAAAACAAGAAAAGAAATTAAAGTGCCCCACACAAGCCATGGGAGTAACTATAACAATGAATCATGAGAAGCATGCTACACTATTGAAGATGTAAGAAAGAAAGACACATAAGCATGAACATAATCATTATTGCCTGTTGTTTTTGGTCAATTCAGGAGTGGTGCACCATCCTTCATTCTCAAGCTCTGATTGACCTATAAGAGAAGTAAAGGGTTGTTAGAGCTCTGATTATAAACATCCCTATATGAATCACCAACAATAATGTAGAATGTTGCTTATAATACATTGAAACAACTGAAGTTGTAAGAACAAGATTTGGACAAAATCCAAGAAGGAAACATCATAATAGTATATCATTTTATCTAACATTCTTTATTTCCATGTGCAAGTATAGGAAAAGCTATGTAGTTGATCATTTCATGAAGACATAAATGCATGTGGAGTAAAGCGGTTTCCCACAAGGGTAGATCTCAGCATGTTGCCCCTTAAACATACAAATGGGGTTGAGTAAGGAAATATAGTTATCATGCTCATATGAGCCAATCATGAAGGAGTGAAACAAGTTTAAACTATCAAAACAATCAAGAACATCGTTCACTAATAACAGTCAAATCTGAGAACAACAAAATAAAAATTACAAGTGAATAATGAGCTCAATTCAGATACAAAATCAAATCAAATGCATCAATTTCATACTGAAAAGTTTTAACACTATCAAATTGATTGCATCTTTGTTGCCATGTTATTTTTTCATGTTTATTCATGTCATTTCATGTTGTTTCATGGTGTTCTTTTCTAATGCAGCAAGTGTTTCATGTTCATAATGGTGATAGTGAACAGGCATACATAATGCCTCATCAACAAAACATTACTAAATAACAACGCACATAGAGAAGCTCCGGACTCTCGGAGAAGCCAAATTTGGTTATGATCAAGAACAAGTTGTGAACACATAGACATAGGAAAGAAACATTGCCTTATAACATAAAATTTTTGAGCTAAGAATGCATATTTTCTGAAGCATTTAAGCATATGGAATGAATGATAGTAAGCATCAAAGCAACCTACAGGAACATCAATGTTTCTACAAGAGGTACAAGGTAAAAGAAGAGGTGTTGTTTTGGTTTTACTTCAATGGAGGAGTAATGAAAGGTAAGTACATGATCAAGATTGTGCTACAGATTTAATGGGTATTTGCATTGCATCTGCATTATCAGAAAAATAGTGCGTGGAGTGCATAAATGAAAGTAGTCAACTATGAAGTGGAAGGATATCATGTTTTGTTGTTCAGTAAAGGTAAATTTCTTCCATGTATTGTGTTTCAAAGATTATAAATCTGGAAATAAGGGAATGTATAACTTTCAGAGATTGTTTACAATCTGAAAGTAAACAACCTATAGACAAATGTAGATTTCTCTTAAAATACAGTATACCCACATAGGGGTTTTAACTCGAAATGCAAAGTACCATCAAGATGCAGGATTTCGAGATTAAAAGCTCTTCAAAATGAAGGAAATAACAAGTATTGGTTGTAGCCATGAAGTTCTACAAAATTCATTGAGTAAAGTGTTCCTGAATCGAGTGCCTGTATTTATGAAGAAAATGAGTGTTATTTAATATCATGGGTCGAGCCCAAAAGTGGAGAGTTTTCTTCTATTTTGACAAATACCCACATGGGGTTTCACCTAGAAATGCAATTAATATCAGGAAAATGTGTTAGGAATCTCAAGATCCCATCTGGGTTTTCTTCATTAAAAGTGGAGCATTTTCTTTTTGAGTTCTTACTCAAGACAATGAAAATACAGTGATTTTAAAATACCCAAAACATAAGAAGGATGGTCGTGGCTTGGAGGAGGTTTTTGACTCATAAATATTCACCATAGTCAAAAACCCATTTGAGTTTGCCATCAAAATCTAAAATCAGAACAAAGAATGTATAGAATGCAAATTTCCTTATGGAAATTCATTAGAAAAACATGTGATAGCCGCGGCCTAGAATGGAGAAAATGCACATAAATTTCCAGTTTGTTTCTTCCATAATGATATCTTCATTATTCTTTCAATCTTTTGGAGTTTTGTTCATCAAAAAATTTCTCAAATTTTAAACCTTCCATGGTGGCTAGATGAAGTACAAAAGTGGAGGCACTGTAATGAACAAAAAATCAGAAAAATACATGTTTAGTCGTGGCCTTGAAGGCCAAGTTTTGCTCTCAAAGTGAGAAGAAAAGCCATGAAATGGTCTGAAACCAACTTACCTTGTTAGCTCATGAAGATTTGACCAACAGAAAGCTCGAATGGTAGCTCCAAGCTGCAAAACCCTAGCTCATGGTGGTAGTGCCATTTTTCCCAAGCAGAGCTTTCTCTCAAAACATGAAAGGTCAAAATGATGGCTCAAAACTTAGGTTTGGCTAGTTTTGTTATTAGGGTTTCCCATTTGCCCTAATTCAAATGTGGGCTTTATCACATTAAGTCATGTTTTTAAATGCCTTTGATATTATCATTTGATAATGTATTCATGCCCTAGGTCAAACCTTTTGAAGGTTTTCATGTGACTTCATATGCCTAGGTCTTTAAGCTAGGTTTTAATATAACATTTCATGGTCTAAATACCTTAGGTATTTTATTTAAATTTCAATTCTTATGCCTTAGAAAAAACATTCATGCCTCAGGCTTTTAGTTTTGATTGATTTTCTAGAAATCAATTAAAATTCAATGTTAAAATTGCTTATATTTTTATATTTTTTTTAGAAGAAAAATCAAATTGTAATGGAGATATAAAGGTTTGTAATAGTTTTGCAAAGATTTCCAAAAATATTTATTGCAAAAAATTAGGTTAAGATGAGAAGAATAAAGCTGCAAATATCTTGTAAAGCAAAGATTAAAACAATGTTTTATAAATTGTTTTATTCTTTTGCTATTTTTAGCAGTTTTGTGAAAGCTAAGATGGTTGACTTTTCCTTGGGCGAAATTGAGTTGCATGGGGTGAAGATAAGGTGTTTGCTTTGCTTTTAAAGCATAATGAACCTATTTTTAGATGCTTTTGGGGGTAGACATGCAAAAAGGGTGAGTTTTCCACTTTTGTTACACATTATGGAGCAGTTCTGGATGCCTTTTTTGGGATTTCTTCTTGAGCTTGGATTAGGGTTTTGGAGAGTTTTATTTGGGAGAAAAACTTAGGGTTTTTCTGATTTCAGATCATTGTTTCTTCCTCTCGTGTTCATGCAGAGAGTTTTGAAAGCAGTTTTGCACTCAAATTTTGAGAATTTTCACTCCATTCAAAAAAATAGCAGAGTTTCCTTTCTCACTTCTTGTTTATGCTTTGCAAATAGTAATTGGATGTGTCTTGTGATTCAAATCTGTTGAATCATTTTCTTGTCTTACTGTTGTTAAGTGTTTGTAGGATTTTCATGTTAATTCAAGTTGTGCCTTGTGTTTATTTTAAACCTTTACACAAATCACTTTTGGATTATATGTGTTGTGAGATTGTGAGAATCAAGTTTTAAAGAGGTGGTGAAAGTGAGTTATTATCATAAAATCTCCTTAAATTTGGTCAATAATATTAGGTGATAAAATCTCAATCATAAGTTTTAATTCCAGTTTATCCTTCTAACTCTTTACCTCAAAAATCATTTAGAATAGGAATAATCATTCAGAGAACCAGCACACTCTGGAGATTCCTTCTTCGATCAGATCACCCACATCTGAAGAAGGTTTCCATGTGTCAATAGATAGTTAAGTTTCTACAAGCTTAACATAGGGTGCATATTTGATTGATAACACATGACACCAAAGCCTCTGCAGATTTTGTTCGCTACTGGCACAATAGATGTTTGAAGGTGAAAGGTATGGAGTTTGTGATCAATGAAGACTTTATTTCCTTCATTACTGGGTTGCCCTTGGATGACCACAATTTTTTAAAGGAAAGGAAGAGCAACAATGATGCTATGGATCAATTCTTCAAAGAAAATGAACGAGTGAAGCTAATAAAGATGCCCTCATGGGGTTATAAACGAGCTTCCTGGAAGCGTATTTGGGCCGATGTGGTGGAAGTTATTATGTGGTATGTTACTCTTGATTGTCAATATACTGCTATTATAGGGTACCATTTTTCCCTACTTAATTATTTTAGACATGGGTTGCATGTTTCTTTCCTATTTTTTCTCCTAGCATCTCTAGAAGTTTATATTTATGCACACTTGAAAAATCGTAGGGCCCCTATTCTTTACAAAGGCCCCATATTGCTCATCATGGAGCATCTGAGAGATCATACTCCAACCAAGTCTATCAAAAGCAAGGAGAAGGCCATAAGTGAGGATTATTTTTTGACTAGCTCAGAGACGAGTGTTGATGGTGAAGTTGAATGGAATGTGGAGGAGGAGAACTCTTTTGGGGGTTCCTCGTCGACCATGGTGATCCCCTATAAAAAAAGAAAGAAGGGGATTTTAAAGAAGAAGGGTCTTGCCAAGACGTTAGTCATGCAGAAGTTAGAAACCCATGGGTCCCTTTCTAATGGATATGACACTGATATTAACTCTGGTGGTTCTCATCGACATCTATCTAAGGAGAATTTTGAGATTCTTGGCCAACGCTCTAAAGCATCTGGTCATGAGGAGGAGGACCATTTTTTTGAGGTGGGGGTTAAGGAGGTTAAGAAGATTCTACGGAGGGCTTCCAGAAGGATTGCTAAATTGAAGCAGGATTCAAAAGGTGGTAGGAAGGATAAGAAGGCTTCTCTAGATCAGGTAAAGGATTTGGTAGACATTGTTGTTGATATTGATGATTTCCCTATTCAACAATCTTTTCCTTGTGGGGAGGGCGTTGGTAATTAAGGCAATGAGGAAGCATCAATTAAGAATATTATGCATGAGGATGATGATGTGAATCCAAACCCTGGTCAGCTAGAGTCGTTGAAGGTTAATCCTCTATCTAAGGATTTTTCTTATCTTAATGATGATAATATTTCCATGTTTGAATTGTTGGATATGGCTTGGTCATGTACCATGTGTACCTTTAAACTTGTTAAATGAGTGTTGTAGGAATTTAACAAGGTCAACATTAATATTAAGGGTTTGAAAGAGAACATGTTGAACCAGTCGAAGGGCTCTTCTTTGGACATTCTAATTGAAAGGCTTGTAGATTTAGATTTCTCATTTTATGACTTAAAAACCTAGTGTAAGAATTGTCTTGGTGAAATGGAGGGAAGGATTAAGGAAACAAATGAGGATATCAAGAAATTATTGAGGGTTATTCATAACACGGTTAAGAATAGTGCAGAGTCCTTGAAGGTTCTATTTGGAAAGATTAATCATCTCAAGGAGGATCAATTGTACTTTGTAAACATGATTGAGAAGGACCATACTTCCAAGGGTAGGGGGAAGAAGAACGCTAAAGAAGAGGCCAAATACCTGTGCACCAGAACAAGGGGGAACCTTACAAAGATGTTTGAAGAAGAAAAGCAAGAATTAATCGACATGGTTAACATGCACTACAACCAGGAGATCAAGGTGGCCAACACCTTGAAAAATATGAAATAATTTCTATGTTTTTTCTGTTTCTATTTCTCTATTGTTGGGTTGTTTCTTTTTGGCTGGTGGTTTACTTTTGGCTATTACTTATGCTTCAATTTTTATCTCTTATAGCAGCATTTTATTCTAATGTGATGTAAAGGGTTTTGGGTCCCTTCAAGACCTATTTTTCCAACATAATCAAAACATCATCAATAGATCTTATGGAAAGAACCATGGTTTTATGTCATTGTATAGGCCTCCCATGCTTGCTTGTATCACTTTCACATGGCCATATAAAATTTAAAGTGTGCTCTTTACATCAGTAAGAATAGGCTTTTGTACACCAGTCATGTATTAGAGGGGCCCATATATACCAAGAGTTTTTTAGAGTACTCATCTATTTAAGATCATTAATGGCATCATAAGCCATGCATGAAGGTAGATAGGACTTTTCATTCGAAAAAAATAGTTCCAAGACTTTGTATGCCAAAGGGGAAAGAGGGGGAAAATACCTTGGAGGTCCAACAAGGATGTCAGGATGAGAAACTCCAAACCATAAAATTTACAAAGTTGAATTTTAGGGGAAAAATTTGACAATTAAGGAAAGGATGCATGGGTGACCTAAACTAGAACCCTAAAATTCAAGGAAAATGGATTGTATGGTAAAATATGACTTGGAGGGAAAGGCATGTGAGGGATCTTGGGATGAGAAACTTTGAAACTCTAAAATTTAAAAAGTAGGATTTGAGGGGAAAATTTGGCAGTTGAGGAAAGGATGAATAGATGACCAGACCTAAAATCTTGAAATCCAAGGATAAGGGGCTTAGAGTGGAAAATCATACTTAAATGGAAAGGCATGCTAGGAGATGATAGGTTTAATAAGGATACTAGGATGAGAAACTCTAAAATTTGAAAATATTGGTAGTTGAGGAGATGATGCATGAATGAACAAACATAGAATCTCAATGTTCAAGGAAAAGGGGTTTAGAGGGAAAATTATTCTTGGAGAGAAATTCATGCCAAGGATGATAGGTTTGACAAGGTTGTCAGGATGAGAAACTTTGAAACTCCAAAATTTACAAACTAGATTTTGGGGGAAAAAATTGGCAGTTGAGGAAAGCATGCATGGATGACCAAACCTAGAATCCCAAATTCAAGGAAAAGGGGCTTAGAGGGGAAAAGTTGGCTTGGATCAAAAGGCATGCCAAGGATGACAAATCTGATAGGCATACTATTATGACCAATTTTGAAACTCTAAATTTTCCTTAAACCACTTGAAGAAAGGCCAAGTTATAAGGTATTGATCATAAAAGTAACCCTTAACAAATTTTATTAAGTATATTTAATAAAAAAAAACTTTGGATAGATACTCTTAGAAAATTACTCAACAAAGTGTGGATAGGGTCAAATGCACAAATTTAGAGTAGAACAAAGAAAAAATAGACACATTAAATTGGGGTGCCAACATAAAAATTTCCTTATATTAATGATATTTATAATAAAAATCTTAGCACTAACCCTAATCTAACATTAATATTAAAATCAGTAAAAAGGATAGGGGAGAAGGAAAGGGTTGAAGATAAAAAGGTAACAAAATATTAAACCTATCTTTAATAATTTGACACACTATTTTATGAATGGAATAATACGATGAGAAATCAATCTTCATTTAATCCATTACTTGCAATCTAAATGTAAGATGGTGCAATCTTTGAAGGGTGAAAAAAATGTGCATGAAAAATATTGAATTTTAGATTATATGAATGTTTCTAGGTTGACCATACATGATACCTCACCATTAGCCAAGGATTAGAGGTATAAAAAATACCAAATTCATTTGATGTTACTTGAATTAAATGTATAGAAATATGGAATGAATAAAAAATTAGATTTTGGAAAAATACTGGATTAAATTGAAAATCCAAAGAAATTGAGTTTTCAACCTTTTACAATGTGTTCCAAATGAGTGTAATGCCCTGCTATGAAACCCTAGAGGACAACACACAAATTCACATCACAAGGCATACACAAAGGTCCATAATGCATCACTGGTAGGCAGGATATCGATGCATTACGCACTACATTGAGGGTCCTATCCTTTCCACCAATTTTTTGCACCATTAGAAATTACCACCTATGGACAAATCTCAAATTGCTAAGGATGACTAAAAAGGGAAAACATAAACTTATGTGTACAACTAACTAGGTCAATGTAATGGGCTCATATGTATCCAAAGTGCCCAATGTATGAACCTAGGCTTTGATACCATGTGAGCCCATTACGTTGACCTAGTTAGTTGTACACATAAGTTTATGTTTTCCCTTTTTGGTCATCCTTAGCAATCTGAGATTTGTCCATAGGTGGTGATGTCCAATGGTGCAGAAAACTGGTGGAAAGGATAGGACCCTCAGTGTAGTGCATAATACATCGATATCCTGCCTACCAGGGATGCATTATGGACCTTTATGTATGCCTTTTGATGTGAATTTGTGTGTTGTCCTCTAGGGTTTCATGGTGGGGCATTACACATGGTATCAAAGCCTAGGTTCATACACTGGGCACTCTAGATACATATGAGCCCATTACGTTGACCTAGTTAGTTGTACACATAAGTTCATGTTTTCTTTTTTTGGTCATCCTTAGTAAACCGAGATTTGTCCATAGGTGGTGATGTCCAATGGTGCAAAAAATTGGTGGAAAGGAAAGGACCCTCAGTGTAGTGCACAATGCACCGATATCCTGCCTACTGGAGATGCATTATGGAGCTTTTTGTATGCCTTGTGATGTGAATTTATTTATTAAACCATAAATTTTAATTTATTTAAACCAAATAAAATATTAATAACATTTATTTAAAATATGGTACAAATAGAATTAAAAGATAAGTTGAAATTAATAAATTAAATATTTTAAAAAGTGCAATTATAGTGTGAAATTAAATGACGAGATTTTTATTAATAAACACTTTAAGTGGAGTAAAGGTTAAAATAGTTGCGAAAAAAATGGATAATAAATTAGTTAGGGATAACTAAGAGAGGGAATTTATTTTATTTTAGGAAAACGAGTCTTGGAGCTCTGTCGTGAATGATTTTTCTTGTTCTTGGTGTTTTCTGGTGTTTTTGAAAGTTTGATTCTAGATTTTGGAGGCTTGGGTTTATTCTGTTTTGGAGGCTTTCTATTGGAGTTGAGGTTCTTGAGAAAATTGAAGTTTTTGGGAGGAAGCTGAAGCTGCATCTGGAAATTCAGACTTGGCAACACTTTCAACTCTATGATACGAAATAATCCAGGTTCCATGGTTTCTTCTCAATTTTAATGTTGTTCAGAAAATGAATATTGTGTGATTGTGTTGCTTGAAGCAAATAAAAATTAGTTAAATCTTTGAATATTCTATAAATTGCTTGCTCTGTGTTTTTCCCCAATTTTACTGTAATCTTTTAAACATCTCAGCTGCAACGATGATAAATGTTTCCATTCTCATTTTTGTTGCAAACCTTTGCTCTATTTTTGTCTGCTGTCAAATTTTCCCCCTTATTTATAAATTAATAGTATGGCATGATAGATTGTTGTTTGATTCTATTAAAGAATCTTCTCAGCCTATAAATCTCATAGCTCGAATCTTTCATCCTCCAAGTTGGGGCATTTTGTGGAACAGTTCATTTGCATTGCCATTGCTTTTGATAGATATCCATACCCTGTTCAGAGCTCCCATTTTAGCATAGGAAAAGAGAATTTTGTTTCTTGGCTTTACACCTATGAGTTTCTTTTGCTTGAAAGTGTCTTGAAGCTGACTCTACAAATTACCTTACATAAATTTTTCCATTATCCATTCTTTCAGATGTCGTGCCTTTAGGCATTTACTGTTAGGTACTTTGTCCAAGAATTCATGTGCTCTCTATATATGCTTTCAAATCCTTCCATAGATGTTTTCAACCACAATGTATTCTATTGACTTAGATGTCCTCCTTTCATTCACTTTTATGTGTAACAAAGATAATGTGAGTGAAGGTTTGAAAGCAATGTTTATACCTTCAAATCGGATTTTCTTGACAGTTTTCAAAAACCCCTCTTTCACCGATCAACCATTCTCTTTAATACAATCACAACAAACTATATTTTCTCAAAGAGTTCATTTGGTATGGGCTTAGTTTTTAAATAAGGGTATTCTAATATGAAGTATGTCACCTTTGATATTATTTTCATTTTAATTTGAGTATTCAATTTGAATGGCGTCGCCCAGTTGTCTCCTTATTGATATCGATAGTGATTGAAAGCATCATGCAATAAATTCGTTACATGCAATACAACTGTTTGTTTCTCTCGCCACTTAGATCTCATTTGCTGCAGTAAAAGTTTAACGTTGATGCCTATAAACTATTCGATGCAACTTGTCTACCTATAGTTAACGATAATCAGTATTGACAGAACTCTTGTTGATAGACTTGACTGTGTGAAAATCGGCATGCTGGGTGGAAACGTACTGGATCGTTGTCTTCAACCAAAGCTTCCAGCCTCACTTAATTTGCTATTTACAGCCTCTAAGTTGGTTTTGATTTCAAATTGATAATTATATCCAATACTTATACTGAAACTAGGCATTTGTTTGAGTGAGTTAAGTGATACCAATTACTAATACATGATGTGTATTCGATTTCTTGTTTATGGATGTGTTTAATATTAGAATTTGATTCCCATGTGAATGTGGCCAGTCTGTATGTAATTGTTCTGCTAGAATAAAACCTGATATTGTATCGTATTCCTTATCGGTGTATGTATGATAAATTCGACATCCTATATTGCATGGATATATATAAATTTTTATATATGTAAGTATATTGTATTTTTTTAAAAATATAAACATAATTATATATATATAGATACTTGTGTAACGTAGATGTGTAGGAGTTAAACTATCTAGTCCGATTGCAGAGGTGCAAATTTCTTCTTGGTCATGACTAATTGATTGATTGTGCCTCCTTGGTATTCTAATTTTTCTCTCCTCCTTGTTTTCCCTAAAGTTATTTTATGCTACCATATTTTGAAGAGGAGATTTGTGTTTTACTTGGGTATTGAATTATTTTGCATAAACTACAATAATGGTATTTCATGGCCTTCAATCTAACTACCTTCTGAATTCTATGCTCAATGCTTATTTTGTGATTCGAAGGTTTTGTTTAATATTGATATTTGATCTGGATCATAAATATATATATATATATATGAGTGTTTAGATCTGTATTTAAATGATTTATATATATGGTGTTCTTTTAAAAGAAACAAATTTATGTGTATTGATTTTATGAATATTTATATATATGGAATTTCTAAATTTTATAAGTGGATAGTTATTACATGAAGGAGTATTAAAGCAATAGGTAAATGTTTAGGGATTAGTCTCATCGAAATTTGTATATTAACATTTGGAGCAAGGAAAAATGATGCCATTCCTTAAGGCTCAATCTTTAAATTGATTGGTGAAAATGCTTTATGTGGTATTAGATGAAGATATAAAAGTAGATATATAAATATATTATATTAGGGTTAAAGATTAAAGAAGAAATGTTTTAGAAAAGATCATTTAATCATGTATAAATTAAGTGCGTTGATTTATTCAAATATAAGTGAAGGAATGATTTGATGAATTAAAAGAGTAATTGATTTAGATAATAGAAGATGTTGAGTTAGTTAATCGAAAAGTAATTATTTTGGTATAGATAGATGAACAAAGTAAATAATTAAATAAATTGGTGTCTTTCTCCTATAGGTAAATACTAATACTATGCCTTGGTAAATGTTAGGAAATTCGATTTAAATGTTTTTAGTTTAAGGGTTAGGTAATTCAATCTAGATATATTCATGTATATGAAATACGATATTATAATAGAAGAGATTAGAATAAGTTTTACTTCTTCAATTAAATGGTTTTGATATTTTTATTCCTTTATATAAATTTAGATTCAATTGCATGTAGGGTTATAAATAAAGAATAGATAAGTATTTAATGTCTTTGACCGAGAATCCTGTCAACACAAGTTTGGATCATAGAAAACATAGAAATAGAGGAAGGTAGTAAATGGTGCTCTCATTATCATATTATTGACATAACTAGAAGAAGAAGATTTACATAAAACTTGATGATTCTTGTTAGAAAGGTAATCAATATCCTTTAAAATAATCATATAGTTTTGTGATAGTAAAAAGAATGTCGACATGAAAATGTAGTATAATTGTAGTATTGAATAGATTTCATTTTCAATTTTATTATATGATGCACTATTATATGTCCAAGAGATGCCTACCTATTAAGTTAGTATCTACTCAATAAAATATACGTTTTAGCTTATTAGATTTAGATTTGTACAATTTTTTTATCTAGTAATTCTACTTGGAGTTCTTAATGGTTAAATTAATTGTTTATGACTTGCATAAGTGGTCGTAATGCTTGATTAATTGCTCACTTTGTATAAGTGTTTGATTGGATAAATTAAGGTGCTTTTGGTGTGATTTTATAACTGATACTGAAGTGGGAGTCATTTGGGTAAATTGATTAAGGTTATCTTCTAGAGGCTAGGGAGCAATTCTCTTCTTGATTGAATTCATTGATAATCCTTGAGATGGTTGTTTTGTATTGATTGAATATACAAGGGTCATTAGCCTTGCATGGTATATTTACCTATGTGGTTGGAACTTGTGAGCGGGAAGGGTTATGCCTCGCCTTGTTATTTTTTTAATGAGTTGTGCGATTGTGCAAGTAGCCTACTCTTTGATTTTATTGGGACCTCCTACGATAAGATAGTATCCCCTTGTATCTTGTTTCCCTTGGATGTTTGTGTACCTTTGTAATTTATGTTATTGTCATTTGATGTTGTTCTTTGGGTATGTGTAGGATCATCATGGAAAAAACAGGCCCTTAAGTGGCAATGAAAATTTAAAAAATCAGAGTTGGGCAACTTGACATAAAAATTTGAATAAGTTATCTATATTATTTCAAAAATATGTAAGAATAGAATCTGTGGAAAATTGAATGTAGTTTCTAAACTACTAGGTTAATTTTTGTAAAAAAAAATCTATTTGGTGAAAATTTGAAATTTCAATGCAGTAGTACTAAAATTTCAAGAAAAAAATAAGAAGTAGGTGTCTGTCTGACCACCCTAACCATAATAAAATCATAATATTTTTTTATAAGATTTTAGATATAAGTAGAGGACTCATGTCCAGATGTGATGCATATTTTTTTGTAATTTTTTTTCAAATAAATAATTAATTATGAACTTTTTATTACAACTTTTTAAAAATATAAAAACTCGTATGTTTGACCACCTTAACTTGGTCAAAACTTAATGGATTTTTTTTTTTAAATCCTATAGTATGCGAAGCATAGAATGTGATGCATGTTTTGGATTCAAAAAATGCGATACTTTTTTAAAGCTATAGATGTTTTTCTATCAGCCTATCAATCAAGACTTTAGTCGTAATTCTAATAAAAAATAAATAATAATTATTTATTAGATTCGAAGTAAAATATAATTTATATTGGTAGAAATCTGAGAAGCTCCTTTACAAACCCTTTTCATTTCATCAATTTTAGGTAAAATAAAGGTCATCAACCACATGGGCGAAGTCTGGAAAAGCAAGGTAAGTTGTTAAACACGTTTTACGTGTTGAATTTTTAGGATTGGAAGGTCTGAACCAAATCCTAAGCCTAATACAGAGCCTAATCCCGAGGCATTAAATTTTGTGTCAGATTATCGGATATTTGATTCAAATTGAATATCCGATTCAAATCCGATATCCGATTCAAATCCAATATCCGATTTGAACGATATATGATATCTTTTAGATTAGTTTTAAAACAATTTATACAATCTTTAATATATGATTTAAAAATGCAATTAAGTTTATAATTTAATATATATAATATCCAATAAAGTTTATAATGTAATATATTTAATATACAATTTATGATAATCTCTTACCGAATTGTGTATTTAATATATAATATATTATTAAATGTATAATATTTCAATATTTTAGTTAATCTATAAATATTTTAATATTATTTCAATATTTTAGTTAATCCATAAATATTTAAATATATATATATATTACCAATTTATAAAATATTTAAATATTATCTCTTTCCCTCTCGCTCTCTCCCCCTCTATCTCTCTCAAGTCTCTCACTCAATCACTCCTCTCTCTCTCTCTCTCTCTCTCTCTCTCTCTCTCTCT